>JAECZD010000034.1:625523-808746 GCA_024349325.1 Pogonomyrmex californicus
AATGTAATATATAATGTATAATGTATATAATGTCCAATTATGATTGATAAATCATATTACATTTTAATCTACGAGTATTAAGCAAATTAGCGCACTATAGGTGTAAGTACTCATTGCTAACATGTGAACAAGCAAAAATAATAATGCTAGCAATATGCAACTTTAAATACGACGTACATGCATTCCCTTCTTAAACACACAAGCGCACGCACACACACACACACACACACACACACACACACACACACACACACACACACACACACACACACACACACACACACACACACACACAACACACACACACACAAAATCCGATCAGCAACCTCCCCATGATGCGCATCGGATAATACTAATGCGCGATAACTGATTATAAACAAAAATGCAGTAGTAAGTAACTTTGATACGTTGTAACTCCGCAAAAAAAAGATCGTACAAACTTTTCTTTTTTTTAATTTGTAGGAAAAAGTCTAAACTTTACAACACTTACCATAATATTTGCGAAAAAAATTCATTTTGCTCCGTACATACACCAAATCACACAATTTTTTGAGAGAAGAAACACGTCCTTACTTTTAAAAAATGACGGGGCGAGAAAAGAATAAGTTCAAATGACGACTGTGTTTTTTAAAATACAGACGACTAATGTTTTTTTAAATGTAGACTTTAACCTTGAAAATGCAGAAGAAAACCTTTCAAATACGATAATTTTTCTCAGAATTCTGCTTATTTGAAGTTACATTTGGTATTTTATTTATGTATTCAGTGTGTTGACCAGTATATTTATGTAAATTATAAATGAAAAGCAATACTCTGTTATAATGTATAATAGATAGATTTTGAGAAAACAAAAAAAAAGAAAAGTGGAAAATTTTATTCCTCGCAACTCAATATTGAAGAGAGAAAGAGAGAGAGAGAGGAGGGGGGCAGGAGGAAGAGAGAGAACAAACAAAAGTCGCGATTGGCATTTACGAAAACAGGTGAGATACAACCATATAAATTGAGATGAACTTATGATAAACAAATTAGTTGGCGCGCGCTGCTGTTCCTTACCGGTTATAGTCTATCGTATATCTCCATACAAATTACCGCCGTCCCAAACACTGCGGGCTGTCATTCTTAAGTAGTCTTAGTGTTGCATATATCTACGAGGGTAAAAGGATATTCAAGGGGTAACTCAGGATTAATATATCACTTCCTCTCTTCCGTTTAACTTTGTATTATACCGTATTAGAACAACTTTTCTATACAAAATATGTCAGATCTATTAAATAAAAACATATCGAAATACTCTTCAATAAAATTGGACATTTTTTTAACAAATGTTTTCTACACTATTTTGTGTTTTTAATATTATGATAATATGAATTACTTAATATAATATGTTAAAATTAAAATAATTATTTTTCTTTTTGATTTAATTCGTATTACTAGTACTTCAGGAAAGATGTGCAATTTTTTATGTAAAATATACGTTATGTAAAGTAAGATGATTAAAAGTAAGATAGTTAAAATAAGATTGGAATCTATATATTTCAAACAGATTGATCTCTCGCTGCCTAAAGCTCGTTCTACATACGGTGTCGACAGGAATACTCTAACAGAGAGAAGAAGCTAATTTTTTAAAAAGCATTGGGGATGTGAATGGATAAAACAACCCCGCGCGGCCACTCCGTCCTTTTCGTCTTCATTCAACGCCTCTCTGTCTCACGCTCACTTCCTCTCGATTTGATCACGCACGCAAGCTGTTGGAAGAACCCCGGCTGCCAGCTCGTATTTCTCGCCCTCCAACAAGATACCAACCACTTTCGACCCTATCCACGACTTCGCGTCACGTACACATAATATCCCACAGACATTATACATATCGTACATTTGTATGTGTCCACCTACACATACACATCACTATACAACACGACAGCCACCCGCCGGTAGCGAGCAAGCGTTGTAGAGCTGCAAAGTGTTATCTGACTAACCATCTTACTGATCCTTGGCCCGAGACGTCGGCCTCACGCAGATTGTAAGAGAGAATAAGAGTGGACGTAATGGGATGGTAGTCTGTAAGTCACGAAGAGTTTAAAACAGCAAAAGTGTAAAAGATCATTTCATGCATTTATATGAATATAGAGTATTACAGTTTTCAACAATTCTTTTCTATCGCCGAAAGATGTATAATAGATATAGAGAATAAACGAATACTATTTCACTTGAAAATAAAGAAATATAAAAAGCAATTGATACGTTACAATGTCATAAGAAAGTTTTGATTAAGAAAAGAACAATAAGAGAGATTTATTTATTTTTGTTTATAAAATATAAGTAATATAATAAAAAAATAATTTATGTTACTGATACTCACACAGACTTTATATCACAGAAACTCTTACCTTTAATTTATATCATTGCCAGAAATTGTTCATAAAAAATTTAAGTAGATGCAAAATTGTTCTTTTTAATAATGTTATTATTTATCAAAATATTTTTTAAATACATAAAGTTGATGTTTGTGTTGAAGTTTGTTTAAAATTAAACATCAAAATCTTGTACCGCTACATTGCTACAAAATAAAAATTTATGTTTTGTGCCTATATAAAGCAAATTTATAATATGTCGCAATTATAGAAGAGATTACCGTGTAGAAAGCATTATCGAGTTAATTATCGCTGTGGTTTTTAACGTGAAACAAAGTGTAAAACAACAGATTAAATAGCTGTAGAGAATTTAAACAACGTTTCAAACTCCGCATGCAGGCAACGATTTCCGTCCTTTATTTAGTGAATACTTAAAATTCTTCAGTTTATTTTTCCGCATTACCATTTCTGTAATCTTTTTTGTGTGAATTTTATTGCTTCACATAATTTCTTTTGAGATCACTCGATGAAAAGGCATTCTGCAAAGAGTTGACGTTGCCGCCGCATCGTTATCGGAGAATGAGGTCTTTGAATCAATGATATCATTAATTAATGCATTAATTTTACAAGATCGGAAATTACGAATAATAATATCATATCAAATATATTTTTAAAACTTTTCAAGATCAATATTTCAAATAAATTTTTATTGATGACAGTTTTTAATTTTATTAATTATAATTAGAATTAATTAATATATAATTATAATTAGAAATAACTTTTTAGAAACATTTATATATTCAAATTATTAATAATAAAATAACATGATAGAAACGTGATCTTCTGAATTGACGATTTCAATTTTTAATAATTTAATAATATATTTGATAGCATGTTAAAATATTATTTTATATATATGTACAGACATATAATAATTTGTGATTTTCTTTTTATTGCATTATATACAAGATAGGTGCGCAGATAGAAAAATAGAGAGATTTTTTTATATCTTTAATATCATACATATAATGCTTTTTAAGTAAAATAACTCGCTGTGTTTGTGTGCAGCTACATAATCACGAAGTTGTCTACTTATTGAGAAGAAGATCCGAGATTGATTGTACAATGAGAAAACCTGCGCACAACGTCCGGTAAGACCCAAAGCTGCGCGGGTCTCTCCTCAAATATTAGCGGAGGTTGCCGGGGTCTCCCTTTGAACCAGAATCCCCGAAATTTCTATAGCGAATAATCGGAGACAGCTGGCTCGATGCGAAATCAAGTAGCGTAATAATGCTCGAGACTCCACGAAGAAAATAAAGCAAGGAAGGAAGTCGCGGCAGTCCCATTGAATTCGAGGACGCTCTTGCGTTCTCTTTTCTTAGTCATATGTTGGTCACATGGAGGTAAAATTAAATAAATATTTCCTTGTGATTTATACGCTAATTTGTTTATTTTTATATTTACGGAAAATGAAAATTAATTCACGAAATTATTATTATTATATTTATTTTATTTATTATTATTATATTTATTTTATTTATTATTATTATATTTATTTTATTTATTATTATTTATATAAAAATAATATAAGTTATATTTATATTGCTCTTTAATTATTAAAATATCTACATTGCTTATAAATTTACTATTTTTTCAGTTATAGTTTTCTCAGTTTTAGTTCAGTATGCAATAACATACGTCACGGATTAACAAACATTATTTTAATTTATAAATCTATCAAGTTAAATTCTTCTCAATGCACAAATATATTGCAAATCAATATATTGAAATTTATTTTCAGTCCGCATTTCTATATCTATATTTTATTACTATACCATATATTTTATCATTATACTTTATTTAATATACTCCACAATAATATACAATAAGAATTTATCTTCTCTCTTAGCCATTTGAATACAAATTATTATATGAATATAATAACATATACTTTTAGATCAAATGTGCGTAAGAATGTAACAGAAAAAAATATATATGTTGAGTTAATATATGTAAAAAAACAACGGATTATTATTATTATTTTAAAAATAACAAAATATAAAATAGTACATATTATTAATTATTTCTCTTTTTATCATAATTTTCAAAATTTTATAAATTTTAATTACGCTATTTTGATTACTTATTCAGTATATACATGTATTTAGTTTCTATCATTATATCTAACTTAATTAAAATCTTTAGTCAACAATATTTAATTTACTTACAATAACAATAAATATATAAAAAAAAAGTTTCTAAATTTTTATTTTTAACTAACAAACTACAACGCGAAACATGACATTTCTTCGACAAGCAGGATCTTGGTTGCTAAAGTCTTTTAATATAAAATAAATTCAATTAATTATATTACCAACTACGTGCCGCTTTGGTTTAGCAGACTTTCAACGTAGTGGTTCTATAGTAATTCGATGGTCAATATTATTGATATCGATTAAAATTCCTTTTATTATCCCCCCACCGGAAATATATATTGCGAAAAATATAATCTCAGCTAGGAATCGAACCTGGATCGCCTGCTTTCCGGGCAGGCATCTTATCCACTAGATTACTGAGGCTATGGTAATATTTATCAATATTCAGATAAGTCAAACGTCTTTTTCAGCCGACGTGCGAATAAATAATACATAGATATAGGCCGAGTACATGTATATTATTATTAGTATAATATTATTATTATAACTTATTATTAAATAGTATTATTAGTATAACATTTATATTTTTAATTTAATGTGATTGAAATAATTATACAGTAAATATACAGTAAATATATTAGAATTATTATTTAAAAGAATATTTTTTCTCGTTTAAATTACTCTATTTCTTAGAAATTCTTAGAAATTTAGCTTATGATTTAATAGCTACGATAATAAATACTTATTTGTTAATTAAATAATTTTCAATATGCAAAATTTTACTTAGTTTGGGATAAGATTCATGTAAAATAAAGATAAATATTTAATAGAATTATTATGCGTAACTAACCGGATGAATTAATAAAATGATATCAAATTTTTGGTCGAACATATTTCAATATACATATGAACATATATATGACAACATATGAACATGTATATTAAAACAAGATCATGATGTCTTTCTGTTTCAATAATAAAAAAAATGATACAGAATACTCGATAAATATGCTAATCGTGGCTTTTTGCATGAAATTCTTCATTCTATCATTTTGTCAGCTGCTCTCGTAACATTTAATGAGATATTTGATACTTTTGATATTTTTTGATATTTTTGTCTCGTAATGTACAGACAAAAAATTGCCAAAATAGCTCAATTTTAGCATAAAAATAATTTTATTATAAATAAATATACATACTATAATAAAAATTTATACATAAGATAATTACACTGATAACATATTATTATTATATTAAAAATAAAAATTTTGACAGAATTTACATTTAAAATAAAAACATTTTTTCTTAACCAAAATTACTACTAGTGCGATTACAAAAATGATAAAAAATTGCTTCTTAAACTGATAATTTAAAATTAACTATCCATTTATAATTACGTCAACTATATATAAAAGAGTATAATATAACATCATACATATTTCCTGCACTTTAAATTGTAAGATAATTTGTAAATTCTAAATCTTTAAAATTTAATAAAAATCATTCAAAGATTATGTATAAAACATTCGTTGTTAATCTGTAATATCGATTAAATGATTTCTGATTGATTCGAAAATATATACCATTCATAAAGTTGTAAATTAAATAAAAAATGTTATATATTATCTATTACACATTTACTTGCTTAACATAATCAGTACTTTTGAGAAAAATTATAGTAGCTTTTTCTAAGCATGGCATATGTAAACAAATTTTTTTCTATTGCGATATTTGATTTGATTTTGAAAATTTTTTATGAAAATATATTTAGTTTAAACAGAGACTGGTTACAATGAAATCAATCAGAGAGAGAATCTATTGTATTCTTCTTTATTATTATTGCGGACAAAAATATTGGCACAGCATAATATTACAGCATTATTATAAAATGTGACCTTCTACGTGAAAAAAATAGTAGCAAACTGTTAATTTTATAATAATTTTTACTTTTTATATTTACATTTTTAATTATATGTTAGCAAAATTAACAAAGAAACTAAATAGATAAATAAATGTAATCACAAGAAAGAAATAAAAAGTTCTCTTAATAAAATTTTATTTTTAAATTTTTATTAACAATACAAGATTTATCTGTAATTATACTATAAATAATTATAATATAATTACACACATATAATGTAATAAAAGTTTACATATAAAATTATTACAATGATAACACATCACGATCTATCAGAAACTTGGAAACATTATATTCAAAATAAAAAGTGTTTTCTCTTTTGTTTTCTCTTCTATTGAAATTGTTGTTAGTGCGATTAAAAATTGTTTCTTGAATTGATAATTCAAAATTAATTATTCATTTATAGTCATATCAAATGCTCATGTCAAATAATTATATCAAATAATCTTAATCTAAATAAGTCTTTTGTTGAAAAAAATCTTAACGTTTATTTTATAGTATTTAGATTAATTTATAAATATCTCACGCATAGAGTGCAAATACATTTCAAAAGTGTTTTATTAATGGAATTAAAACATTTTAGAAATATTGCAAAATATTTTTACAATGCCTCTGAAATAGTTTTTTACAATAGTAAAATGTTCGATTTCAAACGATTCCAATATTTAGAATTTTACAAAAAGGTAACTGATAGACGCAACTTTTCTGAAATATTACTAAGAGATTACTGAAACAGTTGAAATATTTTAACAGAACTGTTTAAAAAACGTTTAAAAGATATTTTAATTCATCAGATGAAACATTTTTGAGATATCTCTGAAATGTTTTTGTGCTGCATGTAACTGAACTGTAATTTTCTTGCTGTAAAGACACATTCATATCTCATATCAAGTGTACATATAAAAGATATGTAAATAATTATGATATGTTATAGTAATTTTGATTATGAAAAGCCCAACAAATGTTGCATGTACATAAAACGTCTCCTAGCAGCAGTCCGTATATTTTTAAATTGACTGCATGTGAAAGATTTTAGAAATATTTCTATTGCAACATTTTATATGACATATTGCATAATTCTTTCAGAATTGTTAAGAAATGTAAGAAATAAGTTTAAAATAATTTTGAATCCTTAGTAAAAGCTTTTTACAACAGTCAGTTTTATATGGGCAGTTAAAAAAAGCAAATAGTTATAAATTTAAAAGCTGCAAAAACAACATTTAAAAAATAATTTATTAAATTCATATAAGCAGATTTACAACAGACGCAAACGATAAATTTTTCAAACAGCAATTAGATTAATAATAACTCGGTTGCATCATCGATTCCAAGTATTCTGACAATGCAATCTAGTTTCAACAAAAAAGAGAACATTGATCAATATGTCAAAATGAAGACGAGCCGAGATGGCTTAAATCGCGTTCAGAAAACACAATTACACAATGGTTGAGTAATTCACCAACATAATTGATCTAAATTCAGGGATCTAACAGTAAAGGCCAATAATCACTGACCGCTCACTGATCGCTTTGTTCCGCTGAACGTATCCTTAGTAACCGACCTAAATCGCATAGGTAAAAGGCGAGAAAAGATTAGGATTGTATGTAGTCTAGCCTGTTAAGCAACCCGTCTTGGTGCTCGTTAAATAAGTTTTATCTTAAATAAGTTAAATTCATAAGTATATCTTTAAGTATCTGTAAATTTGTTAAAAAATTTTGGCCACTAATGCTATTTTCTTCCCAAGCAATTCCCTCGATGCATCAACAGATATTAGACTTACTTAAAAATTGCAAAAATTAAAAAAATTCATAATATCGCGCAAAGTAATCTCAAAAAAAATTTTTTAAATTGCAATATATATATATATATATATATACATATACGTACATATTTGTAAGTTATAAATAAAATTAAAAATGTGTCAAAGTCATGAATGTGTATGAAAATATGAAGCGAAGAAAAAAAGAATTAAGACAGTTTGCAGAATATAATTCTATCATAAATGTTTCCAGAAAGATTAAAAATGGCAATTATCAAAGATTAGAAGTAACGAATAAGTAAGAGATACACACAAATAAAATATATGTGAATAACAAAGAATTTTATTACTAAACATATTTTATTTATTTTACTTATTTTATTATATTATAATATTAATTTTGATGTTTAGAATAATTCAGATTGATGATATATAAATAAAAAAAAATATGAAAATAGTTTTGAATCAGAATATCTTATTTACACAGTGACAAGTTATTAAAAATATTAAGACACAGATTACTGCCAATACTTCCAAAATTTACAAAAACATTTTTGCACATCACATTTACAATATATGAAGTAGAAAATATGTTCTTTATATATCCTTTAAACTAAATAACTGAATTCAGATTTTCTAAATCTTTTCTATGCAGTAATAGTATGAAAGGCTTTACGTCTTGATTGAGTTTTTAAACAGTTTTTAATGCTGTTTAATCACATGAAAAGATCAATAACGCATCGAAAACTGCATTAAATTTCTATTATGCAAAGTATTAATTTTAAAATAATATAAGAATAATAATATGTAGAATTTTTTTATAAAACTGGATATAATGCGAGAGCTACTCAAAGAAAACCTTAAGAGTATTTTTATTTTTCTCTGGTGATTATTCACGTGTTTAATATAAGTATATAATTACGTATTCATATAATATACGTATATAATTAAATGTAAAGTGGATAAAATACAATATTTAAAATATATAAAATATAAAATAATTTATAAATATAAAATATAAAAGTAAAAAGTTTGCTATCATTTTCTATAAAGAAATGAATTATTTTGTGCAACAATAACGCTGTAATAGTATTATTATTTGCTGTATATAACACTATATATAACATTTACCTTTCAGTATTTATTTAATCGTTATATGGAATCTTATCATCTTGTTCACAATGTTATATATAATTTAACTATTCCTATAGTTCAGAGTATCAAAATCTATAATGAAACGCAGTGGCTACTGAGTCTACTGAGGAGTCTACTTATGCCGCGAGGGAATATTGGATGATATAATGAATAAACAACGAAGCCGCGCGCGGTCGAGTGAATTTTGTGAACGAGGTCTTATCGCTCGGATATTAATCGCTGTATACTAGGCGAACGCTCCGCTTTCGAAGTGTTTGCACAAGGTTTGAAGAGGCTGCAATACCAAAGCTGCCTTAGATTGTCTACCCTCCGCGCCTCATCGCGCTTTTAAGCACAACGAAACGCCCTTTACACGACCCTGCACCCGTGCCGTGCGGTGCTCGAAAGCCCTAAGTACTCGCTAGAATATACGGATGCTTCGAATACACGCAGGCTCGAACTCAAGGTACTTAGGTAGTAGCATATAGGTTGGTACGCGAGCGAAAGAATCCTCGAAAATAATGGTTGTCGATGGCACAAGCACCGTGTTTATAAAACATGGACGGGGCGAACTAATTGTTTGTTAATTTCCAGTGGCACTTACTGCTTCGACATGTATTCATTTGCATCGCGCACCACATGCGTCGTTTTTGGTATGCGAATTATATTACACCCTTTCGCAATAATCATCGAGGCACTCTCAAAAGCTAAATGTTTTCTTCGCTAATACAATACATCATTTACGATTTTAAGTTGCAGAAAGAAAATGAAGAGATTGCTGCATTTATAGCTATATTATATATAGCGTAAATAGCTAATATTATTATCAATTAATCACATGTTGCTTTTATCAATATCTCTTTAGAAAACACTAAGAGATAAATTGAATCTAGTAAACTTAGCTACTGCAGGTATGTATATTTATTTATAAATAAATAATACGTACTTATTATTATTATTATTATTATTATTATTATTATTATTATTATTATTATTATTATTATTATTATTATTATTATTTTACATAATTTGATAAGAAAATAATAAAATATGTTATAATTTTATTGGATATTATCGATGCAATAACAAAAATTTGCAATTAAGAAATCGAACAATCTGAATATCATTGAATTATTCATTTCGTATTCTAAAATTTTATTTTGTAAATTTTTTATCCTTTCTTTATGTTTCAAAATCTTAATGTTCTTCTTTTATTATCCTTAAACATACTAATTTTATTATTAATCAAAATGAAGTAATTAAGATATATGAAATCCTTAACAGATATATAAAATTACATTCAATGACGTTTAATATACATGATTTATCTTTTCTATATTTTATTTTTTATTCTGTTAAATTTATAGCAATATTGCAGCATAATTAAGATTTAAGAATTAAAAATATTTTTTTACTAAAACATAATTTATTTCATAATTATGTATTTATTTGTATCTGTTACTTTTAAATATACTTAGTTATTATATGAAATATCTCACTTTCAGCACGAGAGAACGGAACTGCGACGCAACGTGATGCGACGAGAGCTTTAATCCATTTAGTATTCTTTAGATACAGAAAAACAATATTTATCTTCAGTATCTATTCCATAAAATCTAGTTAATTACATCGAATTTTTTTGAACTTCTAATTCTGCTATTAATGAACTTCTATATTATAGTCGTTGAACACATATATATAAATAAATTACATTTATATTTACATTTTCAGATAAAAGTTCGAATTATCATTCTATTGTTGAACGTGTTACATTAAAATCAATTATAATTACTCATAATTATCAAGTACAATTTTGTACCAATAGTAATAATAATAATAAATATTATTATTATACAGTTTATGACGTACGCAACTTATACATATCAGATTCTTCGATCAAATGTTTATATTCATGTTTATATATTTACTAACATAATTTTTTATTTATATAATATATCACTTAAATAATAACAGCAAGATATATAGATATTTATTAATAAATGAATATTTATTAGTGTGTATATAAATATGTTGTATGTATATAAATGTGTAAGTAATGTAATATAAATATTTATATGCCTGCTATTATTTATTTAAATAATAATAGATTAAAAATAAATTTAATGATAAATAGGTGATAAAAGTTTCAAAATAAAATTATTAATTAATTTTTAAATAAAAATATTAACTTTAACAAATAAAACATTAAATATTTCATTTATTTAATTATTAATTTGTAATTATTTATAATTTATATAAATATTTAATATGTAACCCAATTTTCATAAAGTTTATAAAATAAAAGACTAATAACGTTTTATAATATTATTCATAAGATTCTAATTATTATTCATATTCATATAATATTATCATAATAATATTCTAATTATTATTAATATTCATATAATATTTATAAATTTAATATTAATTAAAAAAATATAACATACAAAATATAAAACTAAATCTAACTTGTTATTATTCAGTTTTTTAATTATTTTTAAATTAATAAATAAAATTTTTTCTTTAATTATTAATACTTACAAAAATTGTGAAAATGCTTGCCGTCTGATGAATTCCAGCAGCACAACTCACAACACAACTTTTTTTCTACCAGCTCGAACACTTTCACCGACTTCTTTCTCCAAGTAATTCTCGAAAATCCAACATCGAATACAATTCAAGACTTAAACTATGAGAAATTTTTTCTCATTAGTTTTGTTGTGTTTTCATCACATAAACTTTAACAATTATAGAAATATGTCACATATATATTTTAAATTGTACACATTATAATGCGAATTAACATCATCGAATTTAAAAGACTTCATCTTTATTGCAAAAATGGAGCTTTTGCGATGATTTGATATTCAACACATTGGCAATTTTGCATAATTATTCAACGGTATCATCAAGTTCCTTTGTTTCAATCTTCTAATTGGTTCACTTTTCACATTCAATTTCCATATTCAAAATCATTGACAACGTCCTATACGTTATTAAACACGTCTTTTTGTTTTAATTTCTTCGTAATTGAAGCATAAACTTTACATTTTTCTGATAAGGTTAATTATAAAAGTTTAATTTCAAAGAATTATTTTGCATCAAAAGTAATGTTGTATTAATATTAAACATATTATTATTGAAATTAATAATCTTCATGCAGTACAATATTTTTTATATCAAACGATTATGAAATTGATTCTGTTTTCGCTCTCTCTCTCTCTCTCTCTCTCTCTCTCTCTCTCTCTCTCTCTTTCGTCGTTCTTTCTTGTTTTTCTATTCTTCTTTTTCTATTCCATTTCTTAAATTTTAACCGAAAGTTTTCAATCTCGAAATAGTTCAATTGATTCACTAATTTGGTCAATGTCACATTCGATACACAATTTAAATCACTTCCAGAGATATTTCAAATAACAGTTCAGAATCGATAAATTTGACGATTTTCAATCGATGGATCGAGAATATTATATATATGAATTGTGGCAATGACTTGAAGCGACGGTTGAAGACGGCGTATGCCGCTGGTGAGGATGACGTATGTGCGCTGCTTGCTGGCGAGCCGCGAGAAGTTTTCAGTTGCCATGAAGGGTGAAGGGCGAGAGACGGAGAAAGCTTAGCAGCAATCATCACTGGTGTGGGCGGTACGTTGGGCGGAGCAACGCTATGGCCCATCCTCGTTGCACAACCGGCGTTATCCCGTAAAGTTCTTCATTCTTGCATTTCTCACCCTCCATTCGTTCTTTCCTACTTTTACCTATTAGGATGTCGGGATATAGTTACTTCGCTTGACAGTTTGCTTTCTTTTTGAAGCCAAGGTGTTTCTTCTTTTCGGTCTATCCGTTAACTGCTTCATTGACCATTATCCAATATTTTTAGAAGTCAGATCAATAATTGTTTTTATTTGCTATGCGTGTTGCTTGAATTGAGAAAGATAGAATTAAGTATGAAACGATGACATCATGACAAAATGAAGATATGACAAAGTGCAGAAGGCTTGTTTTCTTCGTTTTCGAATTCAACATTTCGTTTAAAAATTTGATTTCTTTTCGGAAAGTGTCTACTTTTTCTGGCTCTAACTTGTTAACCAGCTCGATAATTATCGTTCAATGTTTCAAGTTTTTCAAAAATTACATTGATAATATGCTCATGCACTATTGCTCTTTAATGTATGCTTTATCTTAGATTTTTAGAGATTATGATTGATTCTTTTTATTTCTTAAAAAGCTATTGTTTGTTATGACATATTTTAATTTTTAATTTTAATTCTTTGATTCTCAAATCAATCCAAGTAAAATCTAATTAATTTAGTACAGCAAATTCTTGATAATAAATAATAAATTAATAATAAATAATAAATAATAAATTGTAAAAGAAAATGCTATATTTTTATATATTATATGTTGTATTACTTCCGAGTTATATATTTCCGAGTATTTATATTAATTTTAAAGAAATTTTCATGTTTTCCTAAAAATGGCATTATAAATTAAATATTAAATATTTCTTATAAACATTTCTTACAATAATATAACTAAATTACATTTCTTAACTCGCTTTTATTTATTTATTTGTTAATGGACAGAGAGAGAGAGAGAGAGAGAGAGAGAGAGAGAAAGAGAGAATAAACCTATAACTATTTTTTTAAATTATTTTCATATCTAATTATAAAAATATAACTTTTTATTCATTTTTAGTTATTATTTCTTTAGAATACATAATTTCACATTTCCTTATTTGAATTTATGTTTTATATATAAATTATTATTTTTATTGTTATTTTAACAATATATCTTTTACACATTTTTGCAAATATATTAAATCATGGTCTTTTTATAAATATTTTTTTCAGTTCAATTATATAAATATTTTTCACAATAATCTGAAAATAGTTAAAGCAGTGAAAATAGTTAAAGCATGCTATATTAATCCATCATTAATAAATATATATATATATATATATATATATATATATATATATGCGTGTGTATATATATATATATATATATATATATATATATATATATGCGTGTGTGTATATATATATATATATATATATATATACACGTGTGTGTGTGTGTGTGTGCGTGCGTGCGTGCGTGCGTGTGCGTGAGCGTGTGCGTGTGTGTATGTGTGTGTGTGTGTGTGTGTGTGTGTGTGTGTGTGTGTGTATTTATAAGTATTTATTTTTATATAATATCATTATAAAATATGTTGACATTAACATAAAATTTCATGAAATAAATTTAATTTCGTTTTAATATAAAATAAAAAGAGATTCAAAAATAAAAAGCAGTTTTAAGTTTTATAATCGATAATCTCTACACTGCATTAGATGACACATTATATAATTTTTCTTGTAATAATTATATGTCTAATCTAATGCAATTGAGTTAACTATTTATAAAACTTAAAACTGTCTTTTCTTATTCAATTTCTTCTTATTTTATATTGAAACGAAATTGAATTATTTCATGAAATTTCATGTCAATATGTTTTATAATGATGTTATATATAAACATATATTTATAAATGTATACATATATGCAATTTTTGCTTTAGAATAAATTCTCTATACCGAATATTTAGCATTAACAAAAAATTATAGCATCAGTTAAATGTGACAAATATCGTAAGTAGAAAAATGACTGACATTTGGATGAATATGGAAATTTAATTTTCTCTTAGACGCAAAAATATATGCAAAAATGGTGCAGTAGTTATGGCGCTTTTTATCATACTTTTGTGACCTCGTCGTTTATTAAAAAAGTATTTATGTAGAAACATCCGGTGCGAAAGGTAAAAGCGCCGGCGGTAAAATGCATTGTAAAGCGCTCCATGAGAGGGGTGAGTTGCATTGACTGTTTACAAGGAGTGTCGAACGAGAGGATGTAGGAGGGAGAGAATTTGCGATGTAAGGGGGGTAAACGGGATTTCGGCTCCGCGAGAAATCGACGAATAGGGTGGCGAATGAATACCTAGTATGGATTCGCTGGGAGCCAATAGCAGTACATGATGTCCTCCCCCGTTTGAGAGAGACACGCCAATCGGGTGTTTTCGCCCGATCTCGTTGGCGTAACTCTCGACAAGAAGAATGGTGAGAGATGAAAGGAGGAGTGGGATGGAAGAGATAGAATGGCTCGACGGTTCTACCTGCCTATCCGACTGATAAAGACAGATAGACTGCTCTGTCTTTCGTGCCAGATCATACTAGCTTTCACTAAGACGGCAACTCCTGGTGTGTGACACAACCACACCTCTATTACCATTTCGGTAGCCATCTACCTTCGCCGTTCACTTACACCCACTTTACCATCGACGCCGCTATGCGCTTCGACGCCTTTCTTCGGATTATACCATTGCCCTTTAAACATTGTCTCACCTTGCCTCGCCGCTTCTATTGAAGCATCAACGCTTTCCTCGTGTAATTAACTGAAGAGGAACATAAATTACGTTCCACCAATAGATACATCTATCACTATGCAAATTCAGATATATCTGATTTTCAAATTGTTTTGAAGACGCTGAATAATTCTTTTTTAAAACGTTACTTTCCAATATTTTATAAATATATATGATAATTGTTTACATAATATAAAAATCTACAACTCTTATTTAAATAAAATTGATACTTTACATTTGAATAATTGGCTTTGACTGTATTGTAATGTATAATTGTATGTATAAAACTTATAGAAACAATACTTTCTTTTATTATTAAACTTAAACTTTATATTATACTACATCCTTTCTCTTTGTTGAGTCATATTTGATAAAAGTATTCAATAATTTTGAGCACGTGTGACGCCATATGATGAAAGTGTATATCACATATTGCATGTAAGTACTTAAGCCGACACCCAAGAGAGTTCAGGCTCAAACATTGATGTAAAGTACATGTCAATATAATAAATTATCATAAATAGATGAACAATTAGTCAAGAGAATTAATCAAAAGAAAATTTTTATTGATGGTGACAAGATAAAAAAGAAATAGAAAAAAGAGAAGGAGAGAGAGAGAGAGAGAGAGAGAGAGAGAGAGAGTACATTTATTTAAAATTTATTTTAATTTAACATAAAGTAAAATATTTATCTAATAAAAGGCATAGAAAAATTATATTTTTATATAAAGAGATATAAGAATATATTAGAAATACGTTCTTATAAAATGTGTTAGATAGTGACAAATTTCTTGGTTTATTATTTCTAATTTTAATCATTTATATATAAATCTCTCTCTCTCTCTCTCTCTCTCTCTCTCTCTCTATGTAAGTGTGTTAATTTATCTAAAACTTTATCTTAAATCTGTTTTACATTAAAACTATTACATTTAAACTAACTATTTTTATCCGTGATAAGAATTGCACGAAACCTTTTTTTTCAATGTCAACGCAAATGAATAGCTGCAACCAAAAATATTCGACTGAATAAAAAATAGACCACTATGACAAGTGTTTTGTCACTCTATCAAATTCATTTACGAGCACGTACATTGTACATGTAGTCTAGCATGAAGAAGTGATATTTTATTGCCGAATGCATTTACATCTGAAAATAAAGAAAACATAGCTCTTCGTTATAATCAAATAATCTGGTTTTCGTAATTTCGCAAAGTGAAATTTTGCATCATTGGTTCGTGTCATTACATTCTCTTCGTCGTCTGTATCGCATCATATAATCGCTCTTCTCCTCCTATATCCATAAGTTTTTCATAGCAAGGGGAGTTACTACGGACAATATATCAGTTTACAATGATAAAAAGCAAACATAGGAAATAACGCGAGGAATTACTGAACCAAACAATATGTCCCCTGTCTCTAGAGAGACAGGACGTATTTCGAGTGGGCTGTCCGCACTCCGGCCAGCAACGTCCGACGGAGGGTGCACACTTTCTTCACAATACGAGTGATCGTTTTATTTTACACGGGGGCGATATCATGTCAGAGGCATTAAAAATTGTCTCATTATCACATGTTAAAACGATTCAATGACACAATACCGACGGTTCATTAAACCTTGTTTATTCCACACAATAATTAAAATAAAATGTATACCACGTTTGCAAAATTGAGATTTCTAAATGGCCAACAAGAATTTTAATTTTATCGCCTATAAGCCATAGTTTATTTTTCGTGTAAATTAATGATTCATATATTGCTATTATTGTTATTATTGTTATTATTGCTATTAATGTTTTGCTTCTTTGTACTTGTTTTCTATCAAGGCTATTATGTAACAATTTTAAATGATGAAATTAAATGTATAATATAATTTAATGTATATTTTTAAAAATTATTATGTATTATAATGTTTAGTAATTAATATTTTACAAAAACTATTATACAAATTTATACAAATAAACATTTCAATGTTTGACATTTTATAGTTTCAGAGTATTTTATGTAATATTATATTGCAGATTATTATTATTTTATAACATTGAATAAACTTTATAATTTAATAAATATATTATGTGTATAAAAAAAATGAAAGCAATAGAACAAGAAAGATAACTTGTTGTTAATAATTTATATATGAATAATTATTCTTTTAAACAAAATTATTAATTTTCAAATTAATACATGTAATTAAAATATTCTGTATGTTTTATATTATTATTAACTATTGAACCATTCATATTATTGCCCGATATATTCTTGATTCGCGATCAAGATAAAAAAAGAGATTAAACATTCATATCTTTATGCTTACAAATACCTTTTACATAATAGATGATGTTTATGCAAGTATTACCTAGTAAAATAAATTTGGAGTGTTTACGGCATAAAGATGCAGTAGTGAATATAAATATAGTTAGAGAATGAAGAAATCAACCTGACTGTCCAAAACAGTGGCTTTTCTTTGGCCTGAACATTTTATACACAATATGCTTTCAGCCGGAAACTCACTTTGTCTTGCACAGGCGGCTTGTGCTCTAAATTCTTCTACTTCTCTGTCTCTATCTGTCCATCTATCTATCTTTCTCTTATATTGTTTTCGCAGATCGAGGTAACGTATGTCTCTCTTGGTACCACATGCACACAAGCCACAGGCAAGAAATAGACAATTCACAATTAGCAAACACAAACAGAACTACGAGTGGCTTCAAGTTGCTTGGGACGCAATGACAGCGAATTTAGCCGGAAGCAAGTAGGGTAGAGGCTTCTGGGATGCGAAGCGACTAGTTCGACGGTCCCTGAACATCAACTTCCACTACAAAATCTTCATTTTGCCTGTCCTGTCTCGGCAGTGAAGATATGTGTATATAGGGTAACTTCTAAATAGTTATTTATTCATAATTATTTCATAATTAATTAGTTATATCAAAATAAATCTGATAATTATATACGTTTTGAAATCAAATATATTTAAAAATTAAGAGATTATTTCGAATCGAATAAGAATCAAATAAATTTTCAGAATAAGATACTTTTAGTATTATTTAATATTTTTCTTGTTATAAAATCTTATATAATAGTTTACATTTTTTTTGTGTACAAATGTGTCAAAAAATTTATTTCTTACTTTTTATTTTTACTTTTTACTATTATTTACTAATAAAAAAAACATGATATTATTATATTAATTTGTACGTATTATTAATATAATTTCAGACTTTTAATTTAATAGTTAATAATTACAGTTAATAATTTTAATTTTACAAAATGCATATTAATTTTTTTCACGAAGTATTGAAAACGAAGAATGATAATAAATTTGCAACTAAAAATCAATGTAATTTAATAACAAATTACATATTTAATGACTGTTATTTATTATTGTAGACAAAATTTAATGAATAAAAAGATTGTTTAATAAATTATGAACATAATAAGAGTATGTTTATATTTTTATTGGTACACCCGTTATATACGCATCAGACTCTCACCGTTGCGTTGGAACACTTGAAGCTCCGACCAGTTACGGCAACAATAGGCTTTGTCTTCGCGCCGTCGGCGCTCGTAAATTGGTAGAAATCTTGATTAAAGGTGCAATTCTCTTCGTTGCTGACTGCGGCAGCAAATATGAATTGCACCCTCATCCCTTTATGTCAAATGAAAGTAGAAGAAAACGTATCTTTAAGCGCAATTGCATAGAGAATTCATTGATAACATTTTGTATCATTATTATTAAACATAAGTTAATCATATTGTTCTATCATTTTCAAAAATCAAAATTTTGAAAATGAAACTTAAATTTTTTCATTAAATATAATCTACTAATTTGGAATTTGTATTATAAATGCAGAATATTCTTAAAATACAATTTTCAAATAGATAATATAGTTTTAATATTATAACATAGCAGTAACATTAATTTTTTTTAATGTTACTATTACGTTACGCAAAATATATAATATTAACATCAATTTTAAATTAAGTAGTATAAAATTATAGTATATACTGAGTATACTAAGAGTCGAAAAACAATAATGACTATTATATTTTTGCTCCCTCTCAACTGTTATTATATACTATTACTGTAATAACATTAAACTTGCGTTTCTTCTAATAATCAATGCGATTTTGTAATAATTATATACTAATATAACGTATATAGATCAATTATTAAGACTTATTCTCTAATCCAGTATTAGTTCAATTTATAGATTTGGAAAATTTTAAGATAATAGTCTACGTTAATACTAAACTAATCAAAGATAATATCATTGTATCATTATAATAGTTATCAAAATATTTATAAGCAGAATATTAAAAAGAATTTTCTTGAATTTTGCTGAATTTGAAATATGTATTGTATATATATCTTCACTAACGCATAGCAAAATCAGTCGATACAATCCTTAAATACTCGCGAAAAAATCAAATTTAAAGTTCTGTATGTAATTTATATACCATAATATTTTAGTATCTTTCGAATTAATGTCTCTCTCAATAATAATGTAATTAAATGTTTAACACTTCGCTTCAGTAACACGGTAAGAAAATGTTTCAGACAAAAGTTGTAGGGCTTAAAAACATCTATTTACTGATCTATATCAGTTTGACCTTGGATGATCAGGTACAGGTTACATCGATTTTTTCGAAAAAAACACCCTATTTTTTATTTCAGACTCTAATAACTGATGTCAAGAGCTTTTTAAAACACTGTAAAAAATATTCTTTCATTAAATATTTTTCGAATTATAAGAAAGTTACAGTATTTTAATAAAAAATACAAAATATTTTACAAAATATTCAGTTTTCGATAATCTTAATACCTTTAATATCTTTACGCACTAAATAACAAGATAAATCAATTGATGCAAAGAAAACACATGTAGTATTGAAAAAATATGCAGCACCTACATACAAAAGATGATGTACTAGATGCTAAATGTACACGCGTGCGTGCGTGCGTGCGTGCGTGCGTGCGTGCGTGCGTGCGTGCGTGCGCGTGCGTGCGTGCGTGCGTGCGTGCGTGCGTGCGTGCGTGCGTGCGTGCGTGCGTGCGTGCGTGCGTGCGTGCGTGCGTGCGTGCGTGCGTGCGTGCGTGCGTGCGTGCGTGCGTGCGTGCGTGCGTGCGTGCGTGCGTGCGTGCGTGCGTGCGTGCGTGCGTGCGTGCGTGCGTGCGTGCGTGCGTGCGTGCGTGCGTGCGTGCGTGCGTGCGTGCGTGCGTGCGTGCGTGCGTGCGTGCGTGCGTGCGTGCGTGCGTGCGTGCGTGCGTGCGTGCGTGCGTGCGTGCGTGCGTGCGTGCGTGCGTGCGTGCGTGCGTGCGTGCGTGCGTGCGTGCGTGCGTGCGTGCGTGCGTGCGTGCGTGCGTGCGTGCGTGCGTGCGTGCGTGCGTGCGTGCGTGCGTGCGTGCGTGCGTGCGTGCGTGCGTGCGTGCGTGCGTGCGTGCGTGCGTGCGTGCGTGCGTGCGTGCGTGCGTGCGTGCGTGCGTGCGTGCGTGCGTGCGTGCGTGCGTGCGTGCGTGCGTGCGTGCGTGCGTGCGTGCGTGCGTGCGTGCGTGCGTGCGTGCGTGCGTGCGTGCGTGCGTGCGTGCGTGCGTGCGTGCGTGCGTGCGTGCGTGCGTGCGTGCGTGCGTGCGTGCGTGCGTGCGTGCGTGCGTGCGTGCGTGCGTGCGTGCGTGCGTGCGTGCGTGCGTGCGTGCGTGCGTGCGTGCGTGCGTGCGTGCGTGCGTGCGTGCGTGCGTGCGTGCGTGCGTGCGTGCGTGCGTGCGTGCGTGCGTGCGTGCGTGCGTGCGTGCGTGCGTGCGTGCGTGCGTGCGTGCGTGCGTGCGTGCGTGCGTGCGTGCGTGCGTGCGTGCGTGCGTGCGTGCGTGCGTGCGTGCGTGCGTGCGTGCGTGCGTGCGTGCGTGCGTGCGTGCGTGCGTGCGTGCGTGCGTGCGTGCGTGCGTGCGTGCGTGCGTGCGTGCGTGCGTGCGTGCGTGCGTGCGTGCGTGCGTGCGTGCGTGCGTGCGTGCGTGCGTGCGTGCGTGCGTGCGTGCGTGCGTGCGTGCGTGCGTGCGTGCGTGCGTGCGTGCGTGCGTGCGTGCGTGCGTGCGTGCGTGCGTGCGTGCGTGCGTGCGTGCGTGCGTGCGTGCGTGCGTGCGTGCGTGCGTGCGTGCGTGCGTGCGTGCGTGCGTGCGTGCGTGCGTGCGTGCGTGCGTGCGTGCGTGCGTGCGTGCGTGCGTGCGTGCGTGCGTGCGTGCGTGCGTGCGTGCGACAAATTTATTATTTTTTTATTCAAATATGTATTTTCTGATACCTTACTTTATTCTAAAAAAAATTATGTAATTAATTTTTGTTTAAAAAAATATTGCAAAATGTATATGTTTGGCCGCTGTTCCCAGATTTATCCCACTGTGCGACATAGATATAACACAGACCGCGAAAATAATCAATTAGATCCGAAAATGGGGCTGCCACTTTGACGGACGCAACCCGTGGGCATTCCTGGAGCGCGTCGAGGAACTTCGCATTGTATACGGGTACGAGGAGCATATGCTATTCAGATTGCCGGAAATATTACGAGGTAGCACCCTATTTTGATATCGATACAATCGGACATCGTGGACCTCATAGAACGATTTCGTTGACGACTTTCGGGTGCAATACTTGCCACATCGATACCACGTCCAACTACTCCATAAAATCACCGGAGGCATCCAACGCCCGGGCGAAGCATACGCCAAATATGCGATCGACTTATATTGATGCGCCGCGTCGGGAATTTTAATGAGAACGCTCAAATGGAGCAATTCTACGAAAATTTGCATCCAGAATATAAATTGTACATTCGACAGAAAAACATGCGCTCGCTCCTCGTCCTGCAACGCGCTGTGGAATTCGAGGCAATACAAGCCAGTGATGAGCACTCAAAGAGCAGAAAAAACCGCATAAATCTGTGATCATCGCCTATAACGCAACCGAATGCTACTGGCGATGCAAAGCGGGGACACACGCGCGCAAATTGCCGGCGACGGTCCCGTCGTTTTTGCTCGCAGTGCGGCAAAGACGGCGTTTTTACGCGTGACTATCATCCACCACCGGAAAACGCCTCCAGGACCGGAAAAACCGCGGCCTTAACCATCTCACTTTTGCCACGGCCGCATCTGTGTCCCTCGTCAACCAATCGCTGCAAACTCTCATAGACACTGGCAGAAATATCATTTATAAACCAAGAAACCGCTCGGCCCAAGACCTACACTTCGTACCAGATGAACACAAAGGTCAGGTGCGGCTGGCAGACAGGTGTAGGGTAGACATCCCGCATGTTTTGAGACTGCCCATCCGAATAGATTGTCATGGCATACGTTCTCCGTAATGCCGATACTGGAAAGCGATATGATTAAATTATATTAAAAGATTAGTATATAAATAATTAAAAAATATAAATATATAAATAGTTATAATATTGTAAACATAGTCTGCATAGTTAACATGTAAGTCTCACTTACACCGCATACCGACCGCTATACGATCCTCCGCATGATTGTACCCCGTAGTTTGCACCGCATACTGATCCTTCGCACGATCGTATCCCAATTGCGCCGTGTACCGACCACTGTATGATTTTCCGCATGATTATTTGCGCTGCAAATCGACCACTATTCTTTCATACTGCTTCTGTAAGCCTTGACTACCTTTGTAAATAATATTATACCGCCGCGACTACGTGTGTGCAATATACACTACGCCAGATCACACACACACACACGCGCGCGCGCGCGCGCGCGCACACACACACACACACACACACACACCTATTCTTTATAAATAACTGGTAGTACAATAAATGATATTTGTTAATACAACGCTTTGTTAGTAAGTTTGAATGTCCTCCCTTCTCTTGAATCCTGTCATCAACAAGCTAATCCGTGACGTCGCGGATTCTCGCTGTCCCCTTTACTCGCTTCACGAAGTGGACGTGGGGAGAGCCAAAGAATCAGGCGGTCCAACGATTGAAGGAGACTCTCACCACGACACCCATGGCCTGCCCTGACTTCTTCCGACCATTCATTCTACAGATGCAAGCTCTTACGGCCTCGGAGCACTCCGAGGGTACTAACCTAGCTGCTAACCTAGCAGCTGAATGACGAAGTCATCGCATACGCCAGCCATACTCTTAACTCGACAAAACACAACTACAGCGCCACCAAACTCGAGTGCCTCGTCGTGATCTGGAGAATACGATGGATGCACTATGTGGAAGGGAATACCGAAGGATTTACTGTGATCACCGATTATCAGTTTCTGAAGTGGCTTCACCAACTCAAAGCCCCGTCCGGTTTGGGAAGGTGACTTTTCAAGCACCAACAATATGATTTTGAGATCCGGTATCAAAAGAGGGCTCTCAACTGAGTGGCAAATGCTCTTTCTCGCGAGTAACAGACCTGTGTTGGAACTCTCCATGATATCGGAGAAGGAGGAGTAAGAGCGCGATCCACCGAGTGATCCGATCATGAAATTTGCGCGGGCCATCTTTACCGGCACATCCTCCACGACCTAAACTTCCAAGACACACCGGCGGAGAAACAATAAAAGCAGAGCGTATTCCGGGAAGACCGATCCAACGTAATACGACGGATGCATGACGAACCGGCCTCTGGACATCTAGGAATAACAAAGATCATAGTCCGAACCACCTGAGTATACTGGCAGGGCATGTTCCGAGAGATTGCGCATTATGTGCGACAATGCGCTAACCGCCTGATGCACAAGCCAATGCAGCAATCACCCGCGGGATGTCTCCATATCCGCTCCAATCACGGCGCCATGGCAGCAAGTGGACCTGGACTGTTGCCTCGTTCGAAGGCACACTTGGCCGTTGACCACCCAAGATTGCTTTAGCAAATGGGTGGAAATGGTGCCCCTCCGAAAGGCAGCAAATCTGGCTCGAATAGTCAACCGTATCATCTATCGACACAGATGTTCCCAAGAATTAATTTTGGACAATGATACGCAGTTTATCTCCCGCCAATTCCGTGTTGCTTTGGAGGCATTCGGCATCCGTCATCAAACCACCCCAGTATATACACTCGGTATATACACCACACACTGTAACCCAGTGCAACGAACCAATAGAACCGTAAAGACGATGCTCAGTCAATACGTGAGAAACGTCATCAGAGGTGAGACAAGCACATCGCAGCATTGCATTTTGTTGTGAACACCGCTCAACACGAAGACACGGGATACATGCCCGCCTATCTAAACCATAGATATGAGCTCATGCGGCCCTATCCGAATGACTGGGGAATACCCGTCGTTGCTACCGCCTGAGGTCAACCGGAAGCACCTGGAGGAGACATTCGAACTAGCTCGAATTCACTTAACCCGAGCGAAATTATAACCTCAGAAGACAGGAATGACAACTGCATAACACGGTGTGGATCTCCTGTCATGGAAGAGCAAAGCCTTCAATGTCAAGTTGGTTCCCAAATATACCGGAAGTCCGCCGAATTCTGTTCCCGGTCATCGAAAATAAATAAAATTTTTATGCAAAAACACTTGACGCTGCTCAACCAAATAAGGAAAATAATGAAAATGTAAAACTAATGATGAAATTTTTTGAATGTTACAAATAAAGACAAGATTTATTATTTAATATGATAATTACAATTCACAACGAACGCAAAGAATTAAAATTAAAATAAATCCTATACTTAATTCTATTGGATTGTTGGAAAAGTCATGACGTATTTCTTCTATGTTTTTTAAAGGTCATTTATGTTTAAAGGTCATTTATTTGTCAAGAACAAAAATCAATCAATGATATTATTGTGGCTGAGTGGTGGTCCCACAGACTTCTATATTTTTTTTTTTTTTTCCTCTGGTTGGAGGATGTCGGATATTTCCGACTATGTGTCTTCAACCCTAGGGTTATATGACACAGTTTTATCTGATTCCTCTGTATCTTATATTAGATTATTAAATAATTCTATTTATTTTCTTGAAGAACTTATAAATACACTTCAACACTACCCAATCTAACTCTCTTATTGCATCTATAAGGTTAACCTCTCCTCTCACCCCCATTCCCCTCAGCTCCAAGTCCATCCCCACCCTCTCCTCATCATACCTCACACATCTCCACACTACATGCTCCAGACTCTCACACTCGTTACCGCATTCACATCTAGCGTCCTCTATATATTCTTTCCTGGCTAGTGATTCGTTCAAATTGAAATGATTTGCTCTGATTCTATTAATCCATACTATAAAATACCTTTCCTCATTAGTCTTGCCAAACCACGGTTTTCTCCTTTTTCTTTTGTAAAAATTCTCAAAATAAAATTTTCCTTTATATTCTGCATCTTTTCTGATCTTGTTTTGTGTGTTGTTCCATAATTCTCGTTTAAAGATATTTCTGAAATCACTGTATGGAACATTTATTTCCTCCGAAGGGAGCTCTTGAGAAGCCTCTTTCGCCAGTCTATCTGCTATTTCGTTACCTATGATACCTTGGTGTGCAGGAACCCATCCTATAATGATCCTGTATTTCTTATTGTTAATTATCTTCCTATATAGAGATCTGGCTTTTGTTATATACATGTTTTTGTATACTTGAAGTAAGTTGCCCTCTAGAGCCTGAATTGTTGACAGTGAATCAGTAAGAATTAAGTAATTTTGCCTTTCTTCTATTTTTCCTTGGTATATGAATTCTAGTATGGTTTTAACTGCGAAAACTTCTGCTGTGAATGACGAACTTTCTCTTGGCATACTTACATTGTATGCTGTTTCTTGCTCTTCTATAACTAAACCCACTCCTGTGGATTTGCTCATTCTTCCCTTGGAACCGTCCGTATACGTTACCATGATAGTACCCTTAATTTTATTATTTTCTATGAAAGTCTCAATCAGCTGTTTGTCCGTGTGTATTTCCTTTTTCCATTGTTTCGCTGTGTGTTTGTCGGTTTCCACTTCTTCGGTGATTTCCTCGTAATCTGTCTCAAAAATCTCAAATTTCCTACTTTCCCCTGTATGTTTCTTTAACCATTTTATCCTCGACCAAGCTTCACCCAAACAACTTTTGTTAGCTGTGGGTCTAATATAGCGCTCATAATTCTCATTAGCTTCCAGTTGATAGATTCTCAATCTCATCTCTTCATTTCCATATATCATTGTTTTTAAAAGGAAATTCCTCGCTAGCATTTCTGCCCTATCCTGTAATAACATGACTTTTGATTTCGCTATAATTACGTTATTCGGTGTGCTATTTCTGTAACCTAGTGCTGTCCTAAGTCCTGCATACTGCGTCCTTTCTATTAGCAGCCTCTGGTTGGTTTCTCTGGGGAAGTAAATAAATAGGCCATAGTCCACCACTGATCTTACAATGCTCTTGTATAACAGCAATGCCGTATTAACTTCCATACCTCTTCTTTTTCTATTGAGATATTTCATAATGCCATTGGCCTTCTTAACCTTACCTCTGACCAGGTCAATTTGGTGGTGGAAGTTGATCCTGTTGTCAAACCATAGTCCAAGGAATTTTGCCCCCGCGCTATTCTGTATGTCCACCTCTCCCAGCTTTATCTTAATTTTCTTATCTCGTACCCCATGTTTGTTGAATTCCACCAGGACTGTTTTCCTGGGTTCTAGTTCCAGTCCCAACTTCTCCAGTCTCTTGGCCAGATGGTTGGCCGCCTCTTGGATTGCTAGGATATTTATCTCTCTATTTGTGCTTGTCATGTATATGGCAATATCATCTGCAAATTGTATTGTTCGTATTTCCCTGCCCAACTTCTCAGTAATATTCCTAGTATATATTGAGTACAGCAGTGGGCTCAGTACGGCCCCCTGCGGTAGGCCTTTATAGACCCTTCTATCCACCGTTTCTTCTCCAGATACAATAAACTGGGTATACCTGACCCTGCTCCAAGCACACACAAATCTTACTATATCACTGGGGCATCCTATTTCTTCTAACTTCTCAATAAGGATATTTAGGTCTACGTTATCATAGGCCGCGGTCACATCAACAAATAATGCTGTGGTATATTCTCCTCTGGAGAATCCATTCCTGATGTCAGCGGTGATTTGCGTCAAATTGTCTGCACAAGATCTTCCTCGTCTAAATCCATTTTGATCCCTATTTATTAAGTTATTCTTTTCTACCCACCATATTAGTCTTTCGTTTACCATTCTCTCCATTACTTTACCTATACAAGATGCCAGAGCTATCGGTCTTACCTTTTCTTGTCCTGGTTTATCAATGAAAATCACTTGATATTCCTGCCAGCTCTTCGGTAGTACATTCCTCTTCCATATGCCGTTAAGAACCACCAACATTTCCTGCTGTATTTTGAGTGGTAATAACTTGATCATGTCATATTCAATACCATCTCTTCCCGGGGATGTATTCTTTCTTATCATGCTTAATGCTCTTTTCCATTCCGCTGCTGTAAAGTTATCCTTCCATGCCAAGTTCTCATCTCGTTCATTTTTAATATCCATCGGAGGGTTCTCCATAGCTGGGGGAGCTAGTTTTTCTATCATTTCTTTTATGCTTTCCTCTCTACTCCTGCTTTTCCATTTATTCCATTCTATTTTCGCTTTGCAGTTTCTGAATATTCTTATCGTGTTCCATACGTAGTTCATACTTATATTCTTATTGATGGTCTTACAAAATGTTTCAAAATTCTGTGTCTTTTTTGACTTAATCACTTTTCTCGCTTTGGCCCTGCATCTTTTATATTCTATATATGCATGCATCGTTCCTTTCTTGACAAATTCTTTTTGTGCTTTATTCCTATTTCTAATCACTTCTTCACATTCTTCATCCCACCATTTGGCAGGGGTTAACCTTTTATTATTCTTTTTATTGTTTTCGTTTTCTTTCTTGTTTCCCCTTCTTTTCGGGGTAATCTCTTCTATAGCCAATTTCATACTTTCACATAGTAGGTTGTATCTTATTCTGATGTCCTTGTCCCTTGAGTTAATTTTTAATTCTTTCCTTGTCGTTTCCCAAATTTCAGTAACCTTTCTGCTATATTCATCCCATTTTGTCCTGCTAGATGAAATTCTATTTGTCTTTTTGGTGTAGTTTTTAACCTCGTAATCCATTTCCATGATAATTGGATAGTGATCAGAACCCCAAGAGTCCTGCATCTGGTATGTCCTTATATTATCCAAATCCTCATATGGTCCTAGTATTAGGTCTAGGTTATTGGACGTTTGGTCTACCATTCCCATTCTAGATTTTGTATCTTCATTATAACATGCCAGATCCCTCTCGTTCATTACTTCCCACATGTTTTCTCCATTACTGTCTGTATCTCCGCAATTTCATATAGTGTGGTGTGCATTGAAGTCTCCGAGGTAATATGTTTTGTATGCATTTTCGTTGTTTGTGAAAATCTTTCGCCATATGGCTTTCCCTAGCCTTATACCTGGTCTTCTGTATACCGCGACTATGTTGATTTTTTCTGAGACATTCTTTACTGTTATGCCTAACCTTTCCACCGATTCATGTATATCCTCCTGACACTTTAAAATGTCAAATTCTAGTCTGTTATGTATCACCATGGCTATTCCACTCTTGCTATCTAGATTATTTGTTCTATATGTTTTGTATCCTGAAAAATAAATTGGTAAGTTTTTTGGCTGTTTAATTTCTGTTATGACCGCTATATCGTATTTGCCTATCTTCATGGCCAATTCTTCTTTTTTATTTCTAATCCCTCTACAATTCCATACTAATATTGAGACTGGGGCCATTATGTAAGGATATAATATGATAGTATAACAATCTATATATTTTATAAAAAGAGATAACACTAATTAAAACTTTTGTGTTGGCCTTTCTTGTAAGGTAACAATGTTAAAATGTATAACCCATAAACAAAAATAAAATTAAGATTAAAGATAAAATATACGTTGAGGCCTTTCTTATAACACAAATAAAATAAAATAACTTGAAATGGCATAACTTAAACTAAAATAAAATCCATAGCCATAAAATAAATTAGAGTATAAAAATAACAAATTAAAAACAATACTTTAGTGGATATAAATCTATTTGCTGATTACTGAGAGTATCCGTCTTTTCGGTTAACTGTAATTCTGTCAATAAAAACTTATTTTAAACTATAAAATGATGATAAACAAGCCTTAATCAATCTCTAAGATTCCTAGATTATGACTTAATACTATGATTAATCTATTGATCTATTCGATGTCCTTCCCAAAATCCTGAATCATTTTTTCCACTATTCTCTTCTCTCTGTTCCTTCTCTCCTCCCTGTACATCCTGTTTTTGTCTTGTATAATATCCTTCCGGTGTTGCTCCTTATCTTGTTCCCTGTTCGACTGGACTCCTTCACCACCCTTGACTCGTCTGAGCTCGTCCAGTACCTGTTCCAAGAAGGGTTCTAAATCCCAGTCCTTCTCTACTGCAACCAGGAGTCTAGTTATAATCTCCTTTCTTTTCTCCTTTTCTGTAGTCAAAGTTTTCCCTGATGGGTTTCCCTCGTGCTCGCTGCTGATGGGATTTGATGTTAACGCTATTCCTCTCCTGTGATTTCCCCTTCTCTTGTATTAAACTGTGAGTAATAATTTGTTCTCGTTACCGGTATCTGTGTCCTTCTTCTTGCCACATCTCTTTTTCTAATCTGTCTTATAGATCCTGAATTATCGAGTGATTGGTATGTCAAGTCGTCACTGCTTGTATCCTCCGAGTACCTTCCATCTCCTTCCCCTTCTTTACCTTTTCTGATATTTCCTTTTCCTATCACTTTATCTCTATATAGAGGTTTCTGCCTCTGGTTTGTCTTCTGCCCTGATTTATTAATGAGCGGCCAGTTGTTTGGTTTTTCGTACCTGTCGTATATCTCAGTAGGATTTTCCTCACTACCTTCCAAAATTTCCAGAGCTTCTTTATATGACGCATTATTATATGCCATCACTTTTTTAATCCTTTGATTTCTGTCGTATACCTCGCACTTCCTGTCTGTAGATTTATGTCCCTCTCCGCAGTTACGACACTTTGTTGGCTCGTTGCAGTGTCCGTGAGCTTTTTCGCCACAGTTGATGCAGCATTCTTCACTCTTGCAATGTATTTTCCTATGTCCATATCTGAAGCACTTGTAACATTGCATTACCGAGGCCACAAATGGTCTTACTCTTGTACCGCAAGATCGTTGAAAAAGCTTATCTTCTCCCTAGGCTGATTTCCTTTAAAAGTGATTATTACCGAATCCACTGGTTCGAATTCTACCTTGTTTTCTTCCTTGTTCCATCTTCTTCTCATCATCCTCTCTATCCTTACAATATCCTCTAGATATGTGAGTAAATCATAGAAATCCATGATTGTATCTAGGTATAGCGGTACAACCCCTTTGAAGTACGTGTCCCGGTCTTCTATTCCCGCTCTATACCCTTCTTTTTCCTTGTCCTCGTTGATCTTCTTAATTGCTCTATTCGCCTCTATTGGATTTAAAAAATATAATATAGCCATCCTAAATCCATTCATCATTATACGTTTGGGATATATTCTTTTCTCTTTTAACATTTGCATAATCTTAAAATAATTACCGCCTTTTTTGGCTGTACCTGTTCTTTCCATTATCCTAAGTGTGACCTTGTAGTTGCTTCCAAAATTTTCTTCAAATTCCAGTCTGCTACTAACCTTAGACACATCAATTTCACTAATGTGTTTGAGCACGCCATCCTCCCTCACATATGCTTCCCTCTTCCTTGGCTCGTTATTCGTTGTCATATTGTTGTTCGTAATTTTTGTCTGTTGAATTACGTTGCTACTTACTGACTGCACTTCTTTGTTACAGTCCACCGTTGCCGGCGTATCCCCTTCCCCCTCCGTCTCCATATCTTCCTCCGATTGGTCCTCTCCCATGTCGCGTGACTTCTGGCCAATGGGGTAGTTAGTTTCTCCCGCGCTCATCACTGCCTGTGGGATTTGTTTTCTTGCCTTTTTCTTCTTCCTTTCCACCATTTTCCACTCTTCATTCTCATTCTCAGCGTTAGTCTCATCAAGCATCAATTGATCCAGCGTGTCTTCCGTCGCTCTTTCCTTTGCCGCACTCCTCGTTCATTTCTACGTTTAATCTCGCTTCAAGTCTCCTTATTGTCCTTTTTAATGTGGCATTCTCTCTCAGTGTCACGCTTATACTTTCCCTTCTCCCCTCTCGCCCCCCCTCTTCCGGGGGCTCCTCACAATCCTTTATTTCTTCTATTCTGCCTTAGCAATATGCCCTTACCTTAATAAATCCTACTATTGCACTTCTAATTACGCCTGTAAAGCTCTGAAAAGAGCTGATTAATCTAATCCGAGGGTTTAAAACACTAAAAAACCGCCAGACACCACTCGGACACGTCCACACCATTCAAACCGCCCTCTACTCCCTTTTTATCACACACAGACTTCTATATATTACACTCCTACTTTTTGCCTTATGTACAAGTGATGCCTGCGCGAAGTGGATGCACAGTATAGGAACCTTAAGCATAAGAAAGAGATGGCAAGACAGTTATATGATCAGCCTCTCTGTGATTGATTCTTAAGTGTATATTCAATTTTTTCAAAAATGTCAAAAGAATTATATATTTATTAGAAAGTTGAAGGCACTATTTTAAATAAATATATTTTAAGATTTTTTAAAAAATGCCGAGATATTGTAAAATATTTAATTCCAAATGCTGGAAATAAAGACAAAGGCAAGAATCATATGTTTAGGTAAATTAAAAAAAAAAAGAAACTGTAAATAATGATAGAAAAAGCTTTGTGTATGTGTCAAATTACATAATTTTAATATAATACATTTTAGATTTCCACATATTTAATAAATATTACATTGATATTTTTATTATACAAAAAAAAGATAAATAAAACAAGACTTTTCTCAAACAAAAATTGTATATATAATAATATACATTGTTTAATTTTTATACACATTTTCTAAAATATATAAATTTTATTACATTTTACAAAATTTGTTAAAACTTAAATAAAGATTCTTAAATTTTATCTTGTTTATAATCTCTTCTCGAGTACATACAGGGTGTGCATTGGTTATATCATCTCTCATGTGTAAGTAGAGCTGATAAAACTGAGTAGAAAAGTCCTCTACCATTTTGTAATTTTCTCAATAATTATCGAGTTATTAATTCTTAAAAATCACCGTCTTAGCCCAGCCCACCGGCAAATGCAAGCGCGCGGTAAGATACTCCCGCCCGGTGATCATCGTTGATAGGCGCGTGAGAAATTATTTACTTCAAGCGGTTGTAGCTAATATATTGAAGAAAATAATTCCTCGCGCGCCTAGCAACGATGATCGCTGGGCGGGAATGCCTTACCGCGCGCTTGCATTTGTCGGTGGGCCGGACTAATATGATGATTTTTAATAATTAATAACTCAATAATTATCGCGAAAATTGTAAAATGATATAGGTCTTTTCTACTCAGTTTTACCAGCTCTACCTGCACACGAGAGGTGATATGACCGATGCCAGACACCCTGTATATAAAAATATATAAGAATGATGTTCTGCGTATGCGTGAACCTTATTCTGCGCATGTGCGAAAAGTTGTTCATATTTCTTGATCACAGTTAAAGGGACGAAGTTAGCAGTCTAGTATATTATATAGCACCGATGATTTTCTTATCGATGATCGGTTATCTGGGAATTCCTGGTTTTCTACATTTGATTTGAAAAGTGGGTATTGGCAGGTGAAGTCTGTGATCCGCTCGCTTTTGACGCCTCCGAGTAATGTTGTGAAGATCCTTGCCAACGCGTTATTGTTTATGTTTATCGATAGATTGATTTGAGATTTGACAGAGATTCGTCAAATCTCGCGGGACGCTTAAAGAATTGAAGTTTTGAGAAGCTTAAAGATTGTAAAACGAGCTGTGTAATAATTATTTATTAAAGTTCTCTCTTTGTAAACGGCTTCTATTTATTTTCATGAGTTGTGTGAGCGCGAATTGTGCTAGTGACTGCCGCGGAAGTGCAACATTTTTGGGGACTCATCCGGAATCGTGGACAATGGACGTGTCGGGAAGTGTCGAAAGACCAATCGAGAACGATGAGGCACAAGGATTTTCCATAAGGAGGACAACTCACGTGGCGAGGAAGAGGATTTGCACGCGAACGCCGGAGGAGGACGAGATGACAAGTTTGGAGGCCGTTCTCCATTCCACACAGGAGGAACTCCGTCTTCTTCGAGAAGAGCGAGCAGTGCAGCGGTGTGAAACTGAATTTTTATAGCGCTCGGAGGAGCTACGCCAAATGCCAGGCCAGTCTAATTTTAATTTATTCGAAAGAAATTTGGGAATTAAACTTAAGCCTATATGACGGAAGTGTCCCGCTGCGCGAATTTTTAGCTCAATTTAATTTAATTGCGTGAGCAAAAGCTTGGGGGATTCGGAAAAAGGAATCGTGTTAACCGCATGTTTGAGAAGAAAAGCGCGTACAGTTTTGGAGGAGGGAACAGATTTGGAGAATTCACGATTCTCCGAGCTCGTATCTAGGTTAGAGTTTGGTGAGAAATTTTCGGCTCAAAATTTTTATATGCAATTATATATTTTATAAATCGGAGACAAAATTTTGGGGAAGATTTAGCTTCGTTAGGATCCGATTTGGAACATTTATCTCGTTTGGCTTATCCCGAGTATTCGTCGGCTTTACAAGATTGCGTGTTCTCAATTTATTGTTGCACGGACGGATTTTCTTAAATGAACGCTTCAATTGGAAGGGTTCATGTCTTCAAGAGCGGCGGTGGAAAGGGCTGTAGCTATTAAAATTATAAAAAAAATAGTTTTTCAAAACCTCGAGAGAAGAAAAGAGATACGGCAGGAGGACTTTAAAAGTGAGCGCGGATTTGCAGAAGAAAAGGAAAGAGATTTTTACGGAAGGGATAAAACGGAAGGGACGAAATTTATAAAACAAAAGAATTTTTCTAAATTTGTAAGTGGAAAAGAGTGTTAACAAGTGTTGCGGGATCAAGGAACATTTCCGGTCAGAATGCTCTTCACTTTTTAATTCGAAGCAAGGAAACTCACAAGGAAAGGGTTAGTTGAGCTCTGTGGGGAAAATTCATTGAGCTCGGCTGAAAAAGAAAGACATTTTTCTTTGCGGAATTTGGGGGGGAATTCAAGTGATTTTTGTTTTCAGAGTTCTGTTGATGGGCAAATATGTATTTTTAGGATTGATATGGACTTTGATGTTTCAATTCTTAATAGTAATTTTGTTAAATCAAATCAACAACGGCTTTGGGTTGGAAATAGGAAATTGAAATATCTAACAGAAAAAGTAGTTCCCATTGATTTTAAGATTGTCGTTGGAGTAAAGCTTGATAAATAAGTTAGATTTCTCCTTGTACGTAGCGAAAATTAGCGATGAATGCATCTTAGGGGCGGATTTTTTCTCTAAGGTTGGACAAAATAAAGTCTTTGATTTAGTTTTTAATGAGAAACAAAAAAGGAAAAAAATTTTCTTGTTCGCGAATAAGCGATCTTATTAATAAAGTCCCAGATTTCTTGTTAGAATTCTTTGAGAGGAATTCTAAAAAATTGGATATTCCGCAAAAAACGTGTTTTGCTGAATTCATTATTGAATTTCAGAATGTCTTTTCTGAAGATATTGTTGCAGGAAATTGTTCAATAATTGAGCATTCTATTACGGTTGGAAAATCTAACCCTATTAAACAGTTTCTAGGCGAATTCCTTTGCAAATGCAAAGACAATGACAAGAAAATATTCTTGAGGAGATGACGCAACAAGATGTAACTGAAGAATTTCATAGTTCTTAGATAACTCCTTATGGCGGTTATGGTGAAAAAGAAAGATGGAACATTGAGATTCTGCGTCGATTATAGAAAATTCAATGCCGTCACCGAGAAGGATTCTTATCCGTTGCTCAGAATGGATGATCTTCTTACCGGTGATCGGTTATATAGGAATTCCTGGTTTTCTACATTTGATTTGAAAAATGGGTATTGGCAAGGGAAATTGCATTCTCAGGATAAGGAAAAAACGGCATTTTTGATAGACAAAGATTTATGGCAGTTCACTGTTATGCCTTTTGGACTATAATGCTCCAGCAATCTTTGAGTGATTGAAGAAGGTTCTTCATCAAGTATTAAATAAAATCTGTTTATTTAGATGACGTTGTTATTTACAGCAAAACTTTTGAGTGAATGTTAGATAATCTTTGAGAAGTCTTTCTTCGTTTGATATCGACAAATTTGAAAATTAATCCAAAAAAATATTCTTTCTTTAGTAAAAAGATAAAATATTTAGGCCATGAGGTTTTTAGAAAAGGGGTCTCAACAGATTCAGAAAAGATTGCTTGTGTACGGGATTGGCCTGCTCCTCGGAATAAGAAGCAGGTGCGTAGTTTCTTAGGATTTTATTCGTATTACAGAAAATTTGTGAAAGGTTTTTCTTTGATTGCTAAGCTAAGCGTTTTTTTTTTTTAACGGAAAATCAGTGTAGATTTACGTGGAACGAATAGTGTCAGGAGGCATTTGAAAAGTTAAAACAATTTTTTATTTCTTCTCCTATTTTATCCTTTCCGTCCAAAAATTCCGTCCAAAACAGGGAAGTTTATTCTTGATACTGATGCTTCTAATCACGATATTAGCGCTGTTTTGTTTCAAATACAGGAAGATAAGGAAAAAGTTATCGCATATTATAATCGAGTATTTAGCAAAACAAAAAGAAATTACTGTGTAACGCGAGTTATTAGCGATTGTGGATTCTTTGAAGAATTTTCATCATTATTTATATGGACGAGAGTTTTTAGTTAGAACTGACCATATTTCTTTACAGTGGTTGATGTTTTTTAGGGAATTGGAGGGACAGTTGGCCCATTGATTAGAACGTCTTCAACAATACAATTTTGAAATTTTATATCGTGCTGAAAAATCTCATGGGAACGCCGATGCGTTGTCTAGACGTCCTTGTGTAGAGAATGTCTGCAATTATTGCAGTAGAGTTGAGAAGAGAGAAGAGGAAATTAAGGAGAATTATATAGGCAGAAATGTTTTTGAAAGAATAGAGCCGAAAGTTTGAAGAGCGGCACAATTGGAGGACCCGTCTATCGTTAATATCCTTCATCAGAAAGAATTGAACAGACGTCTTCTCCGAGAGGAAATTGCTTCAAGAAATGTTTCTACAAAAATTTATTGATCCCAATGGGATTCTCTTGTTCTCCGGGATGGAGTTCTTTATAGAAGATGGGAGTCTCCAGATTTAAAAACATTTATTTTTCAAACAATAGTTCCAGAAAAAATGGTTCAGCAAATTTTGAGGAAAGCATGATTCTCCAACTGGTGGACATTTTGGTGTCAATAAAACCTTGGAAAAAATTCGAAAGAGGTTCTTCTGGGCAATCTGTAAGCAGGATGTGGAACATTGGTGTACAACTTGTAAAGTTTGTGTCACTAGAAAGGGTCCTTTGGAAAAGAGGAAATCTTCCCTTCAAATTTATAACGTGGGTGCTCCTTTTGAAAGAGTACAAATGGATGTTCTTGGTCCTTTGCCGATTTCTGCTTCCGGAAACAGATATTTATTGGTAACGGATTGTTTCACTAAGTAGGTTTTCCTCTTAAGAAATTAGAGTAAATATCCATCCATCGAGAGAATATGACCATCATCTCTTTGGAGTATCGGTCGTAGATTCGAGAGAATACATGTATATATATATATATATATATATATATATATATATATATATATATATATATTATAATATACGTAATATACGTATATATGTGTATCAATGTATTGTTGACGTGTTATTCTAAACACATTATTTGCGATAAATATCATCACATGCTTCGGTAGTCGAAGGGATGCTTGCCCGGTAAGCAGGAGATCTAGGTTCAATTCTTGGCTGAGGTGGTATTTTTTTCGCAAAATAATTACGAATTTTCACGACTGGTTCGTGGTAGAGCCCCGCCGTGACGCACACCCTCTCTTCTTATTTGGGTTGCTGAAACCTTTGTAAATCAGGTTTCTAGACATGGTGTACCATTAGAATTGCATACTGATCAAGGAAAAAATTTTGAGTCACGGTTATTTCAAGAATTATCTCAATTATTAGGAATGAGGAAAACTCGAACTATCCCTTTCCATCCTCAATCGAATGGTCAGATAGAACGTCAACATCAAACATTATTAAATTATTTAGCGAAGTTTATTTCCGAAAATCAGAAGGATTCGGATTATTGGATTCTATTAGGTTTATTGACTTATAGATCTTTCAAACATGAGGCCACTTTTACTCCTTCGGAGTTATGTTTAGGGCGAGAATTAAGGTTGCTCTTAGATCTTCTTCGAGGTTGTTCCCGACTCTGAAAACATTGAATAGGGAAGAAAATTTTCATTTAAATTAAGGGAAAAGATGAGTCATATCCACAACATTGCGAGTCAACGCATAGATTTGAAATCTCAGAGGACAAAATTTTATTATGACCGTAAGGATAGACGATTATGTTGAAGCCGGTCAAAAGGTTTGGTTTTTTAATCCTCGAAGAGTTCAAGGTAGAATCTCTAAGTTGCAAAGTAATTGAGAAAATTCATATGTAGTAGTTAAAAAATTAAATAATGTAGTTTATTATATTCGGAAATCGAATAGACATGGAATAAAGTTGTACATTTCGATAGGTTAGCTCCATTTCATGAAAGAAAGACTTTCTAAATAGAAAATTTTGTCGGATTGAGTATTTTTTTTTTGTAGGAGTCCGAAAATGATCTTTCTTTTTCGCCTTTGGGAAGGAAAATGATAAGTTTGTAAATATTTAAAAATATTTTAAAAGAATTAGATACTCGTTCTTGTTTTCGTTTTTTTTTTTTTGTTTAAGTTTGCTGTTGAGTTGGCGTCTATGGCGGGAGATCTTTTTTTCCGAAGTCCGAACATCCGGCTGAAGAAATTCTTTTTTTTAAGAAGTCTGCCTCGCCCGTGATTTTTCCGAGGGACTTAAGGCGAATGCCGAGGCGAGGATGTTCGAAAGGACGAAAAGGTCCACGGAAGCTTCCCCCCCTTGTCCGAAAATTCAAGAAAGAAGTGCGCAAGACATAAGTTCAAGACAAAGAAATATCAAGAAAGAAGACAGAAGAGGGAAAATGACCTCGCAGCGGTGAAGGTTGGGACTAGTTCAGCGCTCAGTAACCCGCAGCAGCAGTTCGGGGTAGAGCAGGAAGCCGACAGATTCCCTGAGAACTTCATTATGGAAGAAGAAGCCGACTTTTTTGCGAGGGAGTTCACTGAAATTGTCGGGACAACAATTTCGAAGAGGAGAGGGGTAGTGTTGTGACCGAGCGGTAGTCCGCTCGCTTTTAGCCCCCGAGTAATGTTGTGAAGATCGTTCCTTGCCAACACCGTTGTTTATGTTTATCAATCGATTTGAGATTTGACAGAGATTCGTGCGGGACAGTTTTGAGAAGCTTGAAGATTAAAACGAGCTGTGTAATAGTTATTGAGCTTATTAAAGTTCTCTCTTTGTAAACGGCCTCTATTTATTTTCGCGAGTTGTGTGAGCGCAAATTGTGTGAATGACAGCCGCGAAAGTGCAACAATATATTGTCCATTTTGTTCGATAACCTTTTGCCATCTTTCAGTGAGTTTCATAATTCCTCATTCATAGAAGGACTTGTCTTTATCGGCGAAAAACTGAACAAGGTGCTGATTTACAACCTCATCTGAATTAAACGTTATATCATGCAAGGAGTTGAAGAGAGTGAAACAAGTGGAAGTCTGACGGCGCAAGATCAGACGAGTATGGTAGGTATATACTGGGGTTTATAGGTCTTGTAGATAGAACTTTCTCCTTGTCACACCCTCAATATCATCAAAAAAACCTGGAATTTATAGTTTCTACATTGTTAAGCAACGATTATTCTCTAAATTTTATTCTTAATTGCATATCTCAAAAATTAAAAACTCTTTAAGAAATGACGATACATTAAATATTGACAAGGAATTTAACAACAATAACAATAAAACTAAATGGTTCACGTTGCCTTTTAACTCGGCTATGTAGGTAAAGTTAAAACAATTATAAATGACCAAGACATTAAATTATTCTTCTTTAGTTCTCAATTTATTAATTTTTTTCGCAAAATAATTAGGAGTTTTCACGACTGATTCGTGGTCAGGCCCCGTCGTGACGCACACCCTCCCTTCTTATTCGGGGGCTCGAGCCATGCTTGCAATCTCTCCTGTCGAGCTCCAAGAGGATTATTTGTATATTTGCCAATGTCGTTGGAGGGTGTCGCCGCTGCAGTCCGACCTGCATCCATCGAGAGAATAGGACCATTATCTCTCTGGAGTACCGGTCGTGGGGATTCGAAAGAATACATGTATATATATATATATATATATATATATATATATATATATATATATATGTATCATTGTATTGTTGATATGTTATTCTAAACACGTTATTTGCGATAAATATCATCACATGCCTCGGTAGTCGAAAGAATAAGATGCCTGCCCGGTAAGCAGGAGATCCAGGTTCGATTCCTGGCTGAGGTGGTATTTTTTCGCAAAGTAATTACGAGTTTTCACGACTGGTTCGTGGTCGGGCCCCGTCGTGACGCACACCCTCCCTTCTTATTCGGGATTAATAAATTGAGAGGAATAATTCGAGCTCATAAAGATGAGAATCCTGTGAAATCATATAAAAATGTTGTATAAGATTGAATGCGACAATTGTGATAAGTGTTATGTGGGGCAAACCAAGCGACAATTAAAAATTAGACTAAACGGACATCTGTCATATTCGCAGTCATATTCAATACAGAAATACAGAAATACAAATACCAAATCTGTTAATGTTGATGATCCGTAAGAACAGAGAATCACAGATTGGGTTCCAATCATAATTTTTCTTGGGATAGAATCAAAATACTATTAGGTGTACAAAAAAGTTCTGAGCTTTTTTTTGTAAAATTTAATCTTTATTCAAAAACAAACAAAAAAATATTAATCAGCAAAATATTCCCTGTTTGTATCAACAACCTTTTGTCATCTTTCGGGTAGCTTGCGAATTCCTTGACGATAGAAGCTCTACCGGCTTCGAAGCGATAAAGTCATCAATGCATTTTCGTATCTCTTCAAATCTCACAAAATGTGTATCAGCCAAATGATGCTGCAGCGACCGGAATAGGTAGTAATCGGAAGGCGCCATGTCTGGGCTATATGCCGCGTGAGGGAGAAGTTCTCAGCCTAACGCAAAGATATGGTCCTGAGTCGCTTTCGCAACATGTGGTCGAGCATTGTCATGAAGCAAGATCACTTTACGACGTCCTTGACCAGTAAATGGCCTCTTTTCTTCTAATGCATCAATTGGTCAATTGTTTTTGGTAGCGGTCTGCCGTGATTGTTTCACCCGGTTGTAACAACTCGTAATACAACACACCTTTCCAATCCCAACAGATACAGAGCAAAACCTTGGCGTGGATATTGGGCTTTGGCGTCGATGTCGAAGGATCAACCCATGATTTTCTACGTTTAGGGTTATCATAAAGAATCCACTTTTTATCGCCCGTAATGATTTTGTGCAGAAAATCTTTTTTCCGGAACTTTGAAAGCAAAGTGAGTGCAGTGTCACGCCGACGATTTTTGTTGTCTTCGGACAATTCATGCGGAACCCATCAGCCTTCCTTCTGAACCTTTCCCATCGTATGTAAACGTACGGAAATGGTTTGCTGCGTAACGCCAAGCTGTTCTGCAAGCTGCTTTTCAATTTGCGCAGAGTTTATATCCAGCAGTGCTTGCAATTCGTCCGTTTCAATCTTTTGAGGGCGTCCAGCACGCGGTTCATCTTCAAGACTGAAATCTCCTTGGCGAAATTTTTAATACTATCTTTTACATGTAGTATGATTTACAGCGTTCTCTCCATATCTCTCTCCATGCAGCACAAATCATTGCAGTGACTTCAGCAGCATTTTTCTTCAGATGAAACGCGAAGTGGATGGAAAATCGAATATGCTCTTTTGTTATTGCCATCGTGAACACTATTTGATTTTTGAGGTTATGTGCATCAAACGCCAAACCGTATGGCATTTTAGAAGGTCAAATGTCAACGCTTTAAAACCGCAAAAGGGCGAGAAGATATATAAAATTTAAATTGTTATTTCGGTTGTATGAAATCTAAAGCTTAGAACTTTTTTGTACACCTAATAGATACCGAACGTGATTACAAACGTTTAATTCCGGAGATGCTATTCATTAAATTACAAAAAAATAACACGTTGAATTTGCAGATAGACACGAAATGCCTTCATCATTCGTATGTCTCTGTTCTCAACAGTCTAATATTTATTTTTGACCTTGTTTATGTTTTTGATTATTTTATTCGAATTCAACAACCTTTTTATTATGTTTATCTCATACACTCTGACTGTTTTTTGACTAGCACGCTTGGTTGAATTTTATTAGGGTTTTTTAAATTTTATTTGACGATATATCTTTTTTTGTACGTATATTTTATCATGTATGGCTTAACTCTACTGTGGTAAGTGTCAACAATAGCTGGTTGAATCCACTAAAATATTATCGTTAGAAATCAATTATATTGTGTTGCGGCTTCATTAGGAACAAGGTAAAACGTTTCCCTCATACGACATGATAACCGACGTGGGCAACACACAGTTTACCTTGCCACATTAGAGTACAGCCTTGATCAACTATCTTTTCACTGAAGATGACTCAAAATTGGAGCCGAAATATTTGAAGAATTAATTTTAATAAAGAAGAATTATAAAATTAATTCCGCACTGTTACCGCGCGTTTCTCATTGCCCTTTGTTGATTGATTTGAATTATCGAGAAACTCATTAATTAATTTTTTTAAGAAGATATAACCGGCGCCATAATTGACAATAAAATTTTAAAAGAAAATTAAATAAAATAACTGTTATCATTATCAGGGAAAGGAAAAGTTTTTATACTTATCATTTAGGTCTTACTTTTTAAAAGCATATATATTATATACTGAATTTTTGAGATAATGTAATCTTAACTTGGCGGCACTTTTTTGATATCAAATCTTTGATACAAATGGTGCATATTATTAGAGTTGAGTATTATATATATTATTTAAACACACATTTAGACACAAGATTACGTAATTTTGTAATATAATTATGTATACTTGAATTGAAATAGAACAATTCTTGAGTGCAAAGATGTTACGTCCAGTGGACTCCACGATTCTTTTTTTTTCCTAAAAGCGTTATTAATAATATCTTCTCTCATATAAGAATATTGCTTTCGATCTTCTAATAAAATAAGTAATAAGTATTCATGAAGCAGGAGAAAAGATTGTAATCACTCCAACTATTCAAGTATATTGTAATAATCTTTAATGCCCAAATAATTTTTCCTAATTATAAATCCTCAAGTTGGATCTGTTGCAAGTTTGTATATCAAGCGTAAGCATACAACGGGCACGAGCGAGACATGATATTTAACATAAACATCCTGTCTAATCCCCGCCTAGCTACCTCAGATTCTTAGTACCAACATCCCTACTCAATAAGAATCAGACCTTGGTCTATAAAAACGAGGCTCTTCTGGGGCGCAACGCCATTTCTTCTCCATTTTTCATTCAGTACAAAAGTCTTTCATTCTTCATTCTTCATTTAGTACAAAACACTTGATCGCGAGTAGTCATTTATTCCTTATCCAGTACTAAGTTTTCATTTAGTCGGAGCACTTGTTCGCGAGCACTCATTCTCTATCTTTCATTCAGCACTAGTTATCCAGCATTCATTCTCTATTCAATTATCTTTGAAACTAATAATTCAATTCAGTGTTGCGGCAATGATAATCGCCTCCTGGTTTTTTTCCGGGCGGTTCCCGTGGCCATATAATTCTTGATCTTCCATGTTTTCTAGTAACGAGAATTCTCTCGGGGGCTCGAGCCATGCTTGATGCAATCTCTCCTCCAGGAGGAGGTCGTGCTCCAGGAGGATTATTTGTATATTTGCCAATGGCGTTGGAGGGTGTCGCCGCTGCAGTCCGACCTGCATCCATCGAGAGAATAGGACCATCATCTCTCTGGAGTACCGGTCGTGGAGATTCGAGAGAATATACATATATATATATATATATATATATATATATATATATATGTATATTGTAATATATGTATATGTGTGTATGTCATTGTATTGTTGACTTGTTGTTCTAAACACGTTATTGCGATAAATATCATCACATGCCTCGGTAGTCGAAAGGATAAGATGCCTATCCGGTAAGCAGGAGATCCAGGTTCGATTCCTGGCTGAGGTGATATTTTTTCGCAAAATAATTACGAGTTTTCACGACTGGTTCGTGGTCGGGCCCCGCCGTGACGCACACCCTCCCCTCTTTCTTAGATTGCTCGTACCTCCAATGAGACTCTCCCGGGTGCAATAACGTGCCAAGCCAAATTTTCAAATTTCTATTGATCGTGTCTGTACGGAAAGGAACCAAGTACTTTATGTTTGGGACACTTGGCCCGCTACATACGCTATGCGATTTGCATTTATGTGGCCAACCAAACCTCGCGGACTGTGTCCGCTTTACAATCGGGACTCTTGGCCTGCTACGTACGCTTTACGTAGAGACTCCCGTCCCCCTACGCACGCTTTACGATCAGGTCCTTGCCTCCTCCTTATCTTAACTATAACTACGGACACGGTAATTAATGTTACGGTAGCTTAACAACAAGAGCACGATAATTAACACTACGATAGCTTAACGACAAAAGCACGATAGTTAACACTACGATAGCTTAACGACAAGAGCACGATAATTGATATAAAATTATGACCGATCCGAACGCGAGACTCAATGCGTGTGTTCAACATATCACGACAGGCAATCATGCCCCGCGAGCGGCTTACGCAATCCGCCAATCCGCGACGCCGCGGCGGGGGAAACGCCGGCGCCATCTATGCTCGCGCGCCTATTTCCGGAACACAGTGAATTCAAATCAAACTTCCAAAACAATATCGAAAGTTATTCTGCAACGACTCAGCTCCCAGTCAATCAATAGTAAGTTTCACCTTAATTATTTACTAATCGCAAATCGCAAATCTTCGGATTTCCGTTTCATTTCCTTGTTCCACCTTAAACTTACTCTTCCTTCTCTTTTTCCCTTCTTCTCTCTCAGTCTTCTCTCTCACCAGTGCGGGATATTCAAGGCTCCCGGTTGCTCATCCTCTTTCTCAGTCGCCGATGCGGGCTTCTCAAGGCTCCCGGTTTCTCTTCCTCCCTCTCAATCACTGATGTGGGCTATTCAAGATTCCCGGTTGTTCATCCTCTCTCTCAGTCACCAGTACGGGTTATTCAAAGCTCCCGGTTGCTCTTCCTCTCTCTCTCTCTCTCTCTCTCTCTCTCTCTCTCTCTCTCTCTCTCTCTCTCTCTCTCTCTCTCTCTCTCTCTCTCTCTCTCTCTCTCTCTTTCTCTCATTTTCTCTCCTCTCACGCATCACACCTCTCATCATTTAATACATAATTATTCATCACATAAACATTGTATCATCGGATAGGATCATCAATTAAATAAATTCTAACAGCTATATTATCCCCCGTAGAAATCCTACCTGATTGCCACCGCACCATTTTAAACACCCGCGATAATACATACGACTACTCGCTACACATTACTTTCTCTCGCTTGTTAATAATGTACAGTAGCAAGTTTATTAAAAATTAATTTAAATTTCATTTCTTTCTTTATTTTCTTTTAATACCCTTATTCACCAACCCCCATCCCATTGATCACACGAGGTCTGTCCCTGGTAAAAAAAATTGAATTTCTTAACTAGAAAACGACGAACCAGCGCACGTCTACGGAGCAGCGTCATAGCATTGTCGTATCGCTGACTTGTCAGTGCGTTCGGACTCATGTTTCCACACTTGGCTTTCGATAGAGCAGCTGTTCCGTTCTTCTAAGCCTATTCGTACTCCATTCATATTTTTAATTCTAATTCTTAACTCTCTTAATTCTCTTGGGTTGGACAATATCTTCTGGACGTAACGTATCTTGAGTTTTATTTTTATTTTTTAAGAAGATATAGATAGGTATATATTTATTTCGTGCCTTTCAGCTTTAAAAAGGTTTCTATATCGATCTTGCATAATTCTTAATTTGATAACAATGTAAACCTAAGACGCATTAACATGGTACATAAATATTTTCTTAAACTTAGTAACTTTGGTTAAATCTCTTTCTGACTTTACTATATACCTATCTTCCTACTTTTCACTTTCTTTCTTCGTTCTCTTTCCTTGCTTTTACGATTTTCTTCATCCAACTGATTCCTTTCCCTTTTTCTCTTAGCAACTGACTTATTCTTGTGTTATCTCTTATCTCTACTATACATTTTGTCGCCAAATGTTCTAATGTTTCACCTCAGTATGGCACATACTACCTACATACATTCTTATTCTGTTCGCGCCAGTATCTATTACTTAATTCTTTATTTCTGCATCTAAATCTCGCAATAATTTTTTTAAAGTTCTCTAAAATCTTTATGACTACCTTTTCTTAAATATTCGGATATCCCTATCGTATATAATTCTTTATATCTTTTCCCATATTTTAAATCCTGGATTTTGTTATGTTATATTTATTTTTGTACTTCTAGGTCCCTTGCCTGTTTGCTTACAACCTCGCAGCCTTCCTCTCTAAAGTTTTTAACTTCTCTTCTCGACATTCCGTTCCTACGAAAATACATTTCTCTTTCCGACTCCCATCTCCTTTTATTTTCGCTGTTTCTCTCTATTTCCCTAAAGCATTCTATCAATATTTTATTATCCGATATTATTTCTCTCTAATTTTTTCTTTAAATTTTAACCTCAAATTTAACTCTTTTACCTGATTTTATTCTTGACAGTCTTTTCGTTTCTTCTCTAACTATATATCGCGGTGTATTCCAATCTAGTCTTAATGCCCATTTTATAAATTTATTCTGACACTTTTCTATTACTTCGTATTCTTTCCAACCCTTTTAAGAAGATATAATTGACGCCATAATTGATAATAAAATTTATAAAAAAGTATACATTACGCTTACACTTGGCGACTGTTTTTACTTTTTTATAAACAGTAAGTTTGTTGTGATATCACTTATTTTGTTGTTTTAAACATTTTAGAAACAGTATATATATTTTCATTTTTTTTTAAGTTTACAAAATTCTAACTCCCCTACTTATGATATAATTTTTTTCATACTATAACTACAATAATTTTAATCTTTATTACAATAATTTCATATATTATAATATAAAGATTATCCCTTACACAACGCCACCTATTCGGATCGGCGTGCGCATCAGCGAGGGTTTCTGCGTTTGTGCAATGACGTCACGAGACGTCAGCGTATGTGATTGGCGAAGAGGATCACGCGAGCAAGCGGACGGCCGGGGACGTAGCGATATATCGAGGGTAGAGAAGACGAGCTTTGATCGAAGAGAGTTTCTATTTTTTTTATAGAGTTTCTATTTTTTATGCCGATCCGGGAGAGTCTTTCCTCACAGTAACATAGTGCGCAACTGTTTACGCGATTCGACGCGTTAAGACTTTTATATTGGTCAAACTAAATATAAACATAATTATACCACTTTGCAAGTGTGATTATCTTTCATTGTGACATCCCCCAGAAAGTCATCTCGTGCAAAGCCCTCATCCTGACTCTAAGAGTGGTTTATCCGATTAACCTCCGGAACTCTCTTACAGCCTCAGAAGTAAAATATTTTTCTTTCTGGTCGGATTGGAACATAAAATGTGAAAGTGTTTTGCAACAAGGGGAATCGTATGACGTCTTCCCTTTATCCGGTGAACGCGCTGAATCTCGAACATTCTTCGGCGGCTATATTGGCTCGGGTATAAGATACCTCGCTCTGTGCAACAAGTGTGTAAGCGAATGGTTTTCTGCGCAAGTGTGAAAAACGAACGGTTTCCCCGCGCATTAAGTAATTGCAGTGGCACATTGAGCAAGATGGACCACAGTTCGAGTTGAATAAGCTTACGCTGATACAACAAAAAACTCGTAATTATGATATTACATCCATACCAAAAACCAAATCAGCCTATATTGACGCTATGTTATAACTCCTGGAAGAAAACAATCAGTCACAGGAAGTGAGCGACACAGAACCATAGGATGCAATAGGAGAAGTATAGTCTCCAGGCCAAACGGCTCAGGTATTTACTGAAAATACTAGCCATAATAATGCATCTAGTCAATTTCAGATGCCAAATGCAAGTTATACAACAGTTATACGACAGATCTGCCACAATTCTGTGCGATGATGAGAGAATCAATGCAAATGCAGTAGGAAATGATCAATAATTTGATACGGGCTCTAACAATTAGTCAGAGGCCTCTTCAAGTCCGCCCTCAGCAGGAAACTGCTACCATCACATCACGAGAAATGGAGCATCAAGAGAGGTTTTCATCGATGTCATTCAACGCAGTTAAATTTTTAAATTCGCAGATTCTATACCTTAATGGTACTGAAGATGACGACGTAGAATGCTGGATAGAAAAGATTGAGACTGTGGCAGAGCTTCATAGTCTTTTATCCGTAGTAAAGCTAACGACAATTTCTTCTAAGTTGTCAAAAACAGCTCGAAAATGATTCGATTTAAGTACTGGATCTATAAATGAGTCATGGGATTTTTTTAAAGAAGAAATTGTTGATTATTTTAAAAGGAAGGTTCTATTCAGTGAAGTCATACAAAAAGTTGACGCCAGGAAATGGGTTTTTTCCAAAGAAAGTTTCCAAGAATACGCCATGGATAAACTGGTTCTGATGAAGAATTTTAAGTTATCGGACGAGGATTTCATTCAGCTTTTAACCAAAGGGATAGGCAGTTTTGCCTTACAGCATTGAAAATAAATTCTCTCAGTCAATTCTTAAGGGAGATGCATATAACCTTTACTAGCGGTGATCCAGTTAATAAGTCACCTACGTCAAAGTCAAAATTTGGAAAGTTCAAGAACAACGCCAACAGCTCGCAGTTTGGAAAACCAGATAACAAGGAGGAGCATCGTTCTTGTGTTAAAAAGGACCAATTTTGCACTTATTGCCATAGAAAGAACCATTCCAGGGAGGAATGTTTCAAATTAAAGAAAAAGGACTCCAAGAAGAAGGCCCATTCCAGTCAACGGAGGTCACAGTATTAGCGGTGAAGGAAGATAAGTGTTCTGACGACACCGTTGCAGTAGTCGTACCCGATAATAATAAAATAATTTCGACGGATAACTCAATTGCCAAAGTCATTGCGATTAATGGTCATAAGTCTACAATTTTGTTTTTATTAAATACGAGTAGTCCAATTTCCTTTATATGTTCTAAAAGTTTTTATAAAAATTTTGGTGCAGATATTAAGTTAAACGCATCTGATAAAATGTATAAAGCAGTAAATGGCAAATCTATTGAGATTTTGGGAACGGTATCAGTTTCTATCATTTTAGAACCTCTTCCAATAATTAATGCTGAAATTCTATTTCATATACTAAAAGATGATATTTGGTCTTATCAAATAATTCTTGGTCGAGATTTTTTCTTAAATAACAAATTTCTTGCCTTTTTGATTATTTTGAAGAAGAAGGAAATGAAAGATTAAAGTTTTTCACTGAAGTAGCTTCGGCAGATATTTTGGAAGATCAGTCAGATGATCTAAGAGAAATGATCAAACATTGACACTAATTTCGATGAAAATATTAAAAAACAGTTGGTTTCTATCATTTTAGAGGTAGAAAACTCAAAGGTGGTTCCTACTGATGATAATTATTTTGTTAAAGTAAAATTAAAAAATGATTCTACGTATAGATATAGTCCAAGACGCTTCGTATAGAAAACTATAAATAAGGGAAATTGTGAACGACCTGCTTCGAAGGGATATTATTAAAAAGAGCATTTCGGAATATTGCTAGGATAGTACCTATTAAAAAGAAAAATAGCGCTTTACGCCTTTGTGTTGATTTGCGCCCGTTAAACGAAAGAATTGTCAAACAAAAGTATCCTTTCCCCATAATCGAGGACTGTCTTACTAAAATTTCAAATAAGAACATTTTTTCATTGTTGGATCTAAAAGATGGTTTCCATAACATTAAGATTCACCTAGATCATACAAAATTTTTCGCTTTTGCCACACCAGATAGACAATATGAGTATAATAGATTACCCTTTGGGTATTGTGAAGCCCCTGCAGAATTTGAAAAAAGGCTTCTAATGATATTACAGCCCTTGATTAAGGAGGATAAAGTCATAATGTATATGATATTTTGATACCAACGTATACGATTTCGGATAATTTAAATATTTTAAAACAGGTGTTAGCGTTACTAAAACGTTATGATCTCAAAGTGAATTACAATAAATGTGCTTTCCTGAAGATGTCCATAGAATATCTCGGATATATCGTAGTCCCTTACGTTGAGTCCAAGGCACACACAAGTCGTAGTTAATTTTCCTATTCCCAGAAAGGCTATAGAATTACAAAGGTTTCTTGGCTTTACTACTATTTCCATCGATTCATCAAGGATTATTCAATCAAAGCTAAGCCTCTTCATAACCTTTTAAGGAAGAATTCCAAATTTATTTTTGATGATACTTGTCGTTCGAAGTTTGAAGCACTTAAAAAAGAATTGATGTCTTACCCGATTCTGTGTCTTTATAATCCCAGTCTAGAAATGGAACTACACACAGATGCTAGTAGTCTAGCAATTGCGGATATCTTGCTACAAAAGCAAAGTAATGGGTTGTGGGCTCCAGTCTCTTATTTTAGTCAAGTCACAAACAAGACAGAGACAAATTACCATTCTTTTGAACTAGAAATGCTTGCAATCGTAAGATTTATAGAAAGGTTTCATGTTTTACATTATTATTATAGACTGTCACTCTTTGGTTTACGCCTTAAATAAAGTAAATTTAAATCAGAGGATTGCTCAGTGGACACTTAAGTTACAAGACTATTCATTTAAAGTCAAGCACCGAGAGGGTCGACAGATGATTCATGTCGATGCATTAAGCAGAACCATTGCATTTATTGAGGCTATACCATTTGATAAAGAATTATAATATCGAAAACTGCAAAATCCAAAGTTAAAGATTATAGCTGAAAATTTATCGCATGAGGATAATGAGAATTTCGAACTATTCGATGGTTTAGTCTACAGGAAAGATACTCATACATCCCGGTTTGTTGTACCGGAACAATCGGTTCAAAACATTATCCGCTATTATTACGACGATATGGCCCATTGTGGTTATGAGAAAACGGTTCAAAGAATTTCGGCTCACTATTGGTTTCCTTGGTTTAGAAAGAAAATTAAAAAATAAATTGATAACTGTTTAGTTTGCCTTATGAATAATGCTTCCGTAAATTCTAGAGAAGATAGCATGCAAATCACTGATTCTCCAGTTTTTCCGTATGAAATAGTACATACAGATCATTTTGACCCTTTAAAAGAAGTCTCGGATGGTTCAAAGCATATCTTAATTCTTGTAGATGCTTTCACTAGATTCATTAATCTATTCCCAATCAAGACAACCAACTCTAAAGAAACTATAAAAAATTTATCTTACGTTTTTTCGGATAGAGGTAACCTAGCAATTTTCTGGTAGAGGAACAGCTTTTACTTCTTCAGAATTTTCAGATTTTGTCATCACGAAACATTAAACATCGCTTGATTGCTGTCGTAGCTCCTTGGGAACGGCTTAGTCGAAGGAATTAATAAATTCCTAAAATCTTCCCTCAAAAAGATTGTGGATGATCAATTGTTTTGGAACTCTCATATAGAAACAATCCAATACATTATTAACAATACGTACCACACAGCTTTAAAGGCTTCCACTGCGAAATTACTTTTTGGATACGAACAAAGAAACCATGCCGATTCACAGTTAGCACATTATCTTTTTAAAGTTAGCTAAAGTTGAACTAGATTTCAATAAAGAGAGAGAGGATGCTAGAAAAATTACTGTTGAAGCAAGAAATAAAATGAAGGAGTACAATAAGTTGTACTATGATGAAAAACATACAAAACCAACGAAGTATAGATCTGGTAATTTAATATTAGTTAAAGATTCAGTTCTTAAACCTGGGGAACACAATAAATTAAAACCATGTTATAAAGATTCATACAGGATAACGAAGGCACTTAGTAAAAACCGCTTTGTGGTCCGGGTTTTAATATGACACAAAGACCTTATAACTCGATCTTATCTATCGATCGTATGAAGCCGTGAATTAAATCTACCAATAATGTTACCTACCGTTATAACGGTCTCGCTTTCCCGCGCGGAGAGCGGTCAGTTGGTTGCCAGGAGGGGAAGCGAGGACGTTGGAGACAGAAAGGCGTTAGTAAATCGTTAGGCGATAATTATAACAAATAATGATGTTTATTTGACTTAATAGTGGTGCGATGGAATGCACCGAAATTTCGCATTAATGTTTGTGGCCATGAACGGGCGAGACGGCGATCGGCGCGCGGATAACGCGTGAATATAAAATAAGAGATCGCTCGGGCGGTCGGCGCGATACTGATCGCGGCGCGCAGTTCGGTGGCGCGGGGCGCGCGCGGCGGTGGCGGTGTCGCACGTGTTCGGTCGCGGGTTTTTAAATCGGCGCGGATTTACACGTGCACGCTTGTCGCGGGTGTTGTCGCGAGGGTGAATATTTCGCGAGTGCGGCGGATCGTTGAGATCGGAGAACGGGTGTGCCCGTTCCCTGCCGAGAGTGCTCGGCTGACGGGGGGTGTGCCCCTTGTCTGTTTGCCGAGTGAACTCGATCAGCCGGGGAGGGCCCCAGCTGCGTGCGGAGAAGGTGGCGGTGCCGAGCGTACTCGGCCGACCAGGGTATACCCTGGTGCTCGGAGAGGTAGTATCGGGGAGAACCCCGATACTCGGCGGTGAAATCTTGGAACGGCAGAGTCAGGTCGAGCGAACTCGACGCGCTGGGGAGACCCCAGCAACTCTCGGCTTGCCGTGCGAGCTATGGAGACGGCTTTCGGCCAGGCCAAGCGAACTTGGCGCGTTGGGGAGAACCCCAACAAATCTCAGGCTTGCTACCGGTTTTGAAGATCGTTTCCTCGAGGCGAGCTCTCGGAAACGAGCTAGGAACAGGAGTGATCGGAGCGTGAGTGTCTTTCCTGCGGAGAGCGATGCCTTTTTATACCCGAGATCGACCTCGGTATTTTCGGTCGGATCGGTCGGATTGGTCGATCTCGGGGTTAGCATCCCTCTCCCCAGGAACGGAAAAAAAGGATCGGGGAATGATTGGTTTTTTTTGGTAGGGAAGGAGTTCGGTGGGAAGGTAATCGGCGCGGCGCGGGGTGGTTACGCGCTTGTGGACGCGGTCGTGGCGCGGTGCGGGACGCTCGCTCGGTTGCGTGGCGCGGCGTCGGTGCGGCGCGGGACGCGTTCGCGCTCGGTGGTACGGTGCGTGGCGCAGTGCGGGGTACGTTCGCGCTTGTTGGCGCGACACTTGGCGCGGTGCGGGGAAATACCACGAAAACATACGTGTTTTCGTGGTATTCTCCGACGCTTCGGAGTTCGCGTATTGGAAATAATTAAAAAGGAGGCATTGCTGCCTCTTTGCGGCCGCACTCCGCCTGATGTTCGGCGGTCCCCGACGGATGGTCGGTCGGGGGAAATTCGGAGGAGGAACGGAGCGGAAGGATGCGCTTCGTTACATCTCCCCCCTCCGTCGGAAGCCAGAAGTTAGTGGCTTATGCCGGTCGGCTGGATCGCAAGATCCCGTTGGCGTTGAATCTCAGGACGTATTTTTTCCCTTGTACGTCGGCCCGATATTTCCGGTTTTTGTGGACCGCGTAATGCGGTATCGGTACGACCATCCCTGGCCATATCTCGACCGGGATCGGCGGAGGTCGTGTCGGGCCGGCGGGTTGAAGCGGCGGTGTTGGCTCGGCGCTGGTTTGGGTCGCTATGTCTACCATCCGTGGCTTCACGATCGGTGGCGTATTTGTAGCCACCGAGACGGTTTTGCCGCTGGCCGGGCGGACCGTGTATCCCTCCGTGGATCGCCGGCCCAGTTTCGGAGGTGGTGGTGGCGTCTCCGCGAGCCAGATGGCTTTTCGTCGTTGGGCCGCATCGGAGCGCTGAATCCTGGTGCCGACTTTTGGCACGGTTTTCCTGGCCGGCGTGTTCTGGCGATTCGGTGGTTCGGCCTCGGTATCCGAATCTGGCCCGAATAAGTCGAGGTAGAGGTCCTCGATTCCCAGCCGCGTCGGATCGTATGGTGGCGGCGGGCGTTCTTCTAAAAGCGCGTCGATTTCCTCGACAATGTTCACTCGGCCTTCCATCACGGGAGTTCGTAGTGATCTGAGGATCGGATCGTTCCTCGTTGCTGGTGATCGCGTTGCTGGCGGTCGCGGATTTTTCCCCTACTTGTACTATTTTTCAGCCGTTATTTGTTTATACTCCGGCTTGAAATTTTTCCGCGGTCGTCCGGGGTCTCGTTGTTGTGTTTTTCAGTGACGTCCCGCGGTTTGCCCCTTCTTTTTGATGTGATTTCCGGGGGCTCGTCGCTGGTGGTGACGGTCGGCGTCGTGTCGGCGTCGGTCGGTTGGTTGTCGGCGTCGGTCGGTTCGTTGTCAGCGTCGTCGTTCGCTGTTTCGGCGGCGCTGTCGGCTTCGGTCTTGCCAGGCGACGGTTTTAAATCCTGGAGGTGAACGTGTCGATGCCATTTCCCACGTTTACTCCGTAAATCGTAGATTACGGGGGAAATGGCTGCCTTCACCTCCAGGGGCCCGATGTATCGGGGCGCGAGTTTCGCGTTAAAAGCATCGCGCTTGCTGGAGAGGGGGTGATCGCGCCTCCATACCCACTCTCCGAGCTATGGTCGCCAGTCCCGTCGCCTTAAGTCATAATTTCGCGCCTGTTGTTGGAAGGCTCGCGCTAGGTTGACGCGGACGAGCTCATACGCGTCTTCGAGTCTTTGACGTAAGGCGTCGGGTTTGTTGGGACCGACGGTAGCTTCGTTGGTTCTTACGACCGAGCATGGTTCCCGACCGAGATTCAAGTAGGCCGGCGAGTACCCGGTGGCGTCATTTGATGCAGTGTTGAATGCGAACTGCAGTTCGGGCAACGTTTCATCCCACGTTTTTTGATTACGCCCCACATACTGCGCGATCATGGTTTTTACGGTTCGGTTCACCCGTTCGGTCGGGTTGCAATGGGGGGCGTACGCGGGGATAAAACGATGCTTTATCCCGAAGGCGCTGAGGAGTCGCTCGACTTCCTTCGCCTTAAATTGAGTGCCGTTGTCGCTTAATATCTCGATCGGGCAGCCGTGTCGGAATACAATCGTTTCCGCGATGGTTCTCGCGACGGATTCGGCGGTGGCGCGGCGGAGGGGCCGAATCTCGAGCCACTTTGTGAAGCGGTCCTGCATATTTAAGACCCAGGTGTGTCCGCGGAGGGAGCGCGGTAGAGGCCCGATTAGGTCGAGCGTCATCTGTTGCCACGGACGGTCGAGTGCGGTTGCATGCATGGTTCCGGGCGGATGTCGGGTCGGTACTTTGTACGCGAGGCAGTTCTCGCAGGATCGCACGTACCGCGCGATATCGCGGTACATCCCCGGCCAATAGTAGTGATACGCGATGCGAGTGATCGTCTTGGCCACTCCGAGATGTCCGGCGGTCGGGACGTCATGGAATTCGCGTAAAATGTCCCGCCGTTTTTTGGTCGGCACGCACTCCTTCCACTACGTTTCGCGGGGCACGTCGTGGAAGTCTAATGTGTGGAGTACATGCCGGTATAATCGTCCGTCGCGGATCGTGTAATCCGGAAAACGGTCGGGATCGCGCGTCACTCGGTCCCATGTGCGGCGGTACCATTGACAGCGGGGATGTGATATGGCGGAGACGGCGGGTTGCCGAGATAACGCGTCGGCCACCCAGTTCAACGCGCCTTTCCGGTATCGTATTTCGAACGTATATTGTTGCAGCTCGAACATCCACCGTCCCAGCCGGCCGGACGGTGATTCGAGTTGTTGCAACCATTTCAATGCCTGATGATCGGTGATTACCGTGAAGCGGTAGTCCTCCAGATACCCGCGCATTTTCCGAATTCCCCAGACGACGGCGAGGCACTCGAGTTCGGTCGCGCTGTAATTTTTTTCGGCACCGTTCAGTGTCCGACTCGCGTATGCGATGACGCTCTCCCCCTCCGGGAAATACTGCGTGAGTACCACCCCGAGGCCGATGGTACTTGCGTCGGTTTGCAGAGTAAACGGCCGTTCGAAATCGGGGCAGGTTAGCACTGGGGCGGTTGTTAAATTCCTTTTCAGCGCGTCAAAGGCGCCTTGTTCCTCCTCCCCCCAGTTCCATCGCGTGTTTTTCCGCGTTAGCGCAGTTAGGGGTGCGGCGACGGTGGCAAAGTTCTTGATACCAGGAGGCCACCCCGAGAAATTGTCGGATGTGCTTCACGGTCTGTGGAATAGGCCAGTCGGCGATCGCGGTCGTTTTCTCGGGGTCGGTTTTTATTCCGTCGCGATTCACGATATGTCCGAGATATCGTAACTCCGGTACGCAGAATCGGCACTTATCGCGATTTATGCGGAGTCGGGCCGCGCGTAGTCGGCGGAAGACTTCGCGCAGATGCTGCAGGTGTTTGGCAAATGTCCGGCTGGCAACGACGATGTCGTCCAAATAAGCGAACACGTGGGGCTCTAATTCGGACCCGATTACGTGGTCGAGCAATCGCTGGAACGTTGCCGGAGCTGAATGCAAGCCGAAAAGCATGACCCGAAAGTGCATTAGCCCTCGGCCTGGTACGATAAATGCGGTGATCGGTCGGCTGCTGGGAGCAAGGGGTACCTGCCAATAACCGTTCTTCAGGTCGATGGTAGACAGGTACCTCGCTCCGCGCAGTTTATCCAGTGTGGCGGAAATTTGTGGCAACGGATAGGCGTCACGTTCGGTAACGGAATTCACTTTACGAAAATCGATGCAGAATCGATTTTTTCCGTCTTTTTTTCGGACCACCACGATCGGAGAGCTCCACGCGCTTGTTGATGGCTCAATTATGCCGTCCTGCAGCATTTGATCGACCTCCGCGTCAATGATCGCCTGCATTGCCGGATTCCGCGGTCGGTATCTTTGTTTAATCGGCGCAGGATCGATGAGCTTAATGCGGTGCTCGGTTAATTCGGTCGGTCCACGGACGTGGTCGAATTTCCCTACTTCCTCCTCGAGGAACACTCGGAGTTGTTCATCCTCCGAGATCGGACAACTCTGCTTGGTCGACGTTGTGCCGTAGGTATGTGAGTACGGCGGCGGTGGTCGCAAGATAATTCCCGATCCAGCCCATACGTCCATCCCGATGATCATGGCGTTGTCGAGTTGCGGCAGGATGCGGAAGGTGTGCCATGTGACGCGATGGGATAAGTTTAGCGGTACGCGAATAGTGTCGGTGGTGCTGACCTGTGTCCCGTCCGCGAGTCGCACCTGACCGTGGTCGGCGGTCGGCATGAAGCGGAAGTCGTTCTAGAGAACGCGCGGTCTTTTGATCGATAAATGATAGCTCCGATCCGGTGTCGATCATCGCCTCGATCGGTTGATTGAGCACGTGTACGGTCAGGTGCGGCCGCGGGATGTAGTTTACTGGGATCGAGACGCGGCCGCAATATTCTCGATCCTGTTGGCGTTTCCCGGCGGGTGGCAATCGCGGGTGAGTACCCCCTCTTTTCCGCACTGAGAGCAGAACCGAACGGGTGGTCGCCGGCATTCGAAACGGGTATGCCCGCGTTGTCGGCATCGCCAACAGTGATCGTGAGGGTTATATGCGGTTGCAGCCGTGCGGCTAGTTTTCGCGATGACTTCCCCCCGATGTTCGGTAGCTCGTAGCGTTTGTCGCTGTTTTTGGATCCCCTCGTATTCGGTCGCTCGTGCCTGTAGGACGCGGGGGTTCGCGGCGTCTTCCCGACAGATGTAGATTTTATAATCCGGATGGAGATTGGCGAAGAGCAGATCGGTCTGCGCCCGCTCTCCGAAATTCCTTGCGCGACGCATGAGCGTTTGTAGGGCTGTGGCGTACTATGCGTACGTTTCACCGGGCCTCTGGGTGCGGGAGTAGATCTCACGCAGTGTGGCGGTTTTTTCCGGTTGCAGGCAAAATTGCGCGATGAAATCTTGCCGGAACGTTTCCCACGCAGACCAGTATTGGCGATTGTTCCGGTGCCATAACATCGCGTCCCCCCGTAATAATGCGGGTATACCGGTCAACAGTTGTTGTTCGGTAAAACCGCACGTTTCGCCAAGTTCCTCGATCCGCTCCAGAAACCCGATCGGATCGCGTCCGTCGAAAAAACAGCCCCACTTATGCATTTGCCCCATGATTTCGGCCGGCAGTGGCAACTCAGGTATACGGATTGGAAATTCGGGGGGTACGGAATATACGGGGGAAGCAAGGGGTGTCAGCGCGGGTGGCTCGAGAGACGTTCCCGGATGATCGCGCGTGCATCTGCGCAGGCGCTGTCGTAGCGCTTCGACGGGCCCGGCGGTACTTTGTTGGATTTGTCCGAGCCGTTCCTGCAACTCGGCTTTCGTTAACCGATCTATCCCGTCATCGGCCATTTCGCTCTTGTTTCCTGTCTCCGCGGTCTTACTATCTTCCGGTCCCTGTTCGGGCGCCATATAATGGTCTCGCTTTCCCGCGCGGAGAGCGGTCAGTCGGTTGCCAGGAGGGGAAACGAGGACGTTGGAGACAGAAAGGCGTTAGTAAATCGTTAGGCGATAATTATAACAAATAACGATGTTTATTTGACTTAATAGTGGTGCGATGGAATGCACCGAAATTTCGCGTTAATGTTTGTGGCCGTGAACGGGCGAGACGGCGATCGGCGCGCGGATAGCGCGTGAATATAAAATAAGGGATCGCTCGGGCGGTCGGTGCGATACTGATCGCGGCGCGCAGTTCCGTGGCGCGGGGCGCGCGCGGCGGCGCGGCGCGGGACGCGTTCGCGCTCGGTAGTACGGTGCGTGGCGCGGTGCGGGGTACGTTCGCGCTTGTTGGCGCGACGCTTGGCGCGGTGCGGGGAAATACACGAAAACATACGTGTTTTCGTGGTATTCTCCGACGCTTCGGAGTTCGCGTATTGGAAATAATTAAAAAGGAGGCATTGCTGCCTCTTTGCGGCCACTGCCGCACTCCGCCTGATGTTCGGCGGTCCCCGATGGATGGTCGGTCGGGGGAAATTCGGAGGAGGAACGGAGCGGAAGGATGCGCTCCGTTACACCGTCTTCAACGTGATATTTGTATTATAATATAAAAATGGCGGCTTTTTGTGTTCGAATATTTTAAGTATTGTTTCCTATATTTTGTTTTGTGATAATTTAATCTAGGATTTTTCAGAATTAAATTATCAAAGAAACTTGTTATTCATTTTCGTCTTCATTTTAGTTAAAAAAAAAAGAAGAAAAGAAACTACCTTAAGAAAAGAAACTACCTTAATTGTTAATTTCTTCACGTACGCCATAAATTGGTTAGCTAATAAGCAATAGAAGTAAACATTACATATCAACCCTAAGACGTCCAAAAAAATTGTGATATTTGCTATGTAACCGACGTTATCTATTAGATGTTAAGTAATTTTTATGATTATTTTTATATATGTACAAGTAATTATAAGTTTATATTGTAGTCATTAAGACATTTTTATAAAATGATAGTGTCGCATTCGGGACGATTGCGAGTGGTCAGGAATGACCAAGCTGTAAGAGTTATCGCTTATACAGCGCCACCTATTCGGGTCGGCATGCGCATCAACGAGGGTTTCTGAGCTTGTGCAATGTCATGATGACATCAGCGTATGTGATTGGCGAAGAGGGTCACGCGAGCAAGCGGGCGGTGTACTGGGAGCGATATATCGAGAGCAGAGAAGACGAGTTTTGTTCGAAAAGAGTAGTGCGTTTCCTTTTTTATGCCGATCCGGGAGAGTCTTTATCCCTACAGTAACGTAGTGCGCAATTGTTTACACGATTCGACACTTTTATACTGGTCAAACTAAATATAAACATAATTATACCACTTTGCAAGTGTGATTATCTTTCATTGTGACATCTCCCAGAAAGTCATCCCGTGCAAAGCCCTCATTCTGACTCTAAGAGTGGTTTATCCGATTAACTTCCGGAACCCTCTTACAATAAGAATAATAATATTTAATCAAGTAATTAATCAATTTTTTTCTTCACGGTCATTTAATTAAAATTATTTGAACAATTAGACCAATATTTATCTTAATCTTTATTGCTATAATTGCATCAATTAAAATTTTATTACAGATGAAATTCATAATAATAAATTAACATTAAAATTTATTGGCCATCAATGATATTAAAAATATGAATATTTTAAAATACTCATATTATTTGATTCATTTATAATTCCTACATCACAATTTAATTTAAATGAATTTCGACTCTTATAAATAATAATAAAATATACTAATAAATAAATTTTAATTTAATCAGTATTAGTAATACTAATAATTTAATAAATAAATATAAATAGATTAGATTAGATTAGATTTATATTTAGATAATATTTATATTTATTTATTTACATAAATAACTATAAGAAATTCAGATGCATCTCATTTTATACAGTTGGAAAAACTATTTTCTTGAGGAAATATTGTCTTTCGCTCTCTTGCTCGCTTTTTCACTCTCAATCGTTTTTATACGCTGTTTCGCTATTTTTTTCTGCTTTCTCTAATTTTTATATTTTCTCATTCGCTCTTTCACTATCTCACTCGCTCTGTCGCTGTGTCGCTCACTCTCGTATCACTCTTTCACCATCTCGCTTGCTCTTTCGCTGTTTCGCTCGCTCTCGTATGCGTACATCATTCTGAAAGCTCGCTAGCGTCGCTGCCTCGTAGTGGCGAAAATTGCAACCGTACGGCCCACGGACGGCGATGATAATAATGACGACAATGACAATAATAATGACGACGTTAAAAATAAATGTCTAGAAATCGGATTTTGGATTGTAATATCTCCGCTCATACGACACGGAGAGAAAAATTAAAAACATTTATTATATAATTTACTACAACTTTTATTATATAATTTGAATCTAAGCTAAAGATTGCGCCTATTCAAAAATTGATTGGTTCAGTCATTACTGAGATCCGATAATTTCGATGATTAGCTACTCGTCGGCTCGCGCCGATGAGACACGGCCGGTCTCGCGCTTGTAAAGCGCTGACGCTCACACTTTGTGATGAGCCACGACCGTATCTCTCGATAATTAGCCTCGCAAATAATTATGAGACGGCCGGCGCACAGTGGGAAAAAAGTTGTTTTTCACGGTCAAAAGTCCTTCGACGGCTGAATTCTTTCTTAACCGATTTCAATGTAATTTTTTAAAAATATGCGTAATTAACCGCTGTTACATAACATAGACTTGCTACAATTTTAATATTTTTGTTTACTTATTAACAATTTGTTGTAAATGTTATAACTTTTTGGCCGAAATATTTAGAATTACATGTAATTTCTTGATTTTGGATATATATAGTTTTTAGGGTCGCTAAATACGAATCCGCGAATTAAAATTCAAAAATCAAAATAACGGATATAATATGACGGATATATATAATTTTTAGTTTTGTTTATTTTTTATTTAAAAAATTTTTATTTTTTTGCTCACTGTGCGACCAGCATTTGTCCGGAACGAACGTCTTGTAATCTGTAACGCGAGTGCTCTCGGTCCGGCAACACTTGTTAATTTAATAAAATACGGCATACGTAGTTAATAGAACTCTCGAGTTTGACTTGACTTGATCGTTCCTTACCGATTCCCGAATCGGCACAAAAAAAAATAATTTTAGTGTATACGAGTTAATGAAATCGGAGGCGCGTATACAATATTTTTAATTTTTTTGTTTACCGATAATTTTTTTATGTATTATTTTTTATGTTTTATCTTTCATGTATTATTATTATAAGAAAAAAGTAAAAAGAGGTGGATTAGCGAAATATATTTTTCCAATGAATTCTAGTGAAGAAATGTACAGAGATGTTGAACATGTACAGATGCATGATGAAAGCTCATGAACATGGTAATAAAGTAGATGATTAGCATTTTATTGAGACTGATACAATTATTACAAAATAAATAAAATAATACATGAAAAAATTACATCGATAAACAATAAAAAATATAAAAAATTTTTTAAATAAAAAATAAACAAAACTGAAAATGTATATCCGCCATTAGGTCCGTCATTTTGATTTTTGAATTTTGAGTCGCGGATTCAGCGATCCTAAAAACTCATATATATTCAAAATCAAGAAATTACATGCATTTCCAAACATTTCAGCAAAAAGTTTTAACATTTACAACAAATTGTTAATAAACAAACAAAAGTATCAAAATTGTAGCAAGTCTATGTTATACAGTGGTCAATTACGCGTATTTAAAAAAAAATTACATTAAAAATCAGTTAAGAATTCAGCTGTCGAACAACTTTTGACCGCAAAAAACGACTTTTTTCCTACTGTGCGCCGCCTGGAAGTTTCCGGCAAATCTGAGTCTTCCGACCGATATCTTCGCTTTCTGTAAGCGTGAAATAGAGACATTAGAAATAAGAGACTGGTCAAGATTCTAGTTGAATATAAAATGGCGGATATAAATATAGTATAAGTATAGTAAGTATAGTATTATAAGTATGGTATAGTATAAGTATAGTATTATAAGTATGGTATAGTATAAGTATAGTATTATAAGTATGGTATAGTATAAGTATAGTATTATAAGTATAGTATTATTTTTCGTACATGATAACACATTTCAGTATTTTCTTGATATGTTATTACATATCTTGATATGTTATTATTAACAGATTTGCCTTACATAAAGAATATGAATTGCGATATTCTTCAGTTTTTTATAGAAAAATTGAAAGGTATTGAGTGCAGTTCAATACAAAATCGCTATGATTTGGCTAATAAAATTAAAATCCGTTTCATTAAATATAATATGAAAACAAGTTGTCGTTTAGAACGATTGGAGAAACTTGTCTTAAATAGTAAAACCATAGTTATGCATTTATTAATTAAATAATATTTTAATAGATATAACTATGATTTTGCTATTATCTTACTTCATATTATCATTTTATTATCCCATACAACACAACAAGTTTCCGGGTTGTTCCCGGGGAACTCATAAAATTTTTGGTAAACTTCATTTTAATTTCCAAAAAAACTCATACAGAATTCCCCAGGAGCTTCTATGTCCGCTTTTGAGAGCTCCCTGAAAGCTTCATTTAAGTTCGCAGGAATCCTCATTTAAGTTTGCTAGGTGCTCGGAAATTATATTTTAGAAGTTTTCTGTGAGCATCAAAAATAGTTCCCGGGAAGCTTTTATTTAAGCTATTCAGAAATTTCATACGTCCACTATTGCAAGCTCTCTGTTTCTAAACCCACCCATCCTACTTAGAATCCTGCTCGATACTGCTTAACTTCTATATTGAGATGAAACCTGCTACTGAAACGATGATATAAGTGAATACAGAATTGTGACATAAAATGTGATAGATCCGGTTAATAAATGTTTCTATATTGTCGTATAAACAGTCTCAACTTTAAAATCTCGATTACATATGTAATTCTTGTAGATAATTTAATTACATATATGGGGCCGTAAACCTAAATTATGTTTAATGAGAATCATTTTTCTTATGAAAATTGTTTATAAATTATTGTATATATTTTGATTACTTGTTTATAAATTTGTTAATAATTGCATTAAATATGGAAAATATTTTTCTTCTTTATATATTATTTATAGTTAATCAAGAAAAATAGTAATTAATAATGTTATTTTATTATTTATTTATTAAAGATAAAATTAGAAGATTAAAAATGATGAAGGGTTAATAGGAAAGGGGTGAATTTAGATTTAAATTTGAATAGGCTACGTTGCAAGATCGTTGAATTAATGACACTTCGCGATAAACATTGTCTTAAAATTCAGAAAAGTAAAAATTATTCGACACAAAGACCCAGTTTGCCGATGGAAGCTATCTATTGTCTAATTGTTTAAAACATATATCGGCTGTTATTATCATTATTGTTAAAAATGACGATTAAATGATAATATATTTATGATGATAAATATATTTCGAATATTTCGTTACAAATGTCACGTTTATTTTATGACTTTAGTATACTAACGCCGAATGACGAAAAATGACCTTAAATCATTTAGAGACCCTTTAGTAAAAATCTGGTCATCACATATCTTTTCAATATCTCGATTTTAAAACGTTTTAATTGGTCCGCCATTTTTTCTCTAATGACGTATTAATTTCACGTGACATCGATTATAGCATCTAGCGATCATCGAGTTTGTTTTCGACTTTTTTTCTTTTATTTTTATTATAAAAAGAAAAAGGCAAGGAGAAATTGTATATTCTACAAGGTTTTTTAAATGTAATTGCCGACCATAAATCTTCAAAGCATTGTAATCATTCTCAGGATTGTAAACTATTCTCGAAATTTCCTACTCAGTCAAATGTTGATATGTCATACATATCTCAAAAAGAATTAAATTATAGAAAATAGCGTTTTATATAAATCGCTGGTTACATAGTAAAGCCCCTTACATAATGCGAGGGAATAGCGACAGTGATAGAAATAACACAGGCAATAAACATAGCGATAAGAACAGAAGAATCCAACATACAAAAATGCATATGACATTGCAAATTGAAACATGGAATAAGCAATAGCGATAAAATTTTCGACGAATTGAAATTCTATGTCTATCGCCTTATAGTCTACCAATCACAGCGTTTCGATTTTTCTGTTTAGGTTATAGACTGGCGTCCTGTAGGCCTATTCTCTAACTTCTTAACGACAATTTCACTAACTAGTGATGTCGTTACGCAGCTTCTTTCCCATATTATTATTTCTGCGACAACGTAACGATACAACATTGTCGTTAAGAAGTTAGAGAATAGGTTTACTGGTAGTGAATATTGGAACGCAGCCATAATCTTTTTACGGAGTATATAGGGGATAGTTTCGAAACTTGTTGGATTAACATGGAACATTCTTATTGCAATAATTTTCCGGATAATGGATTATTGTTCGATACACAAGACACATTTGATGGCAATGATGTTAGTATAACTATTTGCATTGTATAATATATCACATATATCACATATAATATATCAAATCATCTTTCATCTTACCTAAATATAATTTGCGTGAAAATATTGTAAGAATTAGATGACCATAAGCGATCATGAAAGAGATTCGGAATATAAACAGCTAACAGAGAGGAGCCGTCGTGGTCGTGCAGACTAAGTGTCAGATTAGTAAACGAGGGATCCCGAGTTCAAATCCAATCGGTCTCCGTTTATTTTTCCGAATCTAATAAATATCTTTCATTTCAAAAGTGGGATTCAGCCCATGTTATCTCAGAGAGGATACAGCCTATGTTACCTGACAGGGAGAATTCAGTCGATTTTATGTGTGTCGTTTGTATGTTATTCAAAATGAACCAATTCGGGGAGTTAAAATATTCTAATGTCATTGTCGATCGTTCAAAAGTGGACGAAAAAAGTCGGGGAGTAAAAGTACTCCAATGTCGTGTCGATCGTTCAAAAAGTGGACGAAAAAGTCGAGGAGTAAAAGTACTCCAATGTCGTGTCGATCGTTCAAAAAAGTGAACAAATTCGGGAGCAGAAGCTCCAAGTTTCAGATAAAATTCCGGTAGATGAAGACTCGGTACATTCGGGACGAATGTAATACCAGAATGGCCGAGCTGTAAGAATTAGACCGTAAGCGGTCATGAAAGAGATTCGGAATATAAACAGCTAACAGAGAGGAGCCGTCGTGATCGTGCAGACTAAGTGTCAGATTAGTAAATGAGGGATCCCGAGTTCAAATCCAGTCGGTCTCCGTTTATTTTTCCGAATCTAATAAATATCTTTCAATATAATATGTAAAATAATGTATATGAATACGTTGCAGAAATTTTTCTGTAATATTCTAGTTCAAATATTATGAAACTTATCAAAATTTGTTGACAAAAATTTGCTGAAAAAGTTAGTCGAAAATAAGACGATTTTGATATAATATCGTAAATCATTTAGTAAACTTTGTTTTTTTGATGTTTTTAGGTTACGTTTACCTGAAGCAGACAAAAGAATAGACTCTTCACACGCGATCTGATTGGTTGGCTTTTATTTCTTTCACGGCATTGTGCAATGCGAGATGATCGCTTATTTCTATATTATTCTTATCACTGTTCCTATCGTTATTCCCTCGCATTGTGTAAAGCCCCTAACGATTATTAAAAAAAATACAAATAACTTTGTGAGCAATGTATTAATAGTGTAGGTTCTACAAATCGAAATTATTCACGACATGCAAAATTAGTACGATTAAGAAGTTACAAAGATAACACTTTATTTTTTGTTAATAATCAAACATTCAAAATATTTAAAAAACTAGAATATATATTCAAAAAATATCCAAAAATCTATTCGCAATAAAAAGTTTTTAATTAATAAGTTTCTTAATATTTTAAGTAATAGTCACATCATACAAATACAAAACTTTAAATACAAAAACAGCAAACAGATTTGCAGTTATAGATTAAAGATATCTAATAAAAAAAATTATTAAACATAAATATTATGACAGTAAGTCAATGACAATGCATAATGCAATAAAATAAATTAAAATAAACTGTTAAACTTTGTTTATTTAATTTCCTCCTTGTTCATCCAATAGTGAAAATATCATTTTGCACTTATTATTGGTTACATATTACATCACTGTTACAAAAATGTAATTATTGGCCAATATAATACTAGAAATTACTTATTTTGAATATTAAAAGCATAAAATAATATTGCTTTTAATATTCAAGTAATCAATCACTACCTTTCAACATTCGATTTCTATAAAGACATACGTTACAAATCTAAAAATAAAATTTTATTAGGATTTTATTAAAGAAAAAGAATTGTGTCACAATCTACGAAAAATAGAATTCTGCTTGAATAATATTCGAACCGATATATTAGGTGTACAAAAAAGTTCTGAGCTTTAGATTTCTTACAACCGAAATAAAAATTTAAATTTTATATATCTTCCCGCCCTTTTGCGGTTTTAAAGCGTTGACATTTGGCCTTCTAAAATGCTATACGGTTTGGCGTTTGATGCACATAACTTCAAAAATCAGTAGTGTTCACGATGGCAATAACAAAAGAGCATATTCGATTTTCCATCCACTTCGCGTTTCATCTGAAGAAAAATGCTGCTGAAGCCACTGCAATGATTTGTGCTGCATATGGAGAGAACGCTGTAAGTCATACTACATGTAAAAGATGGTATCAAAAATTTCGCCAAGGAGATTTCAGTCTTGAAGATGAACCGCGTGCTGGACGCCCTCAAAAGATTGAAACGGACAAATTGCAAGCACTGGATATAAACTCTGCGCAAACTGAAAAGGAGTTTGCAGAACAGCTTGGCGTTATGCAGCAAACCATTTCCGTACGTTTACATACGATGGGAAAGGTTCAGAAGGAAGGCAGATGGGTTCCGCATGAATTGTCCGAAGACAACAAAAATCGTCGGCGTGACACTGCACTCACTTTGCTTTCAAAGTTCCGGAAAAAAGATTTTCTGTACAAAATCATTACAGGCGATGAAAAGTGGATTCTTTATGATAACCCTAAACGTAGAAAATCATGGGTTGACCCTTCGACATCGACGCCAAAGCACAATATCCACGCCAAGAAGGTTTTGCTCTGTATCTGTTGGGATTGGAAAGGTGTGTTGTATTACGAGTTGTTACAACCGGGTGAAACAATCACGGCAGACCGCTACCAACAACAATTGACCAATTAATGCATTAGAAGAACAGAGGCCATTTACTGGCCAAGAACGTCGTAAAGTGATCTTGCTTCATGACAATGCTCGACCACATGTTGCAAAAGCGACTCAGGACCATATCTTTGCGTTAGGCTGGGAACTTCTCCCGCACGCGGCATATAGCCCAGACATGGCGCCTTCCGATTACTACCTATTCCGGTCGCTGCAGCATCATTTGGCTGATACACATTTCGTGAGATTTGAAGAGATACGAAAATGTATTGATGACTTTATCGCTTCGAAGCCGGTGAGCTTCTATCGTCAAGGAATTTGCAAGCTACCCGAAAGATGGCAAAAGGTTGTTGATGCAAACGGGGAATATTTCGATTAATATTTTTTTGTTTGTTTTTGAATAAAGATTGAATTTTACAAAAAAAAAGCTCAGAACTTTTTTGTACACCTAATATGTTTCGTAAGTTTTTCTGAAGTTATGTATGTTCCATCATTTAATAGGTTTCTCTAAGGTTAGTAAGTAAGTTTTTCTGAAGTTATGTATGTTCCATCATTTCATAGGTTTCTCTAAGGTTATAAGTGTAACATTTTGTATCTTATATTGTATTTATATTGAAGATCTATATTATATTGTGATGAAATTTAAGTTAGTTTTATGCCAGGTTATAAATTAAATTATTTTTCTTCATTCCTAAAATTTGACATAACTCCTGTAACATTCGCGATTCGAAATTCCTTCCCTGATCCGTATATATTTTTAATGGCACTCCATACCTAGATACTATCTGGCTTACAAAAACTTCTATCACCATACTAGCTTTGATATTTCTCAGTGGAAAAGCTTCCATCCATTTTGAAAAGCAATCAGTCACTATTAATAAATATTTATTCCCGGAAGAAGAAAATGATAAGGGCCTAACATGTCCAACTGTCTCCCAAAAGGAGCATCCACATTATAAATCTGAAAAGCAGATTTTCCCTTTCTAGCAGGGCCTTTTTTAGCAACACAAACTTTACAGGTCCTAATCCAATATTCCACATCTGCATGTCGCCCAAAAGAAACATTTCCGAATCTTCTCAAGAGTTTTATTAATTCCAAAATGCCTTCTTGTAGGAAAATCATGAGCCTCCTCCAAAACTTGTTGCAGCATTTTTTGAGGAACAACAATTTGAAAAATAACAGTTTTTAAATCAGGAGACTTCCATCTCCTACAAAGAATTCCATCCTTAATAACCAGAAAATCGCATTGAGACCAATAAATTTTCGAAGAAATATTCCCAGAAATAATCTCATGTCGAAGAGGCGTCTACCTATTTCTTTACTCCGAAGAATTTCTACAATCGAAGGATCTTCTAATTGCGCTGCACGTCAATCCTTCGATTCTTTTCCTTCTAAAATTATCCTTCCTAAATATTCTCCTTTATTTTCCTCCTCTTTTCTTTCCACTCTGGCGCAATAATTGCAATCACTTTCCGCACAGAAGGGTCTTGATAATCCATCAGCGTTCCTATACGATTTCCCTGCTCGATGAGAAATTTCGAAATTATATTGCTGAAGACGTTCCAACCAGCAGGCCAACTGATTTTAGTTGCCTAAAAGACATCAACCATCAATGGAGAGAAACATGATCAGTTCTTATTAAGAATTCTTCTCCATATAAATAACGATGAAAGCTTTTCAAAGAGTCAACTATTGCTAACAACTCTCTACGAGTAACACAATAATTTTTTTTGATTACTCTACTAAAATAAGCAATTACTCTCTCCTTTCTTTCTTGAATCTGGGATAAAACAGCACCAATGCTATGATTCGAGGCGTCAGTATCCAAAATGAATTTTCCTGTCTCAATTGGAAAAGATAAAACAGAGGAAAAATCAAACATCGCTTTAGCTTTTCAAATACCTCTTGACAATGTTCATCCCAAACAAACCACTCCGTTTCTCCGTCAAGGAAAATAGGAGTTTTGCAATTTACGAAAATCCTCTAACAAATTTCCTATAATAGGAACAAAACCCTAAAAAGCTACAGACTTTTTATTCCGCGGAACATGCTATTCCAGTACGGAAACAATCTTTTGAGAGTCAATAGAGATTCCTTCTTCCAAGACTTCATGATCTAAATATTTAACTTTCCTTCCAAACAGGGAACATTTTTTTGGATTTATTTTTAAATTTGCTGCTCTGAGACGAAAAAAACTTCTCGTAGATTAGCCAATATCTCATCGAAGGTTTTACTGAAAATCACAACATTATCTAAATAAACCAAACAGATTTTATTTAATATCTGATGAAGAACTCTTTCTATTAACCTCTCAAAAATTGCCGGAGCATTACATAATCCAAATAGCATCACAATAAATTGCTACAAACCTATTGAGAATGCTATCTTTTCCTTATCTTCTGAACTAAGTTTCACCTGCCAATTTTTAAATCCCACTTTTTAAATCCAACGTGAAAAACCAAGAATTTCCTGACAATCGATTAAGGAGAACATCAAATCGTAGTAATGGATAACAATCCTTCTCAGTGATTGCTGAGCTTTCTGTAATCCACACAGAACCTCAACATCCCGTCGTTCTTCTTCACCATAACCGCAGGTGAAACCCAAGGACTATGGGATTCTTCAATCACCCCTTGCTATTTCATCTCCTCAAGAATTTTCTCTATCTCATCTCTATCGCATCTGTAAGAGAATGCTAGAAATCTGTTTTGTAAGACTTGATTTTCCTCAGAAATTAAGTGCTCTATTACCGAGCAATTACCCTACGCTACAATATTTTCCGAGAAGATATCCTAAAATTCCTTGAGAAATTCAGAAAAATTTTTCTTTTGTAAATCATTTAACCCTTCAGAATTCCTATTAAAGAAATCTAATAAAAGTTTCAAGAACTTTCTTTTCTAAGAGACTAATATGAGAACAAGATAGGTTCCCTTCTTTTCCAGAAACATTAAAGAGCGAATTGGAGATCCTATTCTGCTCGACTTTAATAAGAAAGTTTGCTCCCAAGATGCATTCATCCTCAATTTCCGCCACATACATCGGAAATTTTAAGGAAAACTTCCCTATCTTAACTTTAACATTTGTTTTAAAATCAATGAGAACTTCTTGCCTAGTTGGATACTTCAATTTTCTATTTCATTCCCAAAACTGTTGCTTTCCCGGATTAACCATCCTTTTATTCAGAATCAAAACATCTGAGCCTGTGTCAATTTTGAAAACGCAATTTTGATTGTCTAACCTTCCTCGAAAACAAAAATTTCCTGATTTCTCACTTAAATTCCCGAAAGAAAAATTCCTCCCCCTTGCGGTATTTTCGCACCGAGCCCTGCGTTACACCGCTGCAAAGCTCAGCGAGCCCGAGTTTCCCTTCCTTGCATTAACCAATGAAGGACCTAGTCTGGCCAAAAATTCTGTCCCTAAATTTGAATTCGAAAATTTCGAAAACGAATTGACATTTGATGGTTTGTTGTTTCTGTATGACATAAATAGGCTTCGGTCTTCTAGAAAAATCACTTGATGTTAACTATCCAAGCTGAAGATATGGAGTGGGGTGTGAAAGAAAATCGAGTCGCGGTTATAGCTCTACACAAGTGCAAAAAAAAGCCGGTCGAGATTTTCAATCTGTTGCGGTCGCTAGGAATTACTAAAAAATTCGTATCCATCAAAAGGTTCAATGAAATATCCTCTATCGATGACAAACCTAGAAGTGGCCGCCCGCAGGTTTCCAGGACGCCAGCGGCGATCAAAGCTGTTGCTGAGCGAATTCGAAAGAATCCCCTCCGTAAGCAGAAAATCTTGTCTAGAGAGATGAAGATTCCACCTAGGACCATGTCACGCATCATCAAACAAGACTTGAAGCTTGCCGCTTACCGACAGTACAGGACATCGCTTAACAGCAGCTTTACGCAACATAAGAGCGACCAGAGCGAAACAACTGTTTCTAAAGCAAAGGGCGGGTACCGAAGAATCCTGTTTACCGATGAGAAAATTTTCACCGTAGAAGAGAAATACAACCGTCAAAATGACAGGGTCTACGCTCACAGCTCTCAAGAAGCTTCGCAGAAGGTTGCTAAGGTGGAAAGAGGCTATCACCCGGCTTCTGTCATGGTTTGGTGAGGCGTGTCATACGAGGGAGTCACCGAGCTCCATTTTTGCCAACAAGGCGTAAAAACTAAGACGGCAAATTACCAGAGTGACATTTTGGAGCCTATTGTAAAGCCACTCACTCAAACATTGTTTTCCGATGAGCATTGGATATTCCAACAAGACTCCGCTCCAGCACACAAAGCACGAACTACTCAACAGTGGCTAAAAGACAATTTACCGAAGTTTATCGCATGCGAAGATTGGCCCTGCTAGAAGTCCCGACCTCAACCCCTTGGACTACCGACTCTGGACAGTTTTAGAGGAGAAGGCATGCTCGAAACCTCACCGTAATATCGAGTCGTTAAAGCGTGATTTGGTGGCAGCAGCGGCTTCGATACCTCTGGAAACGGTGCGTGCGGTGATAGACGAGTGGCCAAATCAATTGAATATGTGTGTGAAAGCAAAAGGTGGTCACATTGAATAAATTGCATGTTTATCCAATAAATTAGGAAATAAAAAATAACATACAATGTATTTTATTCATTTTTGTTCGTTTTACTTCAAAATACGTACAATTTTAAAAGGGACATAATTTATGGCAAGACTATGTATTTATTTGTTCTCTGGTTCGTTATTGTTTGCGAGCTTTAAATCTTAAAAGTTAATAGTACATATCAGTGGTACTTGCTTCGGTTGTCTCGTAAATCGTATATAACTGTTGACACGATTTTCCGAATTTCCAATGGTCCAATGAATTTTGAGGGGAAAGGGCGAGTTTAGCGTTATATCCCGCGCTATCTTGTAAGAGGGTGTAGTTGCGCTTTCCCACCCATTCTCCAATTTTCGGTCGCCATTCTCGTCGGCATAGATTATAATATTGTTCCTGGCGTTGAAACGCTCGTGCCAAGTTGATCCTCACAACTTCGTAGGCGTCTCGTAAATGGTGATGTTTCATGACAGTTTCTGGTTGTTCGGTGATGATCGTCCGGTCGGGTCCGTCCTTTGATGGCGTAGCTAATTCGCGGCCGTGATTTAGGAATGCCGGTGTGTATTCCGTGGCATCGTGCAGGGCCGTGTTGTAGGCAGTTCGCCTACGTGTTTGTCCCAGCGGTGGTGGTTTTTCCCAACGTATTGGAAGATCATAGTTTTCACCGTCCGGTTTGTACGTTCCACCGGATTACAATGGGGCACATAAATGGGTATAAATTTCTGCCGAATGTTGAATTTCTTGTATAGTTCGGCCAGTGCGGTGGATTTTAATTGTGTTCCATTGTCCGATAGTATCTCTTCAGGACATCCATGCCGGAAAATGATTGCTTCGGCCAAGCTTCGTGTAACTATGCTTCGTGTACTGCCTCCGTTGTAGCGGAGCAGGCGCATCTCCAATCACTTAGTGAATCGGTCTTGCATCGTAAGAAGCCACCGATGCCCGTTGTTAGATTTTGGTAACGATCCGATGAGGTCGTTTATTGCCACGGTCGTCGTATGTGTGTCGCGTGGAGGAGTCCGAGTGGTTTCGTCTGTGCGACTTTGTGTTGATTGCATGCTATGCAATTACGCACGTATTTGGCGATATCACGAAACATGCCTGGCCAATAGTAGAGAGACGTATCGACGCGCGATCGTTTTGGCTATGCCAAAGTGTCCGGCTGTTCGTCATGGTATTATTCGCATGATGTCCGGTCATTTTTCGCGGGGCACACATATTTTCCATTGTTCGTCGGGTGATACGTCGCGGAAGTTCAGATCGTGGAGCAGGTCGATACAAGTGTTGGTCGCGCAGCGCGTAATCAAGTACTTCGGTACTAAGGTTTTTCTTTGTCGTATCATTCGGCGGTACCACGGGCAGTTTATTGCGGAAACGGAAGCTAGTTCGGGTTGCCGTGATAACGCGTCAGCGACATGATTCAAGGAGTCTTTGCGGTATTTTATGTCGAACTCTTTGCTGTAATTTGAGCACCCATCTCCCGAGTCGGCCCGAAAAGGCTTTTTCTAATCGTTGTAGCCATTGTAACGCCTGATGGTCGTGAAATGATAGCCTTCTAAATAGCTACGCATACGGCGGATTCCCCAGATTACGGTGAGACATTCTAATTCGGTAACCGAGTAATTTTTTTCTGTTGCATTCAGAATGCGACTACTCGCTCGCCCTTCGGGAAGAATTGTATTAAAACAGCGCCGAGCTCCAGCGTACTTGCGTCAGTCTGGAAATTAAATGGTCGCTCGAAGTCGGGACAAACGAGTACCGGTGTCGATACTAGTCGGCTTCTCAGTTCATCAAACGCTTTTTGCTGAGACTCGTCCCATTGCCACCGCGCGTTTTTCCAAGTTAAAGATGTGAACGGCGCGGCTACGATTGAAACGGGTATTAATCGTCAGTACCACGAAGCCATGCCCAGGAACTGGCGGACTTGCCGGACATCGGTGTAGGCATTTTTCCACCGCGCGCGTTTTTTCCGAATCTGTTTGGATTCCCTCACGACTCACGATATGTCCGAGATACTTAATTTGTTTTACGCAAAATTTGCATTTTTCCGGGTTTAGTTGCAGTCGCGCGTCTCGTAATCGGTGGAATACTTCTACTAGTATGTGTAAATGTTCGTCAAACGTTCGAGCTATCACGATGTCATCGAGATATACAAACGCGTGTGGTTCGAGTCGATTATCCCAACCAGAATTTGTTGAAAAGTCGCTGGCGCGAAGTGTAATCCGAAGGGTATCACCCGAAATCAGATCCTTTCCTGGTAAACGCGATTATCGAGTGGCTTTCGGGCGCAAGTGGTACAGAATACTCGATACAGAAACGCGGCTTTCTATCCTTTTTCTTAACGATGACGACCGGCGAGTTCCAGGACGGCTCAATAATCCCGTCTTTTAACATTTGATCGTTGTTAATGATAGCCTGCATGGCTGGATTTCTGGGCCGGTATCTCTGCTTGATGGATTGGTCAGTTTTTACGCGAATTTTATGCTGACCTCGGTTAGTCAGTCCCTGGATATTGTCGAAAGCTCGGAGTTCTTTTTCTAAAAATTGTTGCAGTCGTTTTTGCGTGGTTTCGGAGAGGCGCGCGGTTCCCATTCGTGCACATGTTTGGTTCGTTTTGGTAGCTTCCGGGCGATTTCAATTCGATCTTTGCTTTGGCCCAAAACTCTACCCCAATGATCATGGCATCTCCAATGACGGCATCACGGCAAACGTGTGCTACGTAATATCGTGACCGATTCGGATAGGTAATCAGTGTCTGTGGTATGACGCTGTTTCCGTCAGCCTGACCCTCGTGTTCGTCTGGTATGAACTATAATCCTTGTACTAGTTGGGCGGTTTCGTGGTCCATAAACGAGGTTTCTGAGCCCGTATCGATGAGCGCCAATAACGAGTGGTCGGCGAGGTAGATAGTCAGGTGCGGCCGTGGCAAGAATGTTATATTTAGGATCGGAGTGCGGCCGCGGTCTCCCCGGTCCTGGAAGTGTTTCCCGTCGGTGGATGGCAATCACGGGTGAAAACGCCGTCTTTTCCACACTGGGAGCAAAACTGTTGTAGCGGACGTCGGCAGTTCACCCGTGTGTTTACAACGCCAGCAGTACTCTGCTGCATTATATGCGGCGGCGACAACGGTCCTTTCATCTTGGCTCTCTTGTTTCTTTAACGCCTGTCGTTGGGCCTGTATGGCTTCGAATTTTAAGGTGCACTGTTGTAAGACGCGAAGAGAGCGGGTATCTTCCAGACGGATGTATAACTTATATTCTGGGTGTAAATTTTTGTATATTTGTTCGATCGTATTGTCGTCGAGGATCCCGGCGCGGCGCATTAACGTTTGCAGTTCGACAGCGTATTTGGTATATAGCTCGCCGGGTCATTGGATTCGTGCTGTAGTTGTTTCGCGGAGTAGTTGTGCGCGGTACCGGTGTGGCAAGTATTGTACCCGAAAATCGTCGACAAAATCGCTAAGTCTAGCGGTAGCAGGAATCCCCTCTACTAACTCACAGAAATTCTGTCAGCTTTTCCTCTTCGCCTCAACCACAGAGTCTCTACTCCTTCTAGGATTCCTTGTAAAGATTCCAGTCGGAAGACCGGCCCGTATTCTTTGCTCTGTTCCAGGCTCGGCGAGCCCTGATCCTAAGATTTTACAGTCGTGGGCTCTACCAGGAGGTTCCTTGATTGTTAGTAACTGTCCTAACTAGACAGTTTGCTTCGTACAAGCTTATTAGAGCTCTTTGCAGATGTTCTACACAGAGCTCTAACTCCTCTGCCATACCGTGTCTCTTGAGAAACTCCTTGTCCAAATCCCTCCGGTAAGAGATCCAATCCGTCCGCCTTGCGTTCTTCACCTTTCTGACCTCCGTCTTAAGATCTGAAAGCCCAAAAGTTATTAGTCTGTGGTCGGAAAGAGAGGACTCATCCGACGCCTTTCATTCCGCCACCTCATGCACTGCCCTTTGTGAGCAGAGAGTGAGGTCGAGCACCTCTCTTCTCACTGCCGTGCAAAAGGTGGGTTCATTGCCCCTGTTCAACACCTCCAGGTCGGTCGTTAGGAGATACTCCAGCAACTTCTTTTCCCGTTCGTTTGTGTCGGAGCTGTCCCATACGGTGTGATACGCATTGGCATCCCACCACTAGGGTCCTTCTTTCTGACAGAAATTTACCAGCTTAATCAGCTCCGGTGGAGGCACCTTCTTTCCATGCGGGAAGTAGGCCGAGCATATTATCAGCTTTCTAATGTTTCCTGCGCTGTCTGTGGCCGTCATCCCCACCGCTGGAACATAGCTCTGGCAGTAGTCGCACTTGTAAACCCTTGACCGCAGTACATGCTCTGGGTCTTTGTTCAGTGGGAGCTCTAAAGAGCTTCTCACATGCTGCCACACTCCTGATACAACTCCGGACAATCCATAGTTCTTGTATCAGGGAAATGACTGTATTCATCATAGAATCTGGCGCCTGGCTAGAATCGCCAAAGCTTTTTTATAATGCAAGTTAATTTGGGTCTTGATCACTGACCAGTCCATTGATTGGGTTAGCCTTAAAGTCGAGGCTCCTCCACACCCGTTCTCTTACCTGTGTCACCTTTATGGTGATCTGCTCGATCCCATAGCACAGCTTGAAGTCCAGCTCCCTCAGTTTGAGCAAGCTGGACTTCAAGATGCCAAAAACTTCAAAATCTGTATAGAAATATTAATATTTTTATAAGTTTCATTTTAACGCTCTTTATTACATTCTTATTTAGACATTCATATGACTAACGACGATGATGACAATAGTATTTATTCCATACATGAGTATTTAATTATTTATTTGTAAATTTATGGAATTTCATTACAATCAGAAAGTAATTAAAATTAATAACATTAAATCAAAATGAAACTTATAAATGAACTTATAAAAGTACTAATATTTTTTATACCGATTTTTCATATTATTACAATAACTATTTAAAATTTTATTTACAAAAAATATACATATAATAATAATATATAAATATAATTAAATAAATAATTTTTTTTCGAACATTTACACTAATATAAATAATTATAGATACGAACAAATTTTTAATAAAAAAAAAAGTATACGCGACAGGATTTGAACATGCGATCTATCTCGTACAAAGCCAACGTTTTACCGACTGTACTACCGCTGCTCTTGTATTATAGCGACGATCAAACGTATAAAGTGTCCCGCCCGTATATCGGTCGATTAGACTCATTTTTTTAAAATCAATTTCTTTCAATTTCTGTGAGCTATTGGCAAGAACGGCCGAACATATCGTTTTTTTTTCGCTCAGGAACAACCTGTATAAAGCGTATCAAAATACTCCGACCATTCACTTGGTGTTCCCCTTGTGAGTTCTCGTAATGTTGAAAAATAATCGTGATCAAATGTGTCAGCAGATAGTTTTATATCATCCATTTCTATAAACAAGTCATCACTTTTTTTTTGATACGTATAAAATCTGCACATCGTCAATAAGACAATTACCTGAAGCTTCAATTTGATGTCTAACAAGTAATCTTTTATAGTTATCTTCGACCTTTTTTGCATTGGGATTATTATTAAATCCTCCTCTATTACGCACTGAAAAATGTTTCGAAGTGATCTTGATTCAATTTATACATTAATAAGTACGTAAGTCCCTTTTTTTAAATATGTTGAATAAGTCGATCATATTTGTCAAACACATGATAAAACCGAGCTATTTAAGCTATTTAAGTACAAGAGAATATACTATTATTTAAATTTATTTATGCCTCTTCAATATTTACAACTCATGTTCTCGTATATTCTCGTTGTGTGTGACTTTAAGTGATAAAGAATTATTAATTCCGTGTGTAAGAGATTTCTAAGATAAAAGATGTGTGTGTATTTACAATGTGAGTGATCGGGTGTGAGAGTATAGGTGAATGTCTGTTGTATGTTAAGTGTGGATCCTCTCCAATTGGCCGGAAATCCGGATAAGATTCTGATTCGTTGCTTCGAGTATCTCTATCTAATTGGTCCGTTGAATCCGCTGATCAAATCCTCCTTCCTTCGCGCTTCCTTTTAATTTGTCTTCGTTCTTGGATTAAGTTCTCTCTCTGGAAAGTAAAGAAGAGTGCCGCGACTATTGCAATCGACGGCGACGGCCTGCTCGGCCAGAGAAGCGGCTTCGTTCGCCGTGTGAATGTGGTCTATTCGGCCGAAGGAGCGCGACTTATGCAGTCGACCAGGAAGCAATCTTTCGATCGACGGGAGGCGATTTTATGCAGTCGACCAGGAAGCGACCTTTCGGTCGACAGGAAGAAGATACGACGTGAAAAATGCCTTTCTCTAGTCTCCTGCTTGAGACGAAAGCTCGAGATCAAGTGATGAATCGGCGAATGTTCGATTTAATATATCGTTTGATGATTATTTCTAATCACGAAAAAATCGTCTCTTCCTGCGCCGCATCGCGGCCCGCGACCCTAATTGTTTTGGGCCGCGATAAGTGCGTGGTGTGCGATGCCAGCGCATTGCTAGCGCGTTGACTTAACAAAATAAATTCATTGGTTGTAGTCCTTAATTTATGACTGAGCGGTGTTCCGTTCGACGCTATCCTCATATCGGTTTCCAATTTGAAGATTGTTCCTTGCCGATGCGGTCGTTAAGCAGTTATCAAGCGTTATTGTGATAGAGAGTCGACGACGCGGCGCGCGAGCTTAAGTGTGTCGCGGTTACTTTATATTTTATTGTAAAGCTCTTGTTATTGCTCCCGTGAATAATAAAGTGTATATTCCTTTGTTTTGCTAAATTGTCTCTTCTTTCCTTAGCGCGAGTGTTACGCGAATGTCGCCGCGAGCGTGACATTTTTGGGGGCTCATCCGGGATCGGTGAAACATGGCGGAGCATCAAGCGGAATTGACAGGGAAGGATTTAGCGACGGAAATAAAACAAGAAGGAGCGTCAGATAGACGGGTTGTCTCGGCCAGGAAGAGAACATGCACGCGTGCGGTGGAACCAGAAACGATTCCGAGCCTGGAGATGGTTCTCCCTATGACAATGGAGGAGCTTCGTCTTTTTAGAGAGGAGTGTATGGAGCAACGCGGAGCAGAAGAGAAAGGAGGATCGGAGCGGCAGAGAAGCATGAACTACTCATACCAAGCCAGTCAAATCTAATTTTTAATCTCGGTTTAAAATTAAAGCCCGACACATATGACGAAAGTGTTTCTTTGCGAGAATTTTTATCCCAGTTTGAATTAATTGCTCGGGCAAATAGATGGGGAAATTCGGAGAAAATGGTTTATTGGCCATATAATATAAAAATATATTTATATAAATGGTTTATATAAATGGAATATTGGCTTCTTGTTTAAGAGGAAAGGCGCGTTTGGGAGGGAGGAACAAAATTGGAAAATTCGTAATATAGCGAATTAGTTTCAAGATTAGAGTTACGTTTTGAGGAAAAATTTTCACAAAATTACTACATGCAATTTATAAATCGAAAACAGAAATTTGGAGAAGATTTGGCTACGCTTGGCTCGGACATGGAGCGTTTGTCTCGTCTAGTCTATCCGGAATGCTCGCCTGGTATACAGGATAAAATTGCGTGCTCGCAATTTATTGTTGCGATGGCAGATGGATTCTCCAAATGGAGGGACATACATTTTTAAGGGTCGCCGTGGAAAGAGCCACGACGGTAAAAATTATTAAAGAAAATAGTTTTTCTAAATTTCAGGAGAGGGACCAAAAGGGTAAAATTAATTTTGAGGTAACGCGAATGGAACTTTTTGAACGTAGGAGAAATTAGCGCGTGATTACAAGCAAAATCGCGGAAAATTTAATAATTTTAAAGGAAAACAAAGGAAAACTTTCGGTTCTAAAGGAGGAGCCAACGAATGCTGGCAATGTGGAGCTAAGGGGCACTTTCGATCGGACTAGGTACAAACATTGTGACGCGGTCACCTCGCTCGACGCTCGGATCGGCTCGTCGGTGTCCGGGTTCGAGAGGAGGGGAGACTCAAGCGTACGCGAACACAAGTGGCGGCGTGACAAAGATAGTTTATTTAGCGAAAGGTAGATACAGCGTGCAGGGCCAGGAGATGTCGTAGTGTCGCTGGTAGCAAAGCGGAGACGCAACCGGTTGGCGCAAAGCGATGAGATGCGCAGGACGGGTGCGGCATGCGGTCGACAACGGTCTATTTACACGGTGCGGTTATCATTAGGAATCTTAGGATTACTGACTTATAGCTAGCAGCCTCTATCGCCTGCACTTACGAGCTAACGTCAGGCGGGACGGTTAGGTATTGCGGGCAGGGTCGAGTGCCACGTCGAGCCCTGCCTTCGCAATGGAAACCGGCGAAACCCGGTGGAGCTGAGCGAAACCTCAGCCCGTGGAGCGGTGACAGGAGTCGGCGAAACCCGACAGAGCTGAGTGAAACCTCAGCCCGTGGAGCGGTGACAGGAGTCGGCGAAACCCGACAGAGCTGAGTGAAACCTCAGCCCGTGGAGCGATGACAGGAGTCGGCGAAACCCGACAGAGCTGAGTGAAACCTCAGCCCGTGGAGCGGTGACAGGAGTCGGCGAAACCCGACAGAGCTGAGTGAAACCTCAGCCCGTGGAGCGATGACAGGAGTCGGCGAAACCCGACAGAGCTGAGTGAAACCTCAGCCCGAAGGTAGAGAAAGCCGGTGAAACCCGGCAGAGCCAAGCGAAACCTTGGCCCCGAGAGGTAGTAGGTACTGGTCAGGTCGGTGTCAGGAGTCGGATCGCAGGATGGGATCTGGTTCCGATGTCTCGGCCGGCCGGGCTTATATACCCGGCCGGCGTTCCCCATTGCGCGCCATCGGTCCGGTGGCGGGGAGTCGGTATCGCGTGGGGACACCGCGAGCGAGATAGCGTGAGCGAGACGGCGCGTGCGTCCTACAGGCAAGCGCGTGCGATAGCGCGAGCGATGTACGTGCAAGCGGGATAGGTAGTGCAGGATAATAAGCCCGGTGTATATATATATTTTCCTTACAAGTAACGGTCCTGCCGTTACAACATCTTGGAAGATAGGCTGATGCAGCACACGAGAACAAAACCGACAAATAGTCAAATCGATATCGACCGTCATGGAGAGCGAAAAGATTGCTTGACGAACTTCTCGAAGATTCAATATCACCTGCCTACGATCCAGCGAAATCCTCGCTAGACACAGTATGGCAAGGGCTAGTCCGACTCCCGTCCAGAAAACCTCCGGCCGATCACCAGTCAAGAACGATCACCGAACGATCACGAACGATCACAAGAACGTTTACCAGTCGTCAAAAACCGTCGTTATCACAACGACCCAAACGGCCGTTGTTACGGCCACATCAACGCCAACCTCAAGGACCATCCCCAGGGTCGGCACGATCATCCAAAAATTTGACGCGAACCAGCGTCGCAAAATGGAATGGCTTATAGCCACGCCGTCTCCACTCCGATCCAGAGGACGACTAGCCGCCACTGAGGAAGCACGGCCATCCTTGCAGCCCGTACGAGTCATGGAACCCGCACCGCTGCCGCTTATACCCGTCGAGATACTATCCAGCGTCGTTATAGATGTGCCTCATTTCGCGGCATTCGTCAAATATAAAGCGCGGCATGGGAATGACCGTTACGTGATACGGTTCGACCGCAACGGAAAATGACATGCCGAAGGCTACAGCCAAAATAAAATATATGCCTCCAAATTGAGGCTTTAGGAGAAGGAGGAAGATATAACGGTGCATATTCTTTCGCACCGTTCCGCGGTCGTCCATCCGCCACCAAGTGGTGCCCGACCGACGATTCGTCGGGCAAAAGGCGCTTTGCGCCACTTTAATCTATTACAAAACCGTCTCACAAATTAATTGCGAGACGTACGTGGCATACGTCCTGCGCCGCGCCGCCGAGTTCGACCGAAGATCGCCGAATTCTCCCGAAGAACAGACGCGCTCTCAGATACAAAATAACACCGGAGTATTCCCGAAATGCTCCAAAACTCTCCGGAGATAAAAAAAGCGTTCGATTAATTAGAGCGGTGGTGGTGAATTAATTATCACCCACGATCCGATCCGAATCATTCCGAATCCGACTGAATATCGGATCATGAAGGTATAAAGGCCATCCTCCGCTCTATCAAGACAGATCTTCCTAGAATCGTGACTTGCTCCCACGAACCGATCCGCGCTCCGCTCCAAGAGACGAAGCTAAGGAAAACGAGATGAGGGAAACCCGCCTCCATCTGGATATTCCCGAGAATTCCCGACGTCTCCTTTCCGAACCATCGCTTCCAAACGCTAGGAGAAGCATACGAGCTGAGGTGTTTCCTGTTCCGCCGCTTGTTGAACCGGCATCTAACCGCTCTATTCTGACAACCGCTCGGAAGATGCATCGCCGAAAGTGAGGGCAATCAGCCTCCGCCCGGGTATTCCCGGCCGATTCGCTCTTCTAGCGCCTCCGAAGAAGCGTGTCGTAGAGATGAAGGCATCCCGCCTCCGCCTGGGTATTTCCGGCCGACCGCTTTCCATCCACAGGTGCACGCGAGAAATCGACGTGCACTCACTAATTCCTCTACTGGCCATAGTTACGCGCCACGACACGGAAAATCAGGTCGATCAAAATCCGATAGATTCACCGAGGACCGCCCGCTCGCGAATCATACGCGTAGACACCGACGGCCGCGTGATTTACGACCATCGTCACTAAGCAACCATAGCCGCGACAATTCACGACTGTCTCGAATCCAAAACACGCGTGAAAACATTTCGGCCATCGCTGCTGAGTCGTGACCCGACCGAGACGAGTTCGGCGGCATACACACTATATCCTCGCAACGGCATAATCTCACGAAATTATTAGCACGTTGTCATCTTCGCTTTGCCAACCAAATACCATTATAGTGTTCTTGTTTTTGTTAACTTTATATTACAATAAACTTTATTGTATACACATATATCTAAATTTAATCTCAGTAAATTATTTCTAACCGACGAACCCGTGGTGGGCTGGTGAGCTATTCTGCGCTCATTTATCACACCCGATTCGGACGGGGAAAGAAACTAGCTCCGTTTTAATAAAGTTAATAAAAAATGAGAATAATACAAAAATTACTGCGTTTTGTTGGTAATACAAACAAATTCAGTATCTCCTTAATTGGGAAGCAGCAGTTTGGGATCTGCTGCGAAATTATGATCAGATCTGCCGGTATACTTCCGGCATACTGCCGGCATTTTGCTATCTGTATACATTTAAGTATACATAATATTTAAACGTAAATGTTACATCACAATCTTATTAAATTTAAATAGTATCTAATATTCAACCCTAATGTGTATATCATTTATATAAAAGATTTGATATCAAAAATGTGGCGCCAAGTTATAGTCTTATTATCTCGAAAGTTAAATGTACAGTTGCTTTTAAAAATTGTAAATTAATCAATGATTCGTATCTTTGTATTCCCATTAAAATTTTCTTATTTTAAAACCCAAGTGATAGTAGCTTTAATTTTTTTTTTTAAAGTAATGATATAAAATTGCATTTAACTTAATTAATATGTATATCATCTATATAAAAGATTTGATATCAAAAAAGTGGCGCCAAGTTATAGTCCCATTACTTCGAATGTTAAATGTAGAGTTGCTTTTAAAAAATGAAAGTCAATCAATAATTGATATCTTTGTATTACCATTAAAATCTTCTTATTTTAAAACCCAAGTGATAGTAGCTTCAATTTTTCTTAAAAAGTAATGATATAAAATTGCATTTAACTTAATTAATATATTAGGTGTACAAAAAAGTTCTGAGCTTTTTTTGTAAAATTCAATCTTTATTCAAAAACAAACAAAAAAATATTAATCAGCGAAATATTCCCCGTTTGCATCAACAACCTTTTGCCATCTTTCGAGTAGCTTGCGAATTCCTTGACGATAGAAGCTCTACCGGCTTCGAAGCGATAAAGTTATCAATGCATTTTCGTATCTCTTCAAATCTCACAAAATGTGTATCAGCCAAATGATACCGCAGCGACCGGAATAGGTAGTAATCGGAAGGCGCCATATCTGGGCTATACGCCGCGTGCGGGAGAAATTCCCAGCCTAACGCAAAGATATGGTCCTGAGTCGCTTTCGCAACATGTGGTCGAGCATTGTCATGAAGCAAGATAACTTTACAATGTCCTTGGCTAGTAAATGGCCTCTTTTCTTCTAATGCATCAATTGGTCAATTGTTGTTGGTAGCGGTCTGTCGTGATTGTTTCACCCGGTTGTAACAACTCGTAATACAACACACCTTTCCAATCCCACCAGATACAGAGCAAAACCTTCTTGGCGTGGATATTGGGCTTTGGCGTCGATGTCAAAGGTTGACCAGGGTCAACCCATGATTTTCTACGTTTAGGGTTATCATAAAGAATCCACTTTTCATCGCCTGTAATGATTTTGTACAGAAAATCTTTTTTCCGGAACTTTGAAAGCAAAGTGAGTGCAGTGTCACGCCGACGATTTTTGTTGTCTTCGGACAATCCATGCGGAACCTATCTGCCTTCCTTTTTCAATAGCCAATGTCCATGATTTTGTGAGACAAGGACGGATCGAGATTGAACAGTCTTTAACAGTACCTCGTCGGTGATAATACATATACTTATACATACATTTCTGCACACATATGAATAAATTTTCGTATTGCCTTTTTGAATGACATTAAGTATTTTGCCTAATTCTAAGAACTCAATGTTATTTCTTCATATAATCTTCTAGTTTAGCAATATTAATTTTGTAGGTTCAAGAAATGCAAAATTTTTGTATAAAGCAAATATTGATACAATTTGACAGCTCTGGATGCCATATTAGAATATCAAATGGTAAAAAAAATCTATGGTAAATAATCTAAATTATAAAATTTTTCTCGTTCTTGATATGAAATTCATATACTAGACCCAAATAAGAAGGGAGGGTGTGCGTCACGACGGGGCTCGACCACAAACCAGTCGTGAAAACTCGTAATTATTTTGCGAAAAAATACCACCTCAGCCAGGAATCGAACCTGGATCTCCTGCTTATCGGGCAGGCATCTTTCGACTACCGAGGCATGTGATGATATTTATCGCAAATAACGTGTTTAGAATAACACGTCAACAATACAATGATACACATATATACATATATTACAATATACATATATACATGTATTCTCTCAAATCTCCACGACCGGTACTCCAGAGAGATGATGGTCCTATTCTCTCGATGGATGCAGGTCGGACTGCAGCGGCGACACCCTCCAACGCCATTGGTAAATATACAAATAATCCTCCTGGAGCACGACAGGAGAGATTGCATCAAGCATGGCTCGAGCCCCTGAATAAGAAGGGAGGGTGTGCGTCACGACGGGGCCCGACCACGAACCACGTGTTAGTGCATAAATTTTAATTGTGGAAAAGTATCTCCAAATCTATAAAATTAAAAAAAGAGCGATACAAAAATTATCGCATCCTATCGGTAGTACAGATAAGTTCAGCATCCTCTTTAACAGTTCTGACGCTTAAAGTGTCAAATGATAAAAAAAGAATTGGTCTAAATTTAAAAAATTTTTCTGGATTTTGATACAAAATTCATTTGCTAGACATATGTGATAATGTTTAATTGCGGAAAATAATTTCCAAATCTATAAAATTAATACAACCGACACAAAAACTACCGTCTTCTATGTTGGTATATAACATATTAACATTTAGGCATATTAACATTTTGTTTACTAGGTTTATTTTCTTCGTCCGAAGACAAAGCGCTGAGTGCATATGCTGCATTGCATATGTGTAATAAAATCTTGCGTCTTCATTTCTGGCAACAGTGCTGATAGTCGGTCGAGAAAAAATCAATTCAGTACAACCCTTTTCTTTATTTCGAAGTCAATTTTCTATAATATATCAATTATCTAAGCTTGTTAGCCAAATTTTTTATTAATATTTTCAGAAAATACTCTTCATTCTTGCAAATTTGTTCTGAAAGTGATAATAGAGCTCTATTATATCAGGTACACGTTTATAAGGAAAGAATTAGAAGCTACTTGACATAACACTAACATTATTCTTTAAAGTAATTTAATATCAGATTGCAATAAGTTGGTTAGCTTTTTATTACATTTATATTATACATATTTGTTAAAAGGTTTTTCATTAAATTCTTTGAAGGAACTTGAAAATAAAAGAAAGAAGAGTTATAAGAAAGAATATACGAGAGTTTATGAAAGTAAATATAATTAAAAGTATTTCATATATGAAAGACGAATTAAAATGAATATATTAGGTGTACAAAAAAGTTCTAAGCTTTAGATTTCATACAACCGAAATAACAATTTAAATTTTATATATCTTCCCGCCCTTTTGCGGTTTTAAAGCGTTGATATTTGGCCTTCTAAAATGCCATACGGTTTGGCGTTTGATACACATAACCTCAAAAATCAGTAGTGTTCACGATGGCAATAACAAAAGAGCATATTCGATTTTCCATCCACTTCGTATTTCATCTGAAGAAAAATGCTGCTGAAGCCACTGCAATGATTTGTGCTGCATATAGAGAGAACGCTGTAAGTCATACTACATGTAAAAGATGGTATCAAAAATTTCGCCAAGGAGATTTCAGTCTTGAAGATGAACCGCGTGCTGGACGCCCTCAAAAGATTGAAACTGACGAATTGCAAGCACTGCTGGATATAAACTCTGCGCAAACTGAAAAGGAGCTTGCAGAACAGCTTGGCGTTACGCAGCAAACCATTTCCGTACGTTTACATATGATGGGTTCAGAAGGAAGGCAGATGGGTTCCGCATGAATTGTCCGAAGACAACAAAAATCGTCGGCGTGACACTGCACTCACTTTGCTTTCAAAGTTCCGGAAAAAAGATTTTCTGCACAAAATCATTACAGGCGATAAAAAGTGGATTCTTTATGATAACCCTAAACGTAGAAAATCATGGGTTGACCCTGGTCAACCTTTGACATCGACGCCAAAGCCCAATATCCACGCCAAGAAGGTTTTGCTCTGTATCTGGTGGGATTGGAAAGGTGTGTTGTATTACGAGTTGTTACAACCGGGTGAAACAATCACGGCAGACCGCTACCAACAACAATTGACCAATTTGAGCGATGCATTAGAAGAAAAGAGACCATTTACTGGCCAAGGACGTCGTAAAGTGATCTTCATGACAATGCTCGACCACATGTTGCGAAAGCGACTCAGGACCATATCTTTGCGTTAGGCTTCTCCCGCACGCGGCGTATAGCCCAGACATGGCCTTCCGATTACTATCTATTCCGGTCGCAGCATCATTTGGCTGATACACATTTCGTGAGATTTGAAAAGATACGAAAATGCATTGATGACTTTATCGCTTCGGAGCCGGTGAACTTCTATCGTCAAGGAATTCGCAAGCTACCCGAAAGATGGCAAAAGGTCGTTGATGAAAACGGGGAATATTTCGCTGATTAATATTTTTTTGTTTGTTTTTGAATAAAGATTGAATTTTACAAAAAAAAGCTCAGAACTTTTTTGTACACCTAATAATTAAATTTTTGAAAAATTGTTCTCCAAAATATTTTAGATTTGCAAAGTTATATAACTTGTAAATTTATAATTTTGCAAAAATTTGTTCTGATTTGATTATTATATATACAAATATAGAATATAATAAATTATTGCTTAAATCTATTGTTAATAACAATTGGATATTCTTCATACATTTAAACAAACAACTTTTGTACATGTGTAAACACGAAGATAACAGATATTTTGTGTATTTGTTTTATGTATATTAATATTAGTTTTAATGGTTTAAAAAAAATAAAAAAATTACACATATTTTAATAATTATTGACATTTTCCAAATTTGTTATAAAAAACAAATATAAGTTTGAAAAGCAAATAACTTTGAGAATTATAAATTCTAAAATATATAAAACTTATGATCTGATGGCTTAAATTATATCGGAAAAGTTGAGCCCATTTGTTCATCCTTTTACAATCTTTTAGAATTTGAAAGATGTTTAAAATAGAAAATTTCTAATTTTTCACAAAAATCAAGATCAAAAAACTTTTTCATAATCAAAAATATTAGTGTCAGAGTTTAAAAATCAAAGATTTAAGATTAAATTACAATTCACAAAACGTGACAAAATTGAATGACAAAATTTTGATGCTTTACATATTTAAGATATTAAAAATTTTATGTAAGACCTTAACTATTTTAGTTTGTCTTTATATTAGGATTAATAATAAATTTACGACAATTCAAGTTAATACTATCTACATTTCTGTATTTAAATCAATTCGAGATGCAATTACTTGTACTGTTTATTTATATTTCATAATATTTTACTTTTGCACTAGCATCTTCTTAAAGAATTGCTTAGGCAGTTTTAGCACGAATAGCAGCGCGTTTTCCTGTAACAGCCTGAAACAAATAATAAAAAATTCATATTTAAAATATATTTGATGTATTATAATTATATACACATAGAGTTTGATTAAGAATAATAATAATAATCAAAGAATATAAATTCATACAATATAATATAGTAGTATGAAATACATGTATATGTACACATATATATAATTCAATAATTAATTTTATAGCTCCTCATCTACATATACATACATGACATACACATAATGCATATACACAATACTTTTCCCAAATGTGTGTATATGAATATGTTACATATATGCATGTTCGACATGTATATACCTATACATATATGAGATCTTTCATCAATTAATGGTATGGCTTGTTTACAAATAGAATGTCAAATTAAATAAAAAAGTCCTTTACTATTTTGCGATTTTTACAATTACAAATATTAATTATTAATTAATAAAGATCTCCGAAGTGCCCAAAGCATCAGCAAATGCAAACGTACAGCAAGATAGATTACCCAGTGTTACGTGCATTTGCGATTGCTAGAAGTGGTAAGATATTTAGAAACATGTATTATAAACAAATACTTCATCATTTATCAACTTCATCATTTGATAACATCCTCCAAACATTCATAGCAATCATAAACGCTGACTGATATCTTGCTACACATTTGCATTTGTCAGTGAATCAGGAGATATATACATGTTCATTTAGTAATTTTTATTAATTAATAAGTTATTGCTGATTGTAAAAGTGCAAAATGATAAGAAAAAAGTACATTATCTTTAAATAAAGAATAACTTACTTGGAATCCAGACTTTATGCTAGCAACAGAACATCTTGAACCACAAGTTTCACATTGTAAAAAGAATAGTCGTGTGTCCTTTTGAAGAATGGTATCTGGAGAGCGGCACGTATGACATGTAACATATTCCTTGATATATCTTCTAAGAACATTTTCTATTTGCTTCTGTTGGAAGCGACCTTTGATGATAAGCTGACTGTTACCATCAACTGAGCCACTCGTACCCAACTCAGCTAGCAAAAAATCGAGTAAATGTTTTGGCTGTCTATGCAATGTTTTACAAATCTGTAAAATAAGAATATTAAAATAAAAGCTTACAATATAATTTGTCTTACAATTCTTTACGATTATAAAATTAATACAGATAAAATTCAATAAAAGTTCAATAAAATAAATAAAACAAAATAATGAAACAAAGGACTAAATAAGTCAGGACCAGAATATAAGCGCCAATAATATGTATTCTAAAATAATAGTATATATAAATACAAAAAGAAAATGTACATGTTTTTACTTAAAATGCGGTCATTTCAGTAAATCAATTACTATAAATATTATAAATATCGCAAAAACCGTCAACAAGTCATAATATAAAAATTGACACTTTAATTTGTCATATTATTTGAAAAGTTACTTAATTGAAAAAAATTTATAAAATTGCAATGTTAAAAAATTAAATAAAAAAATAGATAGATTTGTACGCTTACTTCAGGTATAATAACGTTTATAATCATTTTCACATATGTTCATGATTTCATTTTGCGATACCTGTCAGAAAAAGTAGATGTGTTTACTTATTCGTCCATTTTACGTACCTCATCTAATTTCTGTTCTTACATTTTTTAAGTGCAGTTTTATAGTAATGACTTTCTTTCAAATAATGTGAGAAATTAAAATATTAATTTTTATATTATGATTTGTTAGCAATTTTTGCGATATTTATAAAATTTATTAATATATTGATCACATTTAAGGTCGAAACGTATGTTTTGTATTTATATATATTATCGTTGTAGAATATATATTATTGACGCTTATATTTTAATATTGATTGATTAATTTTTTGTTTCGTCATTTTTTATTTATTTATCCGTTCTAAAAAAAGGCATATTAAGTCAATACTCGAATATCTCGAAGTTTATTGTTGCCGCTTGGATCTCTGAATCTCTGGTTGCGCTAACTTCGTGAATAGCTGTCATTGTATCAAGAGACAGGTAGTGTCTCGACGCCAAGTTCACGGCGCAGCGAAGTTCGCGTCAAACGGCGGTGAGACGTCCGTGGTTCTATTTACGCGAGACCCCAGGACGAACTCGGTCTACATTTTCATATCTCAGCAATGACTGCATCGATTAAATTTCTAGACTATGCTTAATCGATAGCTGAGTATCAAATTATATCAAAAAAGTGTTTTTATTTTTTTTCTCTGTGTTCTACAAACTGAGATATCGCGACGCAATCGTGACGCAAAGTTCAAATTGATAAATTTAAGAAACGTCCTGGTCGTCGATCGTAACTCTCCTTTTTCTGTCGCAAGAGGCACTAATGAATGTCTCTGTATGACAGCTCTTGCAGCGCTCATTTTTTTTTATTTGATATGCTGTGATATTCTTTGATAGATGTCCTTCATGTGAAGTTGTACGTATTAATAAAAAAGAAGATATAACGTGTGTCACATATAAATAATAAGTAATATTGTAATATATAATACATTGAAGAAATAGAATAAGAAATAGAAATAAAATTAGAATCAATTTTATTTTTTTTTATTACGTCTTGAAGCTGAATAAACATACACATCAATAAACATAAACATAAATAAACATACAAAAATTAAATACGGATCAAAAGAGAGATAGATATTTGATAGAGTTATTAGCACTATTAAATTAAATAAATCAGTATTACGATTACATATTAGCAGTAAAGGTAGTACTGAAAAAAGTTTTCTAATTAAGACTATTAAATGTTGGATAAAACAAAATCTTAATAAAGAAACTGCTGTAGCAGCACCTACAGATATTGCATTTAATATAGATGATTTGACAATTCACAGATTGTTTCAATTACCTGTTGAACAGATCATACTCCTAAATATAAACAATTATCTGATCATGTATTGAAAGTTCTACGAGCGGATTTAAATGATGTTATACTTTTTATAATAGATAAAATATCAATGATATCTAATTAAATTTTAATGTATATACATCTTCGATTATCCAAAATATATGACACTACTGAATGGAATGATAGCTGGTTTGGTCGAAAACAAATTCTTTTATTTGGAGATCTTTTTCAATTATCTCCTGTACACGAAAATTTTGTTTCTGTTAATTTATTGAAAGAAAAGATTGATAAATATATTGGCACTTTAGGAACCATTCATTAAACGTCTAATGGATGGATAGACATTGCTGATGCGCAAATTAACAAGAAAAAATGGCCTAGAGGAGCAAAAAATGTGTATATATATTTTTTTTACAAAAGATTATTAAAAAATAATGACTGATGAATACTGATTGTTTTTTCTAGTATATATCAAGTATAAAAATGTTTCAAATATGCTAAATAATAGATATTATTTGCTACTAAAAAAATAATATCCTAATAAAATTACCTTTTAAAAAAGTTAAAGCCAAGTTCACGCCCCCTTTTCTTATTTATGTAAAAGAAAGAATTTTATACAAACATTTCCATCTACAAAAGTCCTTTTAATAATAAATTTCATATTGGTACAAAAGATGTGATATGAAGAATTGGCGCCAACTTTTAATTTAATAAAATAAAAAGAACTTTACATTGAAATACATTTTTTTTGTAGTTCATTTTTATTTGAAAAGTCGTTTCATTATTTCTATAAAAAATATGATATCAAAAATTGGCACAAACTTTTAATTATATAAAGTAAAAATTTTATTTTTATATAAACACAAGTAAAGTTTAACAATTCAATAAAATTTTTTTGGCAACTATAAATTGACATTAATTTTGGATTGATAACATTTTTTTTCACAATTACATATATTCAGTTTCTCCGCATTTAAAAAAAAAAAATTAAACAACGGGCAACGAGAAAACGCGAACAAGGGGCAATGAGAAAACGTGCGGTAAACAATGCGCAATGAACTTTATAAATCTTCTTGATTAAGAAATCTTCTTTATTAAAATCAAACATTTCGGCTCTCGTATTGAGCCATCTTCAGTGATAAATAGCATTGGTCAGTAGACGCCGAACTTTAATGTGACTTGATAAAAAGTGTGTCGCTCACGACGGTTGCCAAGTCGTGTGAGGGAGCAAATCTTTCCGTCTTGTCCCTGATAAAGCGGCACACGAATATAGTTGGAATCAAATTCTAATAATATAAGTAGTATAAAATTTCTGCAACCGTCGTGAGCGACACACTTTTTATCAAGCCACATTAGAGTTCGGCATCTACTGAACAATACTATTTATTACTGAAGATGGCTCAATACGAGAGCCAAAACGTTTGATTTTAATAAAGATTTCTTAATCAAGAAGATTTATAAAGTTCATTGCGCATTGTTTACCGCGTTTTCTCATTGTCCTTTGTTCATTAATCTTTTTTTCACCTTTGCAAAGTTTCTTTTTTACTTTATATAATTAAAAGTTTGTGCCAATTTTTGATATCATGTTTTTTAGAATAGAAATAATGAAACGACTTTTCAAATAAAAATGAACTATTAAAAAAAGTGTATTTTAATGTAAAGTTCTTTTTATTTTATTAAATTAAAAGTTAGCGCCAGTTCTTCATATCACATCTTTTGTACCAATATGAAATTTATTATTAAAAAGACTTTTGTAGATGGAAATATTTGTATAAAATTCTTTCTTTTATATAAGTAAGAAAAGAGATGCGTGAACTTGGCGTTATTTTTTTATCTTTTTTAAAAGGTAATTTTATTAGGATCTCACAGAAGATTGTTTTGATAATTGTGTATCAAGAAGTCAAAAATATTATACTGTAATAGTATTATATTAATTTTTGCTCTTGTGTTGAAAAAGATAAATAATACGCGCGCAGCGCGCGTTTGTAATGTCTAGTGTATTATAAAGTTATATATTTTAATATTTTAAGTTATATATTTTAATAAAATAGCTATTTAAAAAATCATTACATAATATGATAAATACTTAATAAACATCGTAACTATTTATTATGATATTAACATCAAATTTAGTTTTTTTTTTAATCCAAAGTTGATTACACGAAATAAAATAAAATAAAAAATGTTTGTCCACAAGAAAATTGAAAAAAAGATTGTTTGGAGTGTCACACATTCATATATAAATTATCAATGTTACATGAATGATATAAACAATATTAAAATCGAGTAACACAGCCAGTTTCTCGGCAAGCAAGATCTTGATAGCTAAATTTTTGAAATAAATTCAAATAATTATATCGTCAACTATGTGCCATTTAAACAGTCGACCAACGTAGTGGTTCAATAATAATTCGATAATCAAATAATTTGATATCGATTAAAATCTCTTTTGTTATCCCCCCTGGAATTATACTTCCTTGCTGAGAAACTAATTGTGTTACTCGATGTTGTTTGTTAACATTTGCTCGGCTGATATCAATGAATATTAAAATCATTTTTTATCTTTAAATTATAAATTTTTTTCGTAAATTATTAACATATAAGATTTTTTTTTTACATAATACATACCTCAGTAAAGTTAGCAAAAGATGTCTTTTTCGTTCCAATTCGTACTACTTGTGGTGGACGCATAACAAACTTCTGTTTCTTACCAGCCACCATATCAGGATTTTTTTCTCGCATGATGTTAAATACTCTAACTAATAATTCATCATATGTATAATCTCTATCCAAACCAACCCATAAACTTGGTTCCTCCACTAAAGAAAAGACAAATATATTTCTATTAAATCATTAAAAAGAGTTGTTTATAAATTCCTATATGTAACATCCCAGTTAGCAAAGTATATTGCTGGCATATTGCTAAAAATATATTAGCAATATGCCAGCAAATTAGACTTTAGAATAGACTCCTATTCATTGTATATATATCCTCTTTAAACTTAGTTTATATTTAGTTTTTATATTCTAATATTCAACTAATGTAATAGCAGAAATGCAACAGAAATTAGAAATGTGATGTAGAAATATGATAATGTCATAGTGTGATGGTAGATATGTAACAGATATTACGAGAAAAATCTATCGTATCAACTAATGACAACAGAAATACAACAGAAATTAAGCATACATGCAATTACAAAAGTAACAGCAAAAATGCAGAAGATATTTAATTATTGAATTAATATATTAATTAATATATTAGTTAAATTGAGATGGTGATTAAATAAGAGATATTATTTCTTTAATCTTATAGGATAAGAAAAGATAATATTGAATAAATAAAATTTATTAATTTTTCATATATATATATATATATATATATATATATATATATATATTTTTTTTTTTTTTCATTATTCTATTAATTCTGTATTAATGTATTGTACAATGTATTAATTCCTTGTACAATTTAGAAATCAATATCACAATAACTATTGAATTGCATATGTTATGTTAGATTTTCACTAATTGAAAATATTGCTATCACTGTTTCAGCCACACTGATTTTATAGCATAATCTTATAATTTAACTGCTTATCATTATTATAGTTACAATATATTTATAAAACTTTTTTTTAAAAGCGCGTTTTGGTTGTTTGGTTTAAAGTTCAAAATAAATTCTATTGAAATTTGTATAATTTTCTTATATACATTTAAATTGGATAATGTTACTGTAACAATATTAATAGAACTTTTGTATACTGTTAATGAAACAACAATACAATAGACTTTTCTTCAAAAATTTCATTCTGGAGATTTTTCTTTGTAAAATGAGTTACATGGTAAATTCAGTTCATAATAATATTTTAAGAAACTTAGTAGAAGATTTTTATCAGTCAATAAGAGAATTTGCTAAAAAAATGAATATTGATAATTTATGATACGTCATCTTCCTGCAATTGGTAGAACAAAAAGAGTAAATAAGAATGGATATCATATAAATTTAATCGATCGCAAGAAGTTATAAAGGAATGAATATATACTTATTATATGAATATATATTCATCATTACTGATTCGTCTCAAATAATATTCATTTTTCGATCAGAACGATATTTGTGGAAAAAAAAGATTCTTTACAACAATCGTAAACAATTTTCACGATTTTACATTTTCATATCTTAATAAAAAGATCAGCTCCACAATTATGTTCCAAAATCGAAATTATATAAATTTCAGTAGAATTCATTTTTTAAATTTTAAATAAAACAATCAAAATGCGTTTTCAGAAAAAATTTTATAAGCATGATATAATGACAAGCAATTGTATATAAGATTATATTATAAATCAATATGACTAAAACAGTGATACTAATATTTTCAATTAGCAAAAATTCGATTTTATGCACCAATTTAATTTCATTGGAAATAAAAAAAACTTTATTAAATTATAAAAGTATAATTTAATAAAATTATGCGATTATACAGATTAATAAATTTTATATACAAGAAATAGATGCTATCTAGCAACAGTTCTATAATTATTATTCACTTAGTGACAGCACCTTACCATATTTTTGCTCTCACACGATGCAACACATTATACTTTTTTTCTATAAATCTGTTATAGTGGTCTTTCAAATTTGACTTCTAATAGTTTTCTACTGTTAGATGATAGAAAACAAAGTTTTAGTTTTTAAACTTTTTACTAATATGTTAACATGCTATACTCTAAATCTGCTCTTTCCCTGTTAATCAATTATATTCAATTTTTGTGTCATTACATCATAATGCATATCAATTTAATTTTCATTGTTGTTTTCTATCACTATTAGTTAAAACAACTATCAATATTAGACTGGAAATTGTTAAAATTTTGCTGCTATTTTATTGACACAATATGTAGTATAAATAACTGCAAGATATGATCTTAGCAATTTTGGCTAATCTGGGAGTTATAATTGAACAGACAAGTGCAATTGAGAACAATACTTAATGTTATTAACTATTTAAAAATTGACAAAACAATAAATAAAGAGAACAAAAAATGTAATTTAATATTTTTTAAATAAAGATATTAAAAATTATTATTCAAGTAAGTATAAATTCAGAGATTACTATATCTTTTTTTTAAATCAGATATTAAAAGTTTTCTATCATTACATAATTTATTTTAGTTAATTTTTAATTCCTTATTATAGATATATAAAATGAATACATTAATAGAAAAATTCATACACTTTGCATTATATATGGAACTAAATTAAAGTTTTTAAATTGTTTATTTTTATATTAGAATAAATAAATAAAGAAAATGTTACAACATATTTTTCTTATATAGTTTAATAAATTTAAACTTAAATCTTGAATTTGAATCAAGTAAAAAAAAGCCATTTTTCACTAAAAATATAGAATATTTATGGTACGTTATATTCGTTTATTAATAAAAGGCAATTACAAAGTTATTGGAATATATTATCTTACTAAAAACTATGTAATAAATATGCAAAAAAATTTAGATGTAACAATTTTTTATTTTTTTTACTTTATAAATAACTTTAATATGATAATAGTTAAAAGTTTGAATATTAATGCATCACTAAATTTTTGAATTATAAGAAAATTAACAATATAAATAACATATAAAGTAGAATAGGATAGATGATACAATTGAACAGGAGATTATCCGACATGGACTGACCACATTACAATATCAATATTCTTTTATAAGTACCATTTTTTTAAATAAGATCATAATTTCTTTTTATACTATTCTCCTAATTTTTCTAGATAAAGTAAAAAATATCAAGAAAAATTATCAAAAATTAATAGTTTATTCTAATTTTGATATGAAATATAAAATTTCTCACATTTACTTATATTTTTAATTATGTACAAAATAATAAGACGAATCAATTAGTAAGAAAATTATAGTCATTTTTATAATAGAAATATATAGTCATTTAAAAAAAAATAATGTATTTATATATTGTAAATTGAATAAATTATTTTATTCAATTTACTATTTTTTATTATTTTTTATTATTTTTAAAAGCATTATATATCTTTTTTTTTTACTAATTTTTTTATTAATTTTTTACTAATTTATTCGTCTCACTACTCCGTATACAAAAATATCAAAATGTGATTATAAAGAAATAAATAATTTACGATATTTTTATATAATTTATATATAATTTACGAAGAAGAAGAAGAAGGAACAAAATATTGACAGAGCTCATTTGTAGAACTTATACCATAATCATATATTTCTTTAATCCTCCAAGTCACAACTGGGGATTGGAAAATCCAAACAATTTTTAATTTTGAATTATTCAATAAACAGTAAACAAGAATTTGCTTCCTTCTCTAAAAAAAAAAGTTGCTACTGATGACTGGCCAAAAATCTATTTTTTTAATTTTTTAAATATTTTTTAAAAGAATATAGCTTTAAAAATATAGCTTTAAACTGCTGCGTTGAAAGTCTGTTAATAAGTAATGTAATTTGTGATATTAATGATGATTCCAAATTTATAGATAGAAATTCAATTAAGGAAAATGGAAGATTATAAGATATTTAAGATATTGTCTTCCGAGTGATACCATCTATTATTCCATTAAAAGAATATTTTTTTCAAATCATTTCAAGAAATATTTCTCAAATATTAAAAAAATATTTTTTTATAGTTAAATAAATGTTTTTCCAACATTAAAATAAACGTTTTGTTTTTTTTTTTAATAAAAGAAAGGGCGTTTATTATTTTTAACGTATCTAAAAACATCTTTAAAAATGTTTTTTAAAAGTTTTTAAAAACCTTGACCAAGTAAAATTTTTTGAGATATGTTGATAAAATAAGCGAAGATGATTATAGCAGAAAATATACGGCAAGAAATTTTAGATGCATATCTAGAGGTATTTACAACTAAAAGACGATATTTTCGAACATATTCTATGAGTAGATGTTTCTAAATATTTTTGCTATAAAATGTTTTCTCTATTATCTTTATTATAATAGCATATAATAATAAATAAAAATATTTTATGACATTTGTCAAATTCCCCTAATTGTCCTTTAAAAAATAAACTTAGAAAGAATTGTAGAGTTCCATAAAGAGAATTAAAGTAATGTTATTAAAAATTTCATTAAAAAAAGTTGCAAAAAAACATGTCAATTCATAAACTTAAAAGAAAGAAAGAAAAAATCAAGTAGACAGGAACAATTAATTACCATCAAGTTCTATTGTTCACGTCCTTGTATAATGCGACCCGAAATTCACGATTAAAAATACTGTAGCAAGAAAGTTTTCGAAAAATTAAGTCAAAAAGTTATTTATAACTTTTTATTTCAAGGAGTTATTTTTAAAATATAGATGTTTATAACTAATCGACTATATATTAACATTAATGCTTCAAGGATGCAGTCATAGATTATCGCACGCGTCATTAACATATAAATAATTGACTAAATGTAGTTTTTAATTGGCTAATTATAAATCCATATATCTTAAAATCTATAGCTTAAAAAAAAGTTATAAACAATTTGACTCAAACTTTCGAAAACAACTTTACTTCAAATTGCAAATTTCAAAAATGCTTTATACACGTGTATACAGAATGTTTTATTTTAAACGATACAGTCGATTATCTCATAAATAATTCAGAAAAAATAGACAAGATGAAGGACAAAGATGAAGGATTTCGAAGAGGCAACATAATCATGATATTGATTTATTCGCAGATGAAATTGGCCTTCAAAATTTTTTCTTTCCATTTTTTAAAATAAAATTTTCAAAAAATAAAAAATAATGCTATGTTCACGCATCTCTAATTGTTTTCTTTGTAAAAAGTCTATTTTATTTAAACATACCAGTAAATAAACTATTTTATTATTTCTAAGTGATTTCTAAGTGAAAGTTAATATAAAAATATAAAAAATATAATAACACTAACTTGTTATAGCGTAAAATAAAAAAGGATCTCATAAATAAAAAAATTTTATTATAGAAAACTAATGTCACATAGTTGGTAGAAAAATCTAATATAATTATTGTATTTGCACACATGTACTGTAAGAATTTTGAAAGAGTATTGAAACTAAATTAATAAAAAAGATCTAATGTTAAAAATTACTGCCAACTTATAATTGTCAGTAAAATTTAATATAATTATCACCCTTATAATCATGTACTATGAAAAATGTAACTAACAAAAACTTAAGATACAGGTTTCTTATATTTCAGTTTTAGTAGTTTCAGTTTTATGGTTTATGTCATAGGAGAAATGATGTACAGTAATTTCGTTGTGATGTATAGCTTTATCTTTTAATTTTCCTTTAAAAATATAATAATTTCGTGATCTTGAAACTTAATTAATTTGAGTCGCGAAAGTTTTTTTTTTTTAATTCCGTAGAGTGTAATTTTATAAAATTTTCGACGTTTAAATTCTTCTTGAATTTTTTCATCTTGCTCTTTAATGTATTTAAAGCATCTAAAGCATCTTTGATGAATATCAACTTATAGAAATGAAAGAAGTAAAAGAAAAGTTTTACTCTTTAAAATAATTCCATACAGATTGTTGTATGATCTTTTTACAAAATTATGACGATTTCAATTCTAACGATTTAATTGTATTAAAAATTTCAAATTCGAATGTGCATATTTTTACAGAAAATAAAATTTTAAAAATTTTCTTCCAAGGAAAGTAATCCAAGAGTGACAAATATAAAAAATCGCTTACTTTTTAATTTCGATAATTTATCGGGGCAGAATCGTAGCTCGATACAATACGGAAAAGGATTAAGATTCGCTATTCAGAACTGATTCGAAACAATCTTAAGTCTTAAAATGTCGTAAACGTAATTATAAAAGAGCATCTTAAGATATTACTTATAAATACCAGCTGACAATTAGATAAAAAAGGAGCGAAAAGCGCATCCCTATCCTGAGCGCCACATAGTTAAGAGCGCTTCTTCGTCAACTTTAACCGACTTTTCTGCAATAACTACTTGTCGCGCGCAATTTTGTTAAAGAAAAACATCCTCCCCCTCCTTCCAAAGTCTCACGTACTATACTCCGTATGCACAAATTTTGGGACACCCTGTATATTTATTATTTTGAATAATATATGAGTTTTGAAGTTTCATATATCTTTAAGAATATTTTTAATGTATTTTTATCTAAATATTTATCTGAATATTTTAGTTATTTAATATTTTGCATAAAAATTTAGTTTATGCATTTTATGTAGTACTTATGCAGTATAAAAATATTTTTTTATATCAATACAAAATATAAAGAAAGTTAGAAAGTAATGCGTTACTTATAATGCTGTGACTGTATGGTTAGTTTTTTTCAGTAATGATGATGAATTTAATTTTCATTGTTACTTTTTACATCTTTTTGAATCTATTTATAATTTTTATATATTAACGTTGTCTTCGATCAGTATTTATAATTCATTATATTTAGATTTAAAATGATTATTTCTTAAGAATAATTTATCAGAAATCAATTACAGAATCGCATTAGCATCATAACAGATTTTAGACTTTAAAAATCTGTAAACATAAAATCGACGATAAAAAAAAAAGTATAAATATAGCTGTATTTATAAATTTAATAAAAATCAGTCTTTTTATTTGCATTTTAAATATTTAAAAATTTTTGTTTAAATTTTTTGTGAATTTTTCCAAGTTTAAAATAAAAAGTTTTATTACTTATAATAATCTAATAAAAAAATATTAAAAAAATAAATTTTTTATTTAATTTGATCTCATTCTGATATTAAAAAGCAATAGAAAAAAATAACAAATGCTTTTTTTTCAGTAACAATAACATTTTAAAAATAAAATAACTTTCTCAATTCTGAAATATAAATCATGTTATTTTTTACTCCATTCAAAAATTATTATGTCTAATGTTCTAATTAACATTTTACTTATATAGAATTTTGAAAAAACCTGGACCATCACAAAATTTGTCACTTTCTAATATTTTTAAACTATAATATAATTACTAAGCATAATGTTATTGTATTATATGTACTATAATTACTAAGCATAACATTATTGTATTGAGATAATCAAAGCTGAAGTTTAAATCTTCCTAAAATTTAAACCTTTCTCTTGACAACAAAAGTTATTAAATACAAAAAATATTTAACAATATGGCAGACATTAAAAACAGGTCTTTGAAAAATAAAGATCTGTTTTTTTAAACTACTACTGAGTAGCTCAAGAGAACGACCACTTTTTACAAAAATATGTTTACCGTCATTTATTTCTTAAAAAATTCATTTATTAAAAAAATTTTTTTATAACCCTTTTTGATAATAATACTATTTTAAAGAAAAAAAATGTTATAAACAATCAATTTTTTTTGTAAAATTTGTAGATTCAAAATCAAATCATTATAGAATTTTATCAAAAAGTAAATTAAAATGTAAACCTTAAACAGTAAAACTTTTTTTTATTTCTATAATAACATAATTTACAAAGAATACACACACACACACACACACACACACACACACACACACACACACACACACACACACACACACACATCACACACACACACACACACACACACACACACACACACACACACACACACAACACACACACACACACAAAATCACACACATACGCGCGCGCGCGCGCACACACACACACACACAAAATCACACATACACACACGCGCGCACACACAAAATCACACACATATACACACACACACAAAATCACACACACATACACACACACACACACAAAATCACACACTTTTCGAAATAAAAGAAGTTTATTAGTAATTTATAATACATTTGATTAGACAAATGCAAAATTTATACATATAATCCAAAAAAGCGCATTATATAAATGCTATTTTCTACTTCCATGTAGTATATTGTAATGAATAAGTTATAGGTAATGATAATTACCTATTATTTTAGGTCTTGTGTAAATTGACAATAACTCACGAAATTAGCGCAGCGAAAGAATCAATCAGCATTGTGGAAAAGCGGCAACAATAAACTTTGAGAAATGCGAGTAATCAACTTAACATTTTTTTTATAAAGGATGAATGAATTGCAGATTTAAAAAAAAATTATTTTACATTGTTTTAAAATGGTAACTATATGAAAAAAAGTTATTTTAGTTTTAAGTTTTAAAAAAAGTTTTAAATAATCAATTTTAATAATAAATATAAGTTTGAAAACAAATATTTTTGTAAGACAGCCAGTTCCTCTGAGTAACGCACTAATTTAGAAATAAAAGTTACCCATTTTCATAGTCTATTTTCAATGTTCGCCATTTTATAAAGTATTTTTTTATAATTCAATTTACTTTTTTAATTATTCAAGGAAATTTAAATTTTAATTTGAAGTATAATTCTTCTCAATAATAATTCTTGAATTCACTATTTCAAAATATTAGATTTGTGACAAAATTTAATGGTATATTTTTCATATATATCTTTTGCATGTGAATATATGACACTGAAAAAATTAATTATTTAATCACACTCACCTACATACAACCATATCTATAAACTTCTTATAATTTACCTCTTCCTCCTTTTATATAAGTAAAAATATTGCTTTAAATTACTTGTTGTACAAAAATTTAATGCAATTCTAATATTGCTAGAAATAATATTTTATCTATTATGTCCCAATGTTAAAGTAAACCTTAGTAATGTTATGCAATAGAATAAATATATATAAACCAATCTGGAAAATTTTTCATTTTATGAAAATAAGATCATTTCAATATTAATTTTTATATGAAATGTTTTTATAATACTAATTTATTATAAAACAAGTGCAAGAATAATCGAAGATAATCAAATGCATGATTAAAAAACACCAAGAGCATATGTCTTACCATACTCTGCACTTCGCTCAGATTCAGTGCAGCATGTTAACAAATAATGAATAACATAAACAACTAGATGTAAAAAGATGTTGACAAAAATCATTTCTTATGATACATACCATTCTCCTTATCTTCGATTTCTTTACGCTCTTCTTCAGCCACTAATTCATCGAGATCTTTCTTCTTTTTTTTCTTTTTCTTAGTCTTAGAGAAATCCATATCTAAATCAAAATCATCATCCAACATAATTTCTTCAACCTGTTGCTCTACAGGTTCCTGTAAATTAAAAAAGGATCGTAACAAATTTAAAATATACTGTAATCAAACATGATTGCGTATTTATTTAAAAATTTAATTTAGTAAATCCCTAGATTATTTGAAAAATAACAATAACAAAGTAGCATTAACGTCTAGTTTATTTATCTAATATACTTATGACTAATATAAAAAATTCATTCATTAAAAAATTTGTAAAATATCTATTATTAGAAAAAAATTCAGAATAGCAAAAAAATAAATAATTAACAATAGATAATAATAAAAAAAATTGTTAAAAATAATAAAAATTTTCAAATGACTTTTTACCTCTTTTTTCGTATCAGGCAAAGCTGCTTCTAATTCATCCAAATTGAATGCCTTTTTCTTTTTTTTTTTCTTTTTGCCAAAATTTTCCAAATCCAGTGCTTCATCATCTTCGACATTTGTTGCCTCAGGTTCCTGGTTTTCTTTATCAATGTTTTCAGTTATATCACCACTATTGCTACCTTCATTAAAAGCTGCATCTATATCAAAAGTAGTCTTCTTCTTCTTTTTCTTCTTTTTAAGGGTTGGATCAAATACCTAGCAATTTTACAAAAATAGAATTAAAATAATTAATTCATACTATTCAGTAAACATTATCAACAATGGTGATTTTATTGAGTGTATATTATACATTTCAACAAAATTTAAATTTAACAAAATTTTTTGGATTTTGAACTATTAAGAAATTTTAATACAATGCAAACAATAATGCTGTATTAATATAACTATTACAAAGCTTAATAAAAATATATAATTCTTAGAAATAATGAACTTGACTGTAATGAAAAAAAAAATAATTTTATAGAATGATACAAAAAAATCTTTAATTAAATAAGAATGAGAAAAATAATTGTAAAGAAAAAATTTTTATATAAAATAGAGAGAATACAAAAAATATAAAGAAGACAAACAAAAGCTATGTGATATTAAGTTATTTGCAAAATCAAATACAAATATGTAAACTAAGAATTCTGAAAAATAAAGAAGAATTAAAAGATAAAAAAAAATATAAAGAATTTATTCTGAATCATAATCAACATGATTATATCAATATCAATTTAATTATAAAATCTGAATCTGAATCATATTCTAATGCTAGCTTAAGAATTTAGAAATAAACCTGTTAATAAGAAAGAAGAAAAGTCCAATAATCTCAATTTTTGCTAGTTTTGTTTAGGAGATTCAAATAGTTCTTGAAAAAAAGAAAGATAATCTGATATAAGAAAGAAGAATAAGATCAGAAACTAAATATTATAATTCAGTAATTGAATCTGAAACTATATCTGATAAAAACAAGAATTTGATACAAGTATGTCGTTAATATATAGATGTATATACATATATGTATAAATATGTATACATATACATATATCATGTGTATTATGTTTATATACATATATGTATATGGGATGTACAATATAGTATATATATATATATATATATATATATATATATATATATATGTATGTATGTATATATATGTATGTGTATCAGCACAAATCAAAATAAATACAAAAATAAAATAACAAAGATATGAAAGAGAAATAGATTAGTGTCTTGATAAAAGTAAAATAAAGTTGTAATATAATTTAAAGTAGACTATAAAGAAAAAAAAATTGCAATATTAGAAAAGCCAGAAAACAAGACACACGATAAGACAATTTTTTAAAATTAATCCTTTTAGTTTTTGCTAATCACAAATAAAAATATTGATAAAAATGGAATTCAAAAACATATATTAATAACTTCTAATATCATTTTCTCGTCAAAATTCTCGCAACAATGAAGGATTATTAACACGACAAAAAAACATTTTCAATGAGATTTCGAGGTTGGAAATATTTTTTTGCTTTCAAAATATTATTATGCATTGATTTCTAGAAGATAGAAAAAAGCAAAATCTGATATTGCTTTGATAGAAAAAATTTAAACAGCGTAAAAGCCGTCTTCATAAATTTTTAACTTCAGCACTTTGTAAGCTGTTTTACATACCGTATCCTCTTCCGTCATTTCCTTTATTATAAAGCGTTCTCGTCTTGAAAAAAGAAATTTCTTTGTTTATTGTTAATTTAAACGACATAAAGCATACAAGACTCAAATGAAGATTCCACGTTCTATCTCTGCATGCTGCTCAAAGATTGCATCAGAAAATTTTGTAACTCCGACTGCGTTCAGAAAATACAACGATTGACCGACCATTTAACGTTGAATGAGTGGGGGTCGATCATGTAACTTTCTCTCTAGAGCGGAAACATGAAAATGTACAATTTTTCACGCGAACTTTTTCGCCATGTACCTTCAGAAAGGCGGAAATCTAGAGAAAATTAATGAATATGTTTCGGAATTAGAGAAGATTAGGCTGCGTTTGGATTAAAGCCTAGTCTACAATGACATAACATAAGGCTATAAGGCTGTAAGTGTCGATCCACAATAATGTTGGTCCACAATAAGTATTTAATCTTTAAGTCGTAAAAAATTGACCAATCATAGTCGATTATTCTTTTCATATTCGATTATAATTGGTCAATTTCTTACTTCTTAAAGCTTAAATCACCTATTGTGAATCGACACTAAGTAGTTGTAAGAACTTAAATGAATTATTTTGGTCTAAACTAAAATAAGATTTTAAGGCGTAAGACTTAAGAAATTGGCCAATCATAATCGATTTATAGAAGAATAATCGATTGTAGTTGACTAATTTCTTAAGTCTACGTCTTAAAGTTTCATTGTAGATACCGCTTAAGTGTCGGTCCACAATAAGTATTTAATCTTTAAGCTGTAAGAAATTGACCAATCATAATCGATTATTCTTTTCATATTCGATTATAATTGGTCAATTTCTTATTTTTTAAATCTTAAATTACCTATTAGTGTCGGCCCACAATAGGTGATTTAAGCTTTAAGACGTAAGAATTGACCAATCATAATCTAATATGAAAAGAATACTCGATTATGATTGGTCAATTTCTTAACGGCTTAAAGATTAAATGTCTATTGTGGACCGAGACTTATGGACCGACATTAAGTCTCGATCCACAATAGGTATTTAATCTTTAAGCCATAAGAAATTGATAAGTGATTATTCTTTTCGATTATGATTCGTCAATTCCTTACTTCTTAAAGCTTAAATCACCTATTGTGGACCGACATTAAGTGGTTGTAAGAACCTACTTAAATGAATTATTTTAGTAGCGCCCCAGATGCGCACATTTTCAATCGGACACACTACTCACATCAGCCGATGCTAAGAATTTTCTAGTGAGCCACCTATCAAAAATTTTTTTATTTAATCGAATGGCAATGTGTCCGATTGAACCTCACCCAGTATAACTGTGCTGTATATTGTGACGTAAGGTTGTTAAGCATAAGAAATGAAAATAATTCATTTAAACAGGTTCTTACAACCACGCCTTATAGCTTTATAGCCTTATGTTATGTCATTGTAGACTAGGCTTAAGGACCATGGCACACAAGATAATTTAAGCTTAAGTAAAACTTAAGCAGTAAGCGAATTAGTCAATCAGTCGAGAACGTAAAACGGTATTTACAATAAGACTTAAGAAATTGGCCAACTACAATCGATTATTCTTCTATAAATCGATTATGATTGGCCAATTTTTTAAGTTTTACATCTTAAAGTCTCATTGTAGACGCCACTTAAGGCAGTAACATAAGCAGTAGCAAATCCACAATGGGTGCTTTCTATTTAGTGACACAAGTCGACACAAGTATCATTTTATCCTTGTTAATCATTGAAAGCCAAGAAAGATAGAACGATACCTGTGTCACAGTATATACAGTAGCGCAACTCTTCCAATTTTGTTGGCCAAAACAGAGTGCGCATGCGCAAAATAAGTAAGTTGCCGTGTAATACCATCTAATCTTCTTTCTCACTTCTTCTTTCTTCATATGTCTCTTTCTAACAAAACATACCGTTTAAACATCTAGATATGCCGTTTAAATGTCTAGATATGTTTGGTGTGTTTAGATGCAATTTCGAGAAGTAATTTTAGAGAACGATAATGATTATTTGCGTAATTTGTGTTTATAATTTGTGGTTAGTGATTTAGTGATTTGTGATTCAGTTTTTGTGCAAAAAGTAAAAGTGAATTTAGAGTGGATTTAAAAAGAAAAAGCTGATGAGAAATTTCCTTTTCTGAGAGAATAATTGAACTTATATAAATATATAAGTTTCTTATTTTTTTGAAAAAGCACTTTGATCTTAGCTCTGTTTCAGGTGTTGCTGTAATCTGGATTTAAAATTATATTTTATAAATATCATAAGATATCATATCTATAAAGATGGGTAGCAAAAAACTCCATGGTGTGCAGTATCAGAATGTATGTCAACATTGGATGTAGAGAAACGTTTCTTTTTCAGATTTCCTAAGAAACATGATAGGTATATTGTTTAATTATTACTTTTTATATAAATCATGTTTTTAATTATAAAAAAACATGTATATTGATAAAATATTATGATATTTATAGATAATTGCAATGGGTGAAAGCATGCAAAAAACTGGATTTAAAACCAAAAGGACCAGAATATGCTTACCAAAATTGCAGATTGTGCCATTTACATTTTGATAAAAAATGATACAAATTAAATGAAAGTAGAACTCGTCTTCCTGATGCCATCCTAATAATATTTTTTGGACCAGGTTTTAACATAGAGTAAGTTTTGTAACTATATATAATCACTTTAATATTAATAGCAATATTTAAGAAAAGTAAAACACACACACACACACACACACACACACACACACACACACACACACACACACACACACACACACACACACACACACACACACACACACACACACACACACACACACACACACACACATACACACACAATGAAGAATAATTTATTTGAATTAGGAAATAAAAGAAATTTATTTTCAGAAATGATGTAATAAATAAAATAAAAAAATAACATGAAGAAGAAACGAGTGGGTATGTTGATTTTAAATATTTGGCATGTTTTATAATAATATCTTATTTTATATTATTTTATTTGTGGAAAAGAACAAGAATCTTTATTTATGTTATCAAATATATGTTGCAGATATATAAATGAAATAGGAATGGAAATTGAAGAAATAAATAAGAACAGGTAATAAATTATATTTTCTATTTATAAAAATAGATATATATTATTACTATAAAATTTTATAATTAATTTTATATTTAATATTTTATTTTACATTTCAGCAATACAGAGGTTCCAGTACCAATTACAGATATTGAAATGAATTATCCATAAATTTTCATATATTTTATATATTTTAGATTATAATGAATCCAGATGGCACAGAGTTCAAAAAAAATTTATTTGTGTCACCTGTATATCACCAATTCTGAATTTATTTTCAGATGCAAAAGAAATTTTTTTTTTTAATTACTAAATGCAAAGAATTTTTTTGCATTTGAAAATGAATTCAGAATTGATGACATACAAATGAATTCTTTTTGAACTCTCTGTGCCATTTGGGAAATATTTATTTTTATGAAATTTTATTTACTTAATAAAAAAAGTATTAACTTTTTTATAAAAAATTATGATTAGAATTTGCAAATATTGATATATGTTTTAATTCTTTATAATCTTATATTTTATTTAATATCTTTTTGCTATTTGTTTTTTTTGTAAGGAAATTTATTTTAACATATTTGCATTATAAACAATTAATGTAATAAGACGAATATAAGTTTTAAACTAAATTAAAAATAATCAGTGACAAATCTCAGCAAGACTAGATTTTTGTATCTATTAATAATTTTTTTTTTAATTTTTATTATCTAAAATTTCAGAAATTAAAAATTTTTTAAATGAATAATTATATTTGATTTTAATCTTAATTGTAATTTTAACATATTTTAGGAGTACATCTAAGAATACTGTAAAAGAATATCAAATGGGAAAAGAAAAAAATCCAAATCAGAGGATAGTCCACAGAAGAAGAAATTGCGTATGAAAATCGCAAAGTTGAAGGCACAAAATAAATCATTGTGAGAAACAATATGACATCTTCGACTAGATAAGAATACCAAAAAAATCCAACTAAAGAAGAGGACGAATTCGACCACTTGAAAAAATTAGGCTGTAAATTATTACCTAATAGTTTTTATAAAATATTAGGTGCTTAAATTGAAGCATAATGCAAAAGCAAACAGAATATATAACCGTGAATTTAAAAAGTTTGCATTATCATTATATTTCTTAAGTCCACGAAATTATAGAGAACTAAAAAAAATCAATTGCATTGCTTTCGGTACGTTCTCTACAATTATTTACAAAAACGTGGAATATTGTACCCGGAATAAATAATAAAATTTTTAAAGCACTTAAAGTTAAATTAAACTCATTATCAGTTATGGAGCGTCATTGCATATTGTGTGCAGATGAAATGAGTTTGAAAGCTTATCTTTTTTATAACGTATCTAATGATGAAATAATTGCTTTTGAAGATACCGGTGATACAAAATCAAGCTTACCTGCAAAAAGTGCTTTAATTATAATGGCATGTAGCATTGTAGGCAACTGGAAACTTTGTTTTTGTTTTGTACAGACTGCCTGTTCCAATAAAATATTGAAAGATCTTTTGTTTAATATTATAATTAAATTAAAAAACAGTGGCGATATCGTGCATGCATTAATTACCGACATAGGTTCAAATTTTATTCAATCACATGAATTAAATATTTCTGTATATTTAAATATTTCTGAATTAAATATTTCTAGATAATACAAGTTTTGTAGTTGATGGTGAAAACATATTTTATATTTTTGATACTCCACATTTATTCAAAGCAACGCGAAATAATCTATTAAAACATAATTTTCAAATTAATAATAAAACAGCTTCATGGACTCATATGTAGACTTTTATAAAAGAGATAGTAAACAATGGATTAAAACAGTTCCGAAATTATCAATGAATCATATTGAACCAAATAATTTTGCAAAAATGAAAGTTAAATATGCTGTACAAGTTTTTAGTAATCATGTAGCTGCCATTGTGTATGTGTACACAAATGTCTTCTGGTTTTCTTCCAACTGAAGTTGTTGGGATTATAGGTTTAATCGATAATTTTGATAAATTGTTTCATATATTCGTCTTCGATAAATAATCCAAAAGAATATGGTAAAGTTTTCACTGGAAATGAAAAACAAATGCAATTTTTGGAACAAATGTTATACTTTTTAAAATGTATTAAAGTATTAAAAAGTAATAATACATATATAAAAGTAAAATGCTTTGAATGTTGGCAGATCACTATTAAAAGTATAATTCAAATTTGGCAAATTTTACAAAATTATGATTTTCCATATCTTCAAATACAGATTGAATCAAGATTGTATTGAAAATTTCTTTGATTCTGCTCGACAGCAAGGTGATAATTGTTCCAATCTGACACCTGTACAATTCATGCATGCCTTTAAAAAGCTATTTAGTATAATAAATAAATTATAAAAATAAATTTTTAAAACATTCAGAAACGCAAAATTGTGTAAATGATAATGATGATGTATTGAACATTATTGAAACATCATATATTACAGATCCCACAATTCCTGAATTTCTTTCTTCATTATATCTCATATTGTGCAAAAATTGCTTTTTTTTTATGTCTTCTCGGATGAAGAGAACGGTTAAAGTGGTTTTATGTCGAGCCGTTCAACGATGTATCCGATAACAGGTTAAATTCACGTATTCCGTAATAAATCCGTTACTATTCCGTTCCGCTATTTCCTTGTCCCTGGGGACGCACCTTAAGAAAATCAACGTTATGAATTTGCTACTGGATGAGATTCGTATGTACTTGACCCGAGAAGTACAGTGCCGATTTAAAGAATTATTATTTTAAATCATCATTTGAAGAATATTAAAGTACAATTGGAAAGGTTTGTGAGTCATTCAGTTAATTGTAATTAATTAATCATTTTTATATCGTGTATTTAGCCCGAGGAATTAATCGAAGATAAATTGGACAATGTTTCTGTATGGAATTATTTGTATTTTGTATAAAGAATTATAAAAGTGTCATTAAAAAGTTTTGTGAGTTATTCAGATAATTATAATTCAATATTTAAGAATCAGTAGGAAACAATAAGCCAACTCATTTATACCTCATTTGTGCGGTGCAGATACAAATCTGTATTCTATCATATTTTGGTCTCTCTCTAATAGAAGAAGGTGGGGGAAACATTAAGTGGGAACTGTGTGTATGATCCCTATAGGCCATTGCACGTAAAAAAATTTTAATCGTAATCATAAAATCATAAGCAAATTGATCAATCAGAATCAATTATTCTCCTTACAGTCTAAAAATAATCGATTGTAGTTGGTCAATTCGCTTACGACCTTACAATTACCACTAAAATTTGTTTCACGTGCAATGGCCTTATCATAGACATAGTCCCCACTTAATGTTTTCCCCACTTTCTTCTATTAGAAAGAGAGAAAAAATCAAGTGTTGTTTCTTCTCACTTGCACATGTCGCCCATTGCCTAGTATATAGTATGCTCGGTCTATCTATACTATGTCTATGATCGTATCCTTTATCTCATAATAATAGTTTTTTCGAGATAATATTTTGTCACAAATCTTTTTTTTATCTATGTTTTACAAAGTCGCGAAACCTGTTACAGACCCGGACTTTGCAATTTGGCTCTTAAAATAACATAATAAATAAGATTATCTGCACTATACTGTACTATAATGTAGTATCGTTGCAACTTCGAAAGTTCCGTCTACAATAAGTGATTTAAGTCTTAAGCCGTAAAAAATTGACCAATCATAGTCAAAGAATAGAAGAATAATCGACTTTTCAATTGCACTTCATAACTCTTCATACAAAATACAAACGATTTAAAATAATAATTCTTTGAACCGGCATACTTCTCAGGTCAAGTACATACAAATCTAGATGGGTGCATTCGTTTATGCAATCACTATCGCAGATGTCGTTCGTTTATTCCGGGGAGCGTCCCAGATTGTCCGCACATTTTCAATCAGATACACCACTCACATCAGCCGATGCCTAGGAATTTTCTAGTGAACCACCTATCAAAAATTTTTTTATTTAATTAACAATGTGTCCGATTGAACCTCACCCTATCGAAAGTCCTGCTTTGGATGCTCTGCTTGCAGTACTGCGTAAACGAACACCAAAATGAATTTTATTAGAATAAGAAGCGAAAAGGGTCAGAAACAAATAATTGATCCAAGTAAAATAAGAATAATAAGATATAATTAAAATAAAAATAAAATAAAATAAAATAAAAATAAGAAAAAATAAGAATCAAAATAAGAAGAAATAAGAAAAATTAAGAATAATAAAATATAATACAAAAAATTAATATCTAATTTTTAAATAAAATTTATAGATTAAATATTTTTTATAATATCCATTATTTATATCAATTAAATTTAATATCAATAAAATATAATATATATATAATAATCGATTCGCGAGATAATCGACCATATCACTTAAAATGAAACATATATATATATATATATATGTATGTATATATATATATATATATATATATATATATATATATATACATATATATACACACGCTATATATATGAGTGTATATGATTTTATTGAAAAATTTTTCGAAAGAAAGTTGCATGGCTTGAAGGTGGACACATGATGGAAATATGAACTTGAGTGATCTTGTCAAAATCAGGTCAAGGTCATTAATGTTTTTTTAAATGAAAACCCCTATTTTTTATTACATATTCTTGTAGCTTATTTTAAGAGTTGTCCAAAACACTATAATAAAGTTACGTTTCATTGAGTACTTTCCGAGTTATAGAGCTTGAAAGTTATAATACTACCGGTGTTATCCATGTACGCATGTGCGGGATTTTTACACGCGCGCGTTTCCGCGATCTATCCACTACTTGACATACGCTCACACGCACGGAATTGAGTTCAATTCTTCCCAATTAAACGATTCAACTTTCCTCTTTTTTTGTATAGCTTTTTTTTTAACTTTTTTTACATTAGTGGCTTTTTCAAAGCTTTTTCCAAAATGGCCGCTTACAGTTCCAATGAAATCGTTGATATTATTCTTGTGCTTGGTGAAGCTGGACGAAATTATTAGTAGAGCAGAAAGATTGTATAGATATCTGCCTGTTTAGATGACATCCAAATGCAATGTAGATAAGAAGAATTTTATTACGAGAGCGTAGAAAAATCCGTAAGAGAAAAAGCAAAAATGCTGACGTTAATGATCCGCGTATTAGCAATGCTAGCAATGATAAACTTGAATCCTCATATTTCGACTAGAGAACTGCAATGTAATTTAGGAATTCCTTATGTCACTGTGTAAAGGATTTTACAAAGACATAAATTCCATTCCATGTTACTTTAATCCAAGATATAAGTAAAAATAATATGAGGCTAAGAAAATAATTTTGTCATTGGGCATTATAATGATAAGAGAAGATCCAACTTTTTTCCAGTATATTCTCTTCAATGACGAAGCCTCATTTCATAACAATGGACAACTCAACAGGTATAATTGTCATTATTAGTCCACATACAATCCTCATTAGACTCAACGTGTTGATAATCAACATCGTTGGAGTTTAAACACTTGGTGCGGAATTGTAAATGGATATTTGATTGGTCCATACTTTTTTGATAACCGCTTAATTGGGGAAACTTACCTTTCTTTCTTACAGAATAAATTGCCTAAGCTTTTAGAAAAAGTTGATCTTGCTATTCGACAAAAAATGTGGTGACAACAAGATGGTGCGCCACCCCATTCTCATCGTATTGTGACGGAATACCTCAATAACATCTTTCATGAAAGATGGATAGGGAGGTGTGAATATATTCGATGGCCTCCATAGTCTCCTGATTTAACTTCGTGTGATTTTTTTTGTGGGGATACATAAAAAATATTGTTTACAAAACTCCGCCGACATCTGCAGGAGACATGAAAAATCGAATGTTTGTGAACTAATGTTTGTCGTAGCATTCCTCAAAATATTTTAATTTCAACAGTAGAAAATTTTAAGAAACGGTTGAAGCTATGTCTGCAAAAAAAATGAAACTCCATTTGAATATCTTATCAACGGCTAAAGACATATCCGAATTGATTTTGTCTTAGTTGGCCGGATTAATGATCAGTCTTGCCTTAGTTGGCCGGATTAATGATCGATCTTGCTTTAGTTGGCCGGATCAGTGATCAGTCTTGCCTTAGTTGGCCGGATCAGTGATCGGTCTTGCCTTATAACTTAACAAGTACTTAAGTAACCTAACAAGTACGAAAAGTAACTTTATTATAGTGTTTTGCAAAGCTCTCGAAATAAGCTACAAGAATATGTAATAAAAAATAGAGGTTTCCATTTAAAAAAACATTAATGACCTCGACTTGATTTTGACAAGGTCATTATTCAAAGTCAAGTCCACATTTCTATCATGTATCCCCCTTTCAAACCATGCAACTTTCGTTCGTTTATTGAAAAATTTTTCAATAAAATCATCGATTCGCGAGATAATCGACCATATCACTTAAAACGAAACACCCTGTGTGTGTGTGTGTGTGTGTGTGTGTGTGTGTGTGTGTATACATATATATGTGAATAATATATGTGTGTGTGTATTACACAACACACGCGCGCGCACCCCCCCCCACACACACAGGGTGTCCCAAAACTTCCGCATTTGGAATGCACTACGTGATTCTTTATGCTAAAAGAAACAATTTTTTCCTTTAGCAAAATTGCGTGCGACGAGTAATTTTTACAGTGAATCAGATTAAAAGTGACGAATGAGCGCGCGTATGTGCGTAGCGGTCAGGGCTGACGCGCGTTCTTCAGGCCGGCGCGGCCTAGTACTTAATCTTTGACGACTTCACGTACTATATCGTTTAAAATATGATAAAAGTTAACAAAATAAGTATTGTTTTTATTCTTTAATGATTTAATAAAAAAATTGTCTGATTTCGTAACATTATCTTGAAATAAAAATAAATGTAAATAATATGTTGTATGAACTGAGCGTTTTATTATTTTAATTACTGCGCAAAAAATACTGAATTTAACGAATTATTTAGACACTATTATGAAAAAATCAATTTTTTGACTTTTCATGATTACATACTCACGTAATTAATAAGTATTCGTTAAATTCAGTATTTTTTTTATTGTCATATGCAATTGCACATACGACAATAAAAAATAATTAATATAACAGAATGCTCAGTTCATACAGTTCATAATTTACATTTATTTTTCTTTCCAGATAATGCTACGAAATCAGACAATTCTTTTATTGAATCGTTACGTAAAGGATGAAAACAATACTTATTTAACTTATATTATATTCTAAACAATACAGTACGTGAAATCGTCAAAGATTAAGTTCCAGGCCGCGTCGGTCCTGACCGCTACGCACATACACGCGCTCATTCGTCACTTTTAATTTGATTTACTATAAAAACTAGACGTCGCACGCAATTTTGTTAAAAGAAAAAGTTGTTTCTTTTAGCATAAAGAATCACGTAGTGTACTCCAAATGCGGGAGTTTTGGGACATCCTGTATATATATATATATATATATATATATATATATATATATATATATATATATATATATACAGGGTGTCCGATATCGGTTGTATCACCTCTCGTAGACAGGTAGAGCTAGTAAAACTGAGTAGAAAAGTCCTCTACCATTTTGCAATTTTTGCAATAGTTAACGAGCTATTAATTTTTAAAAATCACCATATTAGCCTGGTCCATCGGCAAATGCAAGCGCGCGGTAAGATATTCTCGTTCGGTAATCATCATTGCTAGGCGCGCGAAGAATTGTTTTCTTCAAATGGCAATAGCTACATACGAGAGGCGCGGTCGCGTGATATCGCCTACGTCTTTTCAATGAGAAGAAATAAAAAATATTAAAGCTATTGTTTCCGCACCACCTTGCGGTAGATAGCATTGTTTTAAAAGTGGTATTCCCAGTAGGTCTAATCCATTCTTATTATTGAGTGCAGACATTGCTCGAAGTGTCGTTCTCGTTCTCGCAAACAAAGCTCGGCTCTTCGAGCAATATTACGCGTCGCGCAGTGCGCCATTTCCGGCGTGATGGCATTGAAGACGGCAAGAATTGCTTCTTGTACGTTGCTTTCATTACCCCCACGCCTATGCTCGATTAGATCTTTGACGTAACCCCAAACGAAATAATCGAGCACGTTAAGATCCGATGACCGCGCCTAAATGATTGGGCCACCTCGACCCATTCATTTCTCCGGATAAGGTACGTTTAAAATTTCGCGTGTCTGACGAGAAAAGTGCGCAGGAGTCCCGTCGTGCTGGAAAATAAGCTTGTCGCGTTCACAAAGAGGAATGTTCGAGAAGTATGGATAACTCATTTTCCAGGAAATGTGCGTAAATGTCTCTTGTTAGACGCGGCGGGAGGAAATACGGACCAATCTGAAAATTATCAAATGAGTAATTAAAAACTGCGTGCGAGAGAGAAAGAAAGAAAGAGAGAGAGAGAGAGAGAGAGAGAGAGAGAGAAAGAGAGAGAGAGAGAGAGAGAGAGGAGGAAGAGAATTATTTACTTTATAAATTTACTTATGATTCGGTTCGCTTTTATTCCTGCCCATACATTAATGGACCAGCGATACTGAAACGCGTCTTGGCGAACGGCGTGCGGATTTTCATCTTCCCATAATAAAAAATTACGGGAGTTAAAAACGCTGTTCGATGTGAAGATAGCTTTGTCCACAAGATGCAGTCGGGGAAAAGAGCATTGCGCCGACACTGCGCGAGCGATCCTACGTATTTCACCGACAATTAAAATATTTATTAAAAATAGTGCCAATATTAAATAAAAATAATAAAAATACCTTCACAAAAATAGACGCGTTGCACTTCATCTCCCATAAGAGTTGTTGTACTCGTTGAAAATGATACGAATGCGATCGGTTTTGGCGAAGAACACGGTGTACGAGACAAAGCGAGTACACGGCGCACGCTGTTTTTTGAGTTTTCCTCAAACGTTATACTATAATAGATATACTATAACAGCTATACTAGGCTAACCCAGGATTCTAATCCAGGAACTCCGAGGGGGTGCGGGAGGGAACTCATTGGCGCGGAAGGAGAGAGAAGGAGAAATGCTTCGTCAATGCGAAATGCTTGGTCCTTTGAAATGTGTCGCCCAGTAAGGAAGATAAGATAATAGAATTTAGATAATAATAATAAACAAATATAGAATGAAGCGTCGATACATGATGATGTTTCCGGTTTAGATAAGGGACAAGGAAAAAAACACTGACGATTGTACGTATCGCAACATGTTAAGAAAACCGCCAATAAATTTGACTGCTATAAACTAAAATTTAAAGAGAAAATTGCTAATGATGTGTTGCAATGGAGCGATGACAAGGGCTTGCCCGGGAGGGTCCGGGTCTATCGTTGCCGCCGCCGCCACCCCCGCTACTGCCGTGTTCTCATATCATCTTCTCTTTTTTCTTTTTTTGTACTATCTCTCTCCCCCATTGCGGCTCTCTCTATTGTATACCTTCTATCACTCTCTTATTACGAATCTTATTCGTACAATTATTTTTTTAGATAATTATTTTTTTGGTGGGACAAAATACATATTTTGTATATATTAGGTGTACAAGAAAGTTCTGAACTTTTTTTTGTAAAATTCTATCTTTATTCAAAAACAAAAAAATGTTAATCAGCAAAATATTCCCTGTTTTCATCAACGACCTTTTGCCATCTTTCGGTAGCTTGCGAATTCCTTGACGATAGAAGCTCACCGGCTTCGAAGCGATAAAGTCATCAATGCATTTTCGTATCTCTTCAAATCTTACGAAATGTGTATCAGCCAAATGATGCTGCAGCGACCGGAATAGGTAGTAATCGGAAGGCGCCATGTCTGGGCTATACGCCGCGTGCGGGAGAAATTCCTAGCCTAATGCAAAGATATGGTCCTGAGTCGCTTTCGCAACATGTGGTCGAGCATTGTCATGAAGCAAGATCACTTTATGACGTCCTTGGCTAGTAAATGGCTTCTTTTCTTCTAATGCATCAATTGGTCAATTGTTGTTGGTAGCGGTCTGCCGTGATTGTTTCACCCGGTTGTAACAACTCGTAATACAACACACCTTTCCAATCCCACCAGATACAGAGCAAAACCTTCTTGGCGTGGATATTGGGCTTTGGCGTCGATGTCGAAGGTTGACCAGGATCATGATTTTCTACCCATGATTTTCTACGTTTAGGGTTATCATAAAGAATCCACTTTTCATCGCCTGTAATGATTTTGTGCAGAAAATCTTTTTTTCGGAACTTTAAAAGCAAAGTGAGTGCAGTGTCACGCCGACGATTTTTGTTGTCTTCGGACAATTCATGCGGAACCCATCTGCCTTCCTTCTGAACCTTTCCCATCGTATGTAAACGTACGGATATGGTTTGCTGCGTAACGCCAAGCTGTTCTGCAAGCTCCTTTTCAGTTTGCGCAGAGTTTATATCCAGCAGTGCTTGCAATTCGTCCGTTTCAATCTTTTGAGGGCGTCCAGCACGCGGTTCATCTTCAAGACTGAAATCTCCTTGGCGAAATTTTTGATACCATCTTTTACATATAGTATGACTTACAGCGTTCTCTCCATATGCAGCACAAATCATTGCAGTGGCTTCAGCAGCAGTTTTCTTCAGATGAAACGCGAAGTGGATGGAAAATCGAATATGCTCTTTTGTTATTGCCATCGTGAACATTACTGATTTTTGAGGTTATGTGCATCAAACGCCAAACCGTATGGCATTTTAGAAGACCAAATGTCAACGCTTTAAAATCGCAAAAGGGCGGGAAGATATATAAAATTTAAATTGTTATTTCGGTTGAAATCTAAAGCTCAAAACTTTTTTGTACACCTAATATATTTATTTCTATATAAATCATATAAACACATTTTGATTTAAATGTAAAACTGTTTTTATTCACATTTTTAGAAGAATATAATGTTTTATGGAATGTAAGTACAAAACTGTTTTTCATTCACATTTTTTTTTTTAATATAAAATCATTAATCTAAACTATATTATACTTACACATTTCTACAGATATTTCCTAATTATTTTCGTAGTTCAGTACGTCAATTTCATCCAACCAATAAAATATTTCTTCATTATTTATAAACTCTTCTACACATTGCAAATATTGACTCGCCGGTCTTAACATAAGTATTATAATATTTTCCCGCACTCAGAACAGTGTTGTTTTAGTTCGCTATTGTTTTCGGTAACTTTACATAACCATGCCACTCTCATTTTGTCAAAATTCTGATGAATTCCTACATTTCCTAGATGTCGTTCCAAGTAACAATTTTCACAGAGACGTCGATAGGGTTGTTTCTTTTTCCGATAAGTCACTTCTTGATAAATTGCTCTTATGCACATTGCCGTTTCTTGTAATACAGCCTGGTATGTCTCAAGATACTCTTGTGGAATCATTCCATCCCAAATAAGAAGGGAGGGTGTGCGTCACAATGGGACCCGACCACGAACCAGTCATGAAAACTCGTAATTATTTTGCGAAAAAATACCACCTCAGCCAGGAATCAAACCTGAATCTCCTGCTTACCGGGCAGGCATCTTATCCCTTCGACTACCGAGGCATGTGATGATATTTATCGCAAATAATGTGTTTAGAATAACACGTCAACAATACAATGATACACATATATACATATATTACAATATACATACCAGGTGTATGCATAAGTTTTTTTCGGTTTTTTAGTAAAAAAAGAGACGTAATTTTCAAGAGACATTAATTTTTTTTTATTCAAAATATTGGCCATTGGCTTCTACACATTTCGCCCATCTTTCAGGTAATTTATGAAATATACCATGCCAGAAAAACTGCTTGTCTTTTGCGGCAAACCATTCGTCGAGCCATTTTCCAACTTCCTCGAAATTGCTGAAGTGCTGCTCTGCGAGCGCGTGCCCCATTGATGCGAAGAGGTGATAGTCAGATGGCGCCAGGTCTGGGGAGTACGGCGGGTGCGGAAGGATGTCCCATCCAAGCGATTTCAAGGTGTCTTTCACTGGTTTTGCTGTGTGAGACGGCGCATTGTCGTGTAACAAAATCACTTTGCCATGTCTTCTGGCCCATTCCGGTCGTCTTTCGATTAATGCGTGGTTTAAATTAATCATTTGTTGGCGATAGCGTTGTGTATTAACGGTTTCGCCGGGCTTCAAGAGTTCATAATACACAATACCGCTCTGGTCCCACCAGACACAGAGCATGGTCTTCTTGCCGAAGCGATTTGGCCTTGGTATTGATGGACCGGCTTCGCCAGGTGAAAGCCACGATTTTTTCCGCTTCGGGTTTTCAAAATAAATCCATTTTTCGTCACCCGTCACAATTCGATACAAAAATGATTTCCTTTCTTGGCGTTGAAGCAGCATTTCACAAGTGACTTTGCGATTTTCCATTTGACGTTCATTCAAATCGTGTGGGACCCATTTACCAAGAGTTTATTGATCTTTCCCATTGCTCGTAAACGTCTGCTGATTGTTTCTTGTGATACATGTAATGCTTCTGCTAATTGCCGTTGAGTTTGAGTTGGGTCATCATCCAATAACTCCTGCAATTGCTCGTCTTCGCATTTTTGTGGTCTACCAGAGCGCTCACTGTCTTTTACATTGAAATCACCACTTTTAAATTTTCGAAACCATGTCTCACATGTTCTAACCGATGACTTTCAACAGCCTTTTTCTTTTGATTAAATAAAAAAAGCAATGCGTGCCGCAAATGTTCTTTTTCAGGCACAAAACTCGACATGATCACTGAACGATAAAACAAAGACGCTAGTTTTTGGCGGACTCAACTTGTGTGTGTTTGTAGTTTTAAATGTCAGACGAACAAAATGATGTATGTGTCAAATTAATACGCTGCGTACTTTTCGCTGGCGACATCTCTTAGTTAAACCTGAAAAAACTTATGCATACACCTAGTAAACGCAAGGATTTATAAATATTCTTAAAAATGATATTTCGGAAAATAAGTTTATCATATATGGTTGAATTCGTATAAAAATAACCTTTAATTTGATCATTAAAAAATTTCAAAATTAAAGATATAGATATGGAGTGGTGGGGGAAACTTAAAAAAAAATTAAAGAAAATCTTTTTTTATAAATTACTTCCAAAATGATTTAACTTTTGTATAAGACTTTTTTTCTATCTGTTATAATTTTGACGATATTTGCTTTGAAAGAAAAAAACCGGTTTTTTTAAAAGGGAATTTCACCCCCTAACATGCAACTCAGCACTTATAAAACGTGTCTTCCACCACATGTCTCGGATGTCAAGTCAACCGAGAACACTACCATGTGATTTTACATGTGTTGGCGAGATGCGAGCATCCGAAATTATCGGAACTCAATAACGGTTAAACCAATCAAGTTCTAAGTAGATTTGATCGATAACTTGAGTTTGTAATATACTTGATCTTAAGCGTATGCGTGTGCGTATGTGTATTGGATGGTATATGGAATATTCGTTTCTATGTGTGTGTGTACCATTCATTCAATTTATTTCATTTTACTTTCAATCTACGAATTAAGATAAATTATTTGTACTAGATGATCTTTTGTAATATATTAAAGATGATATTTATAATACTATATACATCTATATCTTTTTATTCTCTTTCTTCTAATCTTTTACATTTTCAGGTTTACTATATCTTTCTGTATATTATAAATATTAAAATTACTTTAAATCAAAGATGATACATTCAAAACTTCAAAATGTACAAATAGAAAAAACAAAAATGGAAAAAATAAATCCAGTCGAATTATTCACTACAAATGAAATATTGGATATGATCCAAATCCATATATGATTCTACAATGTAAGTACATATAAACTTATTTCTTAAAAATTGTATTATGCATAACTAAAAAATCATTACAACGTATCATTACAACAATAAGTTTATATGTGTTACTTCAATAATATAGATTCTTTTATATAACAATATATAACATTGATGTAATATTGAATTAATTAAAGAAAACTCATCTATATATATGATTGTGTGATTCTTAGTGTTTCACTCAATTTCAGAAATATTTTATTCAGAAATGTTTAAATTCTATGATTCTTAATGTTTCACTCAATTTCAGAAATGTTTTATTCGGAAATGTTTAAATTCTGAAATAATATAAAATTTATAAACATCTATCAGTAATTCTTTACTGCAATGCAAACATTGTTAGACGTTAATAATCATATTCAGAGAATTTCTACATGAATTAATGCCATTGATTAAAAGGCAAATTATATAGATAATGTACATAATTGCTTCTATTAACTCGTGTATAGTTAATATAGTTAGTATAATTTATCTTAATTCGTAGATTGAAAGTAAAATGAAATAAACTGAATGAATGATACACACACATAGAAACGAATATTTACCATCCAATACATATACGTACACACATATGCTTTTCTATTGCATTTTTACGTCTAAATATTTTATATTTTAAATAACAGGCTTATATAATACATATAATACGTGACTTATCTGCACAAATACATTTCTCTCCTTCTCTCTCTCTCTCTCTCTCTCTCTCTCTCTCTCTCTCTCTTTGCTTAGGATCTTAAAAAAAGATTCTTTAAAAAGATTCTGTTAAAAAGATTCTTTAAAAGATTCTTATAACATAATATATTTTATTGTATTTTATTTTTATCTAATATTCTTTTTTACTAGGTAATTAACTATGTTTATTGTTAATTTAAAATAATATCATTGTGCTATCTTGCTTGTATTCGTAATGTATATTTACAAAAATTTCTGAAATCATGTCATGATAAACATATTTAATATAAAAAATTTACATTGCAGAATGAAGATTGACTTTTTATAGAGTTTTTTGATATAAGTGCCATTTCAAAATTTTTTCCTACCATAATTTTGTAAAAATAGTGAAGAAATAAAACTTTAAACAAATAAATAGTAACTTTTAAAATAGTAACTTTTACATATTATATTAATTAAAAGTTTGAGCAGTTACATTTATAAACTGTAAAAAGGACACTTCTTATGTTAAGAACACTTCTTGTTAATTTTATCATAAAAATTGTGTTAATTGTAACACACAATTGACTTCAAATTAAGATCAAAGATCACATTTCTTTTTTGTTGAAATATTAACATGGTGTCGGTGTTACTATTTAACATTCAAATTTTGTGCTAAATTAACTCAAAATTTTGAGTGGACTGTTTGGGACATGTGATTTATGTTAAATGCAACACATCTTTTCTTACATCTTTAATGTAGCTGTATATTTACATTAAATAATCTTTTTTCCGCTATATATTTGTGTTTTTTTTATAATAATATAAAATTCAATTATATTTATTTAAAGTTTTTTTATCCTGTAACACAATATAAAAATAAATAATAATAAATTAAATTAAAGTTTATTATGTAATATATTTTTTTAATGTACAGAATAGAATATAACAAAAAAATCCTTTAAATAATGTATATTATATAAATAAATGAAAAAATTCAAATGCAACAGTAATTAACTGAAAATCACAATATACGTGAATTACAGTTAGGTTTTTTTAACTAGACATTACAAACGCGCGCTGCGCGCGCGCTATTTATTTTTTTCAACACAAGAACAAAAATTAATATAATACTATTATACTACTGTTACACTATAATATTTTTAACTTCTTGATATACAATTTCAAAACAATCCTCTGTGAGATTAATACAATGACAGCTATTCACGAAGTTAGCGGAGCGAGAGAACCAATCGGCATCGCGGAAAAGCGGCAACAATAATTTTGCGAGATGCGAGTATCAATGTCATGCCTTTTTTTAAAAAGGAAAGGAGCATTGATAGCGATCGATATAACATACAAAGAGTGAATGAAATAGCAACTGTTTTTTCCATTACGGTGGATGATGAAATTCCGGAAACTTATGTGACAATTTATAATAAAAATAAATAAAACATTACAACAGGTCAATACAATGGATCGAAATGTAGAACCATGGATTTATCCATTGGTATTGGAGTACCCATACGGTAATCAAGGTTGGCATAATAATTTACAACATAAATAGTAATAAACGAATAAGTAGAGTTGCATATATAAAATATCGAAGCTGTACCTGATAATTTTAATATTTTTATTATGGGAAAGGAATTATGATTATTTCAGCAATGGTTGGTAGATAATTATGTTAAAATTGAAAAAGATCGAATTAATTATTGTAAACAAAATCAAAAACAATTACAAGCTGAAACTTATCAAGAATTAATGAATTATTTGACAAATGCTGCAAATAATAGTGATGCTCACATTGGAAAAATGATTATTCTTCCATCGACATTTGTTGCCAATGAGCAGAATATCTAAAATCGACGCATAAGACAAGACTTTAAGATATTTTTAAAAATTCTTTAAGAAACATCTTTAAGATATTTTATAAAGAACTTTGAAAGATATCTTGAAATTATTTTACGCATCGATTTTAGATACTTTGTTCATTGGAGTTGATTCGTCGCGTAATATGTTCAACATTATCAAGATGCAATGGCTATAGGTGAAAATATGGAAAACTAGATATCTTCTTTACTGTGACTTATAATTCAAATTGGCGTGAAATTAAAGAAAATTTATTTCCGAATCAACAATCTGCAGACAGACCAGATATTCGTGCTCGTGTATTTAACATAAAAAAGGATTATTTAATTGATGTCATTGTTAGACAAAAATTTTTTGGTGAAGTTCTCGCGTACATTTACGTAATAGAATTTTAAAAATGTGGATTACCACACATACATATGTTGATTACATTAAAACAAAATTGTAAGATATCAAATCCTGAAACAGTTGATAAATTTATTTTAGTAGAAATTCCAGATCCTAATGAAACTTTACACAATATGAAACATATTCATGGATTATGTATCTGATAAATAATAAATGTTCGAAACATTTTCCAAAACCATTTCATCCTGAGATGACTATGAATAAAGATGGTTATCCGCAATGTCGTCGAAGAAATAACGGATTACTATATAAAAGACCTGGACGATACATCGTTGATAATCAATATGTTGTTCTATTTAATCCAATGCTTTTGCTCTTATTTAACAGCCATGCTTGATGCAATCTCTCCTGTCGTACTCCAGGAGGATTATTTGTATATTTGCCAATGGCGTTGGAGAGTGTTGCCGCTGCAGTCCGACCTGCATCCATCGAGAGAATAGGACCATCATCTCTCTGAAATACCGGTCGTGGGGATTCGAGAGAATACATGTATACATGTATATTGTAATATACGTATATATGTGTATCATTGTATTGTTGACGTGTTATTCTAAACACATTATTTGCGATAAATATCATCACATACCTCGATAGTCGAAGGGATAAGATGCCTGCCCGATAAGCAGGAGATCCAGGTTCGATTTCTGGCTGAGATGGTATTTTTTCGCAAAATAATTACGAGTTTTCACGACTGGTTCGTGGTCGGGCCCCACCGTGATGCACACCCTCCCTTCTTATTTGAGCTCTTATTAACATATGAATATTGAAATAGTTTCAAGTAAAAAAATCTGTAAAATATTTGTACAAATATATTTATAAAGGTCACGATGCTGCATCTGTAATCATTGGAGAAAATATCGATAAAACAATAATTCATGACGAAATTCAAGATTTTATTGAAGCGCGTTATGTTGAACTCGTAGCATATTGGTACATCTTAAGCAAACTTTTATAAGAAAAGAGTCATGCTATATTTCGTTTATTTGTTCATTTGTCAAATGAACATAGTACAATAATTGATGATAATATTAATAATGATGTAATAAGATGTAGAACAAGTAACAATGTTGTTAGATTATTTTGAGTTAAATACTCGAGATGAAAAAGCGAGAAAATATATTTATATATATATATAGTGATATTCCATCTCATTATGTATTTAAAAAAGTTATTAAAATTAATGATAAAACTATTAATCATTGGGAAAAACGTCAAAGATATTTTAATTGTATTGGTCGTATGTATTCCGTCAGTCCGTCTCAAATAGAATTATTTCATTTACGTATACTTTTATTAGGCGTTAAAAGAGCTAGAAATTTTCAAGAATTAAAAACTGTTAATGAAGTAAGTCCAACTTTTATTGCCGCATGTTTAGCATTAGGACTTAGAAAATGATAAAGAATGGTATCGTGCAATGAATGAAGCAAAAGTTTGAATGATGCCAAGATGACTTCGTAATTTGTTTGTACGAATTTTAATTCATTGTCAACCAGTTTATCAGAAAAAGTTATGAGATGGGATGGGATTTACAAGAGATACGTCGGAAGATTATATAAGATGATATGGACCTACCATAGGAATAAAGAAAATTTATAATTTTATTGTCTATTTATAATACTTCAAACAGAAGGATCAAATATTGCTAATTTTCCTGAAATAAATAACAGGAATGAGAAACAGATAATGAAGAATAAATTCAAAAAAATATGTCAATAGGTATGCGACAATATGAACGACTAAATGTAAAACAAAAAGAAATTGTTGATACTATCTTAACAGCAGCAATAATGATAATAGTACTTGTTTTTATATTGATGATCCAGGTGGTTTTGGTAAAACTTTTACTTATATATCTGTATAAATCTGTATTATTTATTTAAAAGTAGAGGAAAAGTAGTAAGTACTATAGCATTTACTGGCATTGCTGTCACATTATTTCCAAATGAAAGAACTGTACATAAAGTTTTTGAATTACCTGTATTATTTTTAATAATTCTACATCAAACTGTAAAATTCAATCTAAAGAAGCTGATAAATTAAAATTCGTAAATGTTTATGGATGAAGCTCCTGTGGCACCACGTTACGTATTAGAAATAATAGATAAAACATTACGCGATATAATGCACATAACATATATATAATGCGCATAACATGATTTATATTTTGGTGGAAAAATCATGCTCCTTGGAGATTTTAGACAATTATTATCTATTAAAGAGAGAGCTACGCGTTGTGAAATTATAAATTTATCTATAAAATTTAGTACTTTATGGAAACAATTTAAAATATTTTCATTAACGGAAAATATAAAAGCTTTACCAGAAGAAAGAGAATTTGCACAATTTTTACTAAATTTAGGTAACGGTACTTTAAATGATTAATCAAATAATTTTCAAAGTCCAAAAAGATATATTGTAAGTGTTAATTTAGATATAATAAAGGAAATATATGGGGACATTATAACACATAAAGATATAAAGCTATTGCTAATTACGTTATATTATCTGCAAGAAATATCGATGTTGACGAAATAAACGAAAAATTAAGATTAAGACAATTTAATTAAAATTAAATTTGTTAGACAAAACAACAAAGAGAATTTATACAAGTGTAGATACTCTTGACAAGACTAAGACGAGGAAATACATGAAATAATTATGACAGAATATCTCACTCTTTAAACCCAACGTGCCTTCCATCACATGAATTACATTTGAGAAGATATACTGTCGTTATATTTATTAGAAATCTTAATATCAGTGAAGGTTCATGTAATGGTACCAGATTGTTAATTTTAAGGAAAAGGTGAATTTAGATTTAGTTTTGAGTGGTTTACGTTGCAAGATCGTTGAATTAACGACACGTAGTTCGCAATAAGCATTGTCTTGAAATTCAGAAAAGTAAAAATTATTCGACACAAAGACCCAGTCTGCCGATGGAAGCCATCTATTGTCTATTTGTTTGAAACATATATCGGCTGTAATTATCATTATTATTATTCTTCACACGGCATTTAGCGTTCTTTCAAAAATTATTTATCCGGTTATTACGATAAATATTACCACATGTCTCAATGGTCGAATGGATAAGCACTCGCTTTAAGCGAACGATCCAGATTCGATTCCTGGCTGGGGTAATATTTTTTGTAATAAAATAATTTTCAATAGTCGGGGATTAATCGATTTCATATTTGATTATCGATTTAATAGGGAAGGGATAAATTTAGATTTAGCTTTGAGTGGGCTACGTTGCAAGATCATTGAATTAACGACACGTAATTCGCGATAAATATTGTCTTGAAATTCAGAAAAATAAAAATTATTTGATATGAAGATCCAGTCTGCCGATGGAAGCCGTCTATTGTCTATTTGTTAATTTTAGATTTGAATAATAATTTATTACGATGTGAAATTTTGACAAGTAACAAAACTGAAGAAATTGTTTTTTTTTTTAATCGTATCACTTTGTATTGTAAAAATATATACCCATTTACTTTACAAAAAAGACACTTTCCAATTAAATTAGCATTTACTATGACTATTAATAAATCACGAACTTTCGAAAAAAATTGCACTGGATTTTTGTAAAGATATTTTTAGACATGGACAATTGTATGTTGCATTATCACGAGTACGTTCTTGGGATTTGTTAAAAGTTTATTTAGGAAATGATAATCTACTTAATCAAGTAAAAAAATTATGTTTATAAAGAAGTACTTGAATGATAAGAGAACAGGGAGTTTGTACTTAAAAAAAAAATTGAGATGTATTATAATGTATTATATTTTTATTTACTTTTATTATATGTAATAAAATAGAATGTAACAAAGCACAAATTAAGTAATACATGTATATATGTATATGTGACTTAAAGTCAATAGACAATAAAAATGAAACAATTCGAAATAAACATTAGCAAATGAAAGATTAAAATATGCATACTTAAAATATGCATGAATGAAGCGCAAATAATATATTTTTTTAATAAGATTGAAGTATATGGTAACAAAATTCAAAATGTTGGTAATTATGTATACACACATACGCATTTATTTTGTTTTTGGATGAACATGAATATTGAAAATATTATAAACATTCAAATCATAACTATTTTATATATTTTCTTATTATTAGTTTCAAGAGAGTTTTGTGTGTGTGTGTGTGTGTGTGTGTGTGTGTGTGTATGTGTGTGTGTGTGTGTGTGTGTGTGTGTGTGTTTACTGTTTTTATTACAATCTCTCGAATTCCTCATTCCAACATTTATTAAGTAAAAAATATGACAATAATTAGTTACATCTTTTAAAGTACTTTATAACAGTATTAGATAATTCATTAGAAAATTCCTTAAACAAACATCGTAAATGTTTTATTTTTAAATATAATTTTTTATTTATAATATATACCAGGTATATGCATAAGTTTTTTCCGGTTTAACTAAGAGATGTCGCCAGCGAAAAGTATGCAGCGTATTAATTTGACACATACATCATTTTGTTCGTCTGACATTTAAAACTACAAACACACACAAGTTGAGTCCGCCAAAAACTAGCGTCTTTGTTTTATCGTTCAGTGATCATGTCGAGTTTTGTGCCTGAAAAAGAACATTTGCGGCACGCATTGCTTTTCTTATTTAATCAAAAGAAAAAGGCTGTTGAAAGTCATCGTTTGCTGGTAAAAACATATGGTAAACACGCTCCATCGATTAGAACATGTGAGACATGGTTTCGACAATTTAAAAATGGTGATTTCAATGTGAAAGACAGTGAGCGCTCTGGTAGACCACAAAAATGCGAAGACGAGCAATTGCAGGAGTTATTGGATGATGACCCAACTCAAACTCAACGGCAATTAGCAGAAGCATTACATGTATCACAAGAAACAATCAGCAGACGTTTACGAGCAATGGGAAAGATCAATAAACTCTTGGTAAATGGGTCCCACACGATTTGAATGAACGTCAAATGGAAAATCGCAAAGTCACTTGTGAAATGCTGCTTCAACGCCACAAAAGGAAATCATTTTTGTATCGAATTGTGACGGGTGACGAAAAATGGATTTATTTTGAAAACCCGAAGCGGAAAAAATCGTGGCTTTCACCTGGCGAAGCCGGTCCATCAACACCAAGGCCAAATCGCTTCGGTAAGAAGACCATGCTCTGTGTCTGGTGGGACCAGAGCGGTATTGTGTATTATGAACTCTTGAAGCCCGGCGAAACCGTTAATACAACGCTATCGCCAACAAATGATTAATTTAAACCACGCATTAATCGAAAGACGATCGGAATGGGCCAGAAGACATGGCAAAGTGATTTTGTTACACGACAATGCGCCGTCTCACACAGCAAAACCAGTATAAGACACCTTGAAATCGCTTGGATGGGACATCCTTCCGCACCCGCCGTACTCCCCAGACCTGGCGCCATCTGACTATCACCTCTTCGCATCAATGGGGCACGCGCTCGCAGAGCAGCACTTCAGCAATTTCGAGGAAGTTGGAAAATGGCTCGACGAATGGTTTGCCGCAAAAGACAAGCAGTTTTTCTGGCATGGTATGTATAAATTACCTGAAAGATGGGCGAAATGTGTAGAAGCCGATGGCCAATATTTTGAATAAAAAAATTAATTTGAAAATTACGTGTTTTTACTAAAAAACCGGAAAACTTATGCATACACCTATATATATATATATATATATATATATATATATATATATATATATATATACCAGGTGTATGCATAAGTTTTTTCCGGTTTTTAGTAAAAAAGACACGTAATTTTCAAGGGAAATTAATTTTTTTATTATATATATATATATATATATATATATATATTATATATATATATTATATATTATAATAATATATATATATATTATATATATATATATATATAGTACTTGATTTTAAGCGTATGTATGTGTGTCTGTATATTGGATGCGTAAATATTTGTGTTTAAAGTGTGTACATACTATTTATTCAGTTTATTTCATTTTATTTACAATCTTTGAATTAAGCTATGAATTACAAATTATTAGTACTAAAAATAATGTTTTGTAATACTATATACATCTATATCTTTTTATTTTCTTTTTTTTTCTTTTAACTTTTATCTTTTATTTTTTATCTTTATCTGTGTGTGTGTGTGTGTGTGTGTGTGTGTGTGTGTGTGTCTACATCTATATTTATACTTTTTAAAATGTAAATATCTGATACATTTATGCTTAAATATATTATGTTGCTACATTTATATTCATTTATTATATTATATTTAATTAATTTAAAAAATATTGAAAGTATTAGAAATATTGAAAATGATGTGGTTTTTGAAGTTTATTACGTGCTTATTTTATTCTTGATTACGAATGACGCGCGCAAAGCGCGCGCATGTATTGCGCTAGTCCTTTCTAAAAAAAAGCATCGATACTCGCATCTCTCGAAATTTTTTCAAAATTTATTGTTAACGCTTTTCCGCGATGCTGATTGGTTTTCTTGCTGCGCTAACTTCGTGAATAGCTGTATCATTGTATTGATCTCACAGAGGATCGTTATGACAATTGTGTTGAGAAGTTAAAAATATTAGGAGACACGGTAGTGTCTCGGGTGTCAAGTCAACCGAGAACACTGCCGTGTGACTTTACGCGAGTCATCGAGGTTCGAGCATCTGAAATTATCGAATCTCAATAACGGCTATACTGATCAAGTTTTAAGTAGGCTTGATCGATAGCTTGAGTCCGACTTGCATAATAAAAGTATTTTTATTTTTCTGCTACGTGCCCTACAAGCAGAGATATTGCTACATAAAGTCCGATTTGGAAATTTTTACTTTAAGAAACGTCATTATCGTTGCCTTTATATGGCTGCAACGTCTGTCACGAGATGTCATTATTAATCTTATCGACCCAGCGGATTATCAGACTGATAAGTCAGGGTTATTGTAGAATCTAGCGAATCAATGTTCGCTGGGTCCTGCAGTGATCCTGATTTATCGGCCTGATTTATCCGCTGGGTCGATAAAATTGATTGATGTAAACACGGTAGTGTTTTTGATTAGACCTCTCGGGTATCAATATAATAATAAATACGCGTATATTAAAATTAAAAAGGAAATATTAGCAGTATTAATAAATTGCATACTACTATTATTCTTTTTCTGCATGTCCGAGTGGTGGCCAACGATGTTGACGTTCGCGGCGAGTTTGACAATTTGTAATAATTTCGGAGTGTAGCTCATGTTTGTGTCTATACTTTGCAAGTAAGTTCTATTTTTCATTTTATCAGAGAACAAAGATATTATTCTTTTATTCAATCTTATCTACATACTCTTATTATGTCACTCTAGAAAAATCAGTTCCAAATCGAATAAAAATGAAAATTTGTCAATTAAAAAAATAACATATCTAGAGAATATATTATACTATACATATATTATAATTTTGAATCATATTTCTAATCAACTATTTATTATTAGACAATTACATACACACACACACACATATATATATATATATATATATATATATATATATATATATATATAATTGCAAAATTTACAAAGAATTTAGAGATTGATATTTGATAATTTCCAACTTATATTGATCTTAAACTATTTAATAACAATATATATGTGTGTATATATACACATTATTTGATCGGATTGCATAGATGATTATTTAAGTTTATTATTTCTTCCAATATATATATATATATATATAGAATATATGAAATAATAAGATTATATGTTTATTTATTAGGTATATATATATATATATATATATATATATATATATATACACTATAAAATTACCTTTTTTTAAAAAAGGTAAAAAAAATGTCAAAAGTATAGTGGAATACTTCAAAATGTCTGATATCACTATAAAATTACCTTTTTTTAAAAAAAAGGTGTCAAGTATAGTGGATATTGCCAACTCAAATGATTGTGCAAAATTTATATAAAAGATTTGATATCAATAATTGGCGCCAAGTTATAGTCTTACAAACATGAAGCTACAAGTCCATTTTAGTCAAATTATATATTTCAATCGTATAAAAGATTTGATAAACCACTGTTTTAAAAAAATAAAACTCAAGTAGTAGTTTCTTTAATTTAAAAATAATAAAAACCAAATTATATGTATATCTTTCTATCCATTAAAAACTTCTTTTTCTAACCCAAGTGGTAGTAATTATTTAGCTTTAAAATATTTTTATATCACAAAATTGCTTTACTCAATTTACGTTTTTATTACAAAGAATTATAAAGTAACAGTATAAAATAAATGATAAAATTTTATTTAAATAAAAAAAATTTTTATGTAAAAACACTTGGCGCTGCTTAGATCAAACGAAAATGTATAACTAATGATGAGATTATTTGAATGTTACAAATAAAGGCAAAATTTATTATTTAATATGATTAAATTATAATTACACACACACACACACACACACACACACACACACACACACACACATCTTATTCATATTTTTTTTAGAGGTATGAGCAGCGCCAAGTGTTTTTACATAAAAATTTTTTTTATTTAAATAAAATTTTATCATTTATTTTATACAGTTACTTTATAATTCTTTGTAATAAAAACGTAAATTGAGTAATGCAATTTTGTGATATAAAAATATTTTAAAGCTAAATAATTACTACCACTTGGGTTAGAAAAAGAAGTTTTTAATGGATAGAAAGATATACATATAATTTGATTTTTATTATTTTTAAATTAAAGAAACTACTACTTGAGTTTTATTTTTTTAAAACAGTGGTTTATCAAATCTTTTATACGATTGAAATATATAATTTGACTAAAATGGACTTGTAGCTTCATGTTTGTAAGACTATAACTTGGCGCCAATTATTGATATCAAATTTTTTATATAAATTTTGCACAATCATTTGAGTTGGCAATATCCACTATACTTGACACCTTTTTTTAAAAAAAAGGTAATTTTATAGTGATATCAGACATTTTGAAGTATTCCACTATACTTGACACCCTTTTTTTACCTTTTTTTAAAGAAAGGTAATTTTATAGTGTATATATATATATATATATATATATATACACACTATAAAATTACCTTTCTATATATATATATATATATATATATATATATATATATATATATACCTATCATAGTGTAACAGTAGTATAATAGTATTATATTAATTTTTGCTTTTGAAAAAAATAAATAGCGCGCGCGCAACGCGCGTAATGTCTAGTTTTATATAAAAAATACAATGATTTATCAAGTGTAACACAAACGTAATATAAGAGAGACGAATAGTAAAAGATACCATATCTAAAAAGAAACGAGATAAACCAAATACAATATTAACTAACAATATCGATCGATTAATTCTTAATATTCTCAATTTTAATTTTCGACTTTTTTACAATAGTGACGTCGCGAGAAAAAATTCAAATCAAACTTAAGAAAGCTCAATGTGAAGAGGAAAAATCTGTACCAACATCTTTTTGCGCGTCATTTTTGATGATAAGCATATCGACGAATAACGTATCACTCATAATAGACGAAAGGGAAATAAAAATACCTCCGTTCTACGGAAAAAGAAAAGATTAATGCGGAAAAGAAGAAGCGGAAGAAGAACAGATATAGCGCGGAGTGAGGAAAAATGAAGACGGAAGAGAGCGCGTCATAGTGTATGTGAAACCGTTTCGCGTTTCCGCGACACGACATACTTTCCTATGCTTTTTGTTTTAATTTTCTAGAGACCACCGACACCATCTCGTTTGTCCTCTCTTTTTTTCTCTTTTCGCTTTCCTCTCGTCATGTGTCCTCCCTATCCTTCGTTACAGTCTCCGCCGCCACTACTCGTTGTCCCTCGTGGGAGCTCCGCGAAATGTACCACAGTGGTTTTTACTACTATGGATGCTGCTAGGTATATATTCTCATTCTTATCCTTCTATATCCCTTCCCATTTCCCCTCGAATGCTTTCCTCTATCCTCCTACGCCAGTTCAATCGTCCCCACCGCCCTGTCTCTCGCTTTCCTTTCCCTCCCATTCCGTTTATCCCTTCCCCGCGACGCGTTTCTCTCATACTGCCACCCCTCTGCCACGAAGTAAAGGGCTGAACCGGCCAGTGCAATTCCCGACGAGCTCGACGTCGAGTTTATGTTCTCGTTTGGTAATTACGTACGTCGCGCGTTATCTCGAACTACTGAACGGAATAGTCTCTTTTTCTTTCTTTATCTTTTTTTTTTTCAAGTGATTATTATTTTAATTTAATTGATAAAGTGAAAATTTTTTCAAATATCAAAATGTTGGGATAGGAGATTAGCGAAGAAGTGATAAAACAGTACGAAAAAGTGATACAGATGTTGGGGGTAAACAACGCAGCATTCTACTCTCTGAAAAATATAGACTCGTAACTGGAATTACATAACTCGTACACAAAAGGGATTAATCGCCATGATGTCAACACCGTGCAATGCTCACTGCAACAAGCGAAACCGCGATCTAGTGATCCAATCCAGCGACATCATGTCACAATACGTAAGTCTCATCTCGCGCGCGAAACGGCGAATTCTTAAGAAAAGGAGAAAGAGGAGGAGAAAGAGGAAAACGAGGAAGAGAACAAGGAGGATCCGTCAGAATCCAGTGGGCGCGTTGCGGTTTCATATTGATCGGATCTGCATCGTGGATCGTAGACGACGGCTAGATCGTATGTGTAACACGGGGTAGTTTCCTCCAATCTTCCTTCATCCCCTTCAAAGTTATTTTCGGCGTTCGCTTGATGGATGGCATTCTGAGATTTCTCGCGGTGAAATTTTCATGATGCAATTGCATTCTCAACATTCCTACTAATTGAACACGCCCGTGGATCGACCGATCGGCCGAATCCGTTTAACTCACGAATCTGGGATTGGTTTTTTTCCCCCTTTTTTTTATCAAGTCCTTATGATTGTCATTCGCGGCGCGAGCGCGGACGCGCCCGCCTTCGGCGATTAATTAAAATAATCCCTTCGCACGTATCGCGCGTAAATTATTCTACGGTACTAGCAGACATGTCCGAGAATTCTAGGACTGAATAAATGAAATAGAGAATCAGAGTAAACGGAAAACGTAGATTGATATTAGCACGAATGCCAATCAATTGTTCAAAGATCAATTTTTGTTCGAACCTGAATTACATTCGACCAAACAATAATTATTATCTGTTAAATCAATCTCAGGAGAAACATAAAATACTCGTTTAATTTTAATTTCTGCGTTATTTTATCTTTATGTCGTGTTATATTGAATGCTATTGTGCGAGATCATCATAACGTCGCTTTTCGTAAAAAAACTTTTGTCTAAAAGCATTATTCATATTCATATAAATAATTTAATTTTTGGAATATAATTTCATGATTTCTATCAATCGAAAGAAATACTTTGATGGCATTAAAAGATTATTTTAATAATAAAAACTAAATAGTAATATTCTTAAAGAATTCTTAATATTATATTCTTTTATGAATAAATAATCATTAAAATAAATAAATAATGTGAACTAGAATTGGAAATAAAAGAATTTAAGTAAAAAATTGTTCTTGAAAATTCGAGTGAAAAGTTATTCAAAGTTATTTAATGTTATTTAATGTTATAAATCTCTTTTTTACAAAACATTACATTAAAATTAATAAAACACTATTAATATAATGAAAACATTTCATCATTTATTTTAAATATTAATATAAAATATTTTTAAATATGTCATTTTTAATTTAAACATTTTATGAAATTTTTATTTCTTTTATATATAATATTATATTACAATAAACTCTCTTATAAAATCAATAATTGCAATAGCAATTAAATATGAAATAATAGTATAAAAATGTGTTCAAAATATTTTTTGAATGTCTAAATATTATTGTAAAATTAAATAATTGTTAATTGCGTCATCACTGTCTTTTTATTTTAATTTTACTAGTTTTTACTTATCTATTCAAAACACAAGAAAGAAAAATCGTTATAAAATGAACTATTAAAATAATATATAGAGCACAAGATACTCTATATATACAATTCGAACAGAAGGTGCTTGAATATTTATAAAAATATATAATATATAATTTATAATTATAAATATATAATATATAATTGATAAAAATTTGTTGAGACTTCAACATTGTTCATGGCAATAATTGCTTTACATTCCTTTAATGAGAGAATTTCGATGTTCTATTCGACAATTCTGAAACTTTTATTGGGCATACTTTGTAAAGTTCTCTGACATGGACGTTCGTCATTACAACACATTATGATTCTACAGATACTAAACCATTGCTAAGGTGTATTAATTGAATCTCGAGGAAGACTAGATTTATATAGGTAAATATAAATGGGATATGATTTCTTTTAGCGATATTTTATTTTAACTTCCTGCAGTATATTAAAATATATGAATACGTCATATTAAAATAAAAATAAAATAGAAAAAATAAAAATAAATTAAAATAGAAAAAATAAAAAAATAGATTTTAATATTTATACAGATATTTTTTATTGCAAAAATATATATTTTATATGAAAAGTATAATTAAATTTAATATCTTATGTCTTTAAAAATTGTTATCAAAATTTTTTAGTATTGATGGTAGCATTGATAGTATTTATATTAAAAAATAAAACATAGATTATTTTATATGATATGTTATATAAAATTTATAAATTTACAATAATTATTTTAAGAATATTTTGCGAGCGCGCGTGATGATTGCTTGCATCGTATGTATCTATGATTTGCTTGTTCATTGCATATAACAATTATATTTATTACATTTATATATATTGCATGGTTTCAAATTATATTCGCTCGAGCAGACGCACGCACACACACACACACACACACACACACACACACACACACACACACACACACACACACACACACACACACACACACACACACACACACACACACACACACACACACACACACACACACACGCACACGTACACACACACACATACACACACCTTCTTTTCAAAGAGAGAATCAATAAGCAAATCATAGATACATACGTACAAGCAATCATCACTTTATATAATTATTAATATCATATTTTCGCGATATGAATTGTGTAGCATTCATTCGTTCTTGTTGAGTATCAGCTGATTGTTCAGACATATATTAATTGAATCGCGTCACGAATTTGATTTAGCCTGCTATCATTAATTCAGAATGTACTTGAGAGTCATAGAAAATATTCCGAAAGAAAATATATTCATTTTTCCGATATCTGCTTGTTATATTGTTCACGTAAACATTTAATTACCCACGTTTGTCTTCATAACACTACTGGAAACACGAATTTCAGTTGCTTGCTGAGATATACTAATAAGATTTTGTCATAGATCAAAATGGATTAGATCGCATTAATTCACGTCAAACCTGCTAACTCCAAAAGACGCTTTCCGCCTTTTTCGTGTTTTTTACAAAGATTTATGGGAAACATTTGTCGAATGATTTAACAATTTTTAGAATAATTTTTTAAAATAATTCTTTATAAATAAATAGTTCTTTACAAATACTTTTTCTTTTATTCATTGTAATTAAATATAACTTGGATCTAGAATACTTATTTTCTTCTATAAACATTATATTTATCATGTTTTAATTGAGTTTAACATTTTATATAACTTTTTGTATTACACATTGTTAAAATGCAAGTAATCTTTTTAAATTTCTATATTATTATATAAGGTTTCATTTTCAAATTTTGATATAAATATCTTTATAGAAAATATTTTTTAGATTGCGAAATAATCTCAAAATATCAAAATTTGGTTATAATTAAATCTGTTGAAATGTTATTTATTCATAATGAAATTGCTCTTTGCATATGACATTATAACTCCTGTCTGTAAAGAGAATATTTTATGTGTAATTGGAATGCTGAATGTTCGCATGTATTATAAACGAATTTCATGCGGGATTGCCATTTATATCGTAAACGAGAGAAACCACGATAATGTAATATACTTAATTATTTATCCATTTGTGTGATGTGACGGCTAATTAAATTGTTATTTTAAACAACATTTTAATTTAGCATTTTTATAGAAAAAATAAACGATTTATTTTCTTATAATTAGCTTATTTCCTCTTTTGGAAAGTTCTTTATGTAACGCGTGTTCGTCAAATTTTGTCCTGAAAATATAATTGTCGCACGGCTATGCGGTATTGCACACACTCCATTGTCGAATTACTTTTATAAATATTACATACATACGATCTCTCTAGGATTGCATAAGTTTTTCTATATTACCAGGTCATGTCATCATGTTTTCCTTTAATAATTGTCCCGATTAGATTTGAATTGGATTCTTATGCAGTATTCTATATTTGCGTGTTAATAATATTATGATTCCACCAAAGATAATCAAGATAAAATTGATGCTTTCTTTTTATTTTCTGTAGCTTTTTTTACCACACGTGTATTCATCCCATGCGTATAAACTATATGTGGATTATTTCATTCTCGTAAGATATTTTCATATATATAGTTGGTTTCTCACATACATAATTGGTTTTATTTTATTAGATTTCTTGCATATCTCATTCTTAAGTATTTAATGGTGTTGAATTCTTTTATACCTGTCTTCAGTAATATGAGAAATAGAAATTGGGTTTATAGTGTAATATAGAGTAGGATAATAATAGAATTAAAAAAAGAAAAAGGTAATTGAAAAAAAATGAATGATTTTATGCGAATAATGCAGTTTTAAACAACTTAAAAATGATTTTAATACATCTAGAGCTTACACATACGCGCGCGCGCGCAACACACACACACACACACACACACACACACACACACAATACACACACACACACAACACACACACGCGCGCGCGCGTGTATATAAGAATGTAGATTTTGATTCTGAATTTATTTCTTTTATTTTAACGTCCTTTATCCGTTCTTAAAGTATTATCATTTCAGAAACTTTTTTTTAACTTTTAATTTTTGAAAATTTTTTGAAAATTTTTTCTTTTTAAAGAGTTTTAAAAAAGAACCCAATAACTTAATAACTTTTAAAACTTGTATAAAAAGCTTGGAAACCTATAAAAGTCTAAAAAAATTATATATTTTAAAAATTATATAAGAAATCTCAAATACTTTTATATATATATAAATTATAATTATAAATAGCTTTATATATATATATATATATATATATATATATAAAGTTATTTATAATTATATATGTAAAAATAATTTATATAATTTATATATATATATATATATATATATACATATACACACATATATATATATGTATATATATATATATATATATATATAAAGCTATTTATAATTATATATGTATAAATAATTTATATAATTTTTTTATATATATATATATATATATATACATATATTTCTTGATTTAAAAAGCTTTATTAGAGACTATAAACATATATATATATATATATATATATATATATATATATATATATATATATTTATAAGTCTATAATAAAGCTTTTTAAATCACTTAGTCCACATCCAAAATTGATTTTAAATGAAGACGATCAATACATTTGGGAGCAAATTATCTATATATATCTATATTGCAGGGTACATCTGTTCAAATACTTTTTAAAAGTTTATATTTTCAAAACTAAACCATTAGTTTAGGCATTTTCTTAATTAAATAGATTAAAATTATATTATGTCAGATGATACATAACATTTATTTTATGATTTATAATGTGTAGAACTTATCATTAACCTGTACTTCTCAAAGAACATCTGTCAAAAGTGTATACTGAAAATACTGTTAAAAAATGCAATATTATTAAAGATAAAAAAATTATATTAGATCTAATGTTGATAACGACGTGGATATTTCTTACTTATAAACTTATATATTTGGATTTTACAATATTTTCATTCGTATAGCAAGTTGCAATATCTTTATTCGTATAGCATAAATATTTCTAACACACACATGTATACAAACCAGAGTTGGAAAAGTCACCTTGTAAAAGTAATCAATTAAAGTTATAGGTTTTCCTTTAAAAAAATAATTACCGTTACAAGTTACTGATTTTAAAAAATAACATGTTATAGTTATAAGTAGGAATATAGGGCCGGTTCTAACTCAGAAGCGTTGAGGGGGGTGCGGGTGTGCGGGGGGGAACGGAAGGCGCGGGGAAGAGGGGAGGGGGAAGTCAGGGCGGCAGTCCTTTGAACTGAGTCGCGGGGGGATTCGGTGAAGATGATATAAACAAAAAGATAAACAAAGAGATAAACAAATAGATAAACAAGAAGATAAATATATAGATAAACAGATAGAAAATTGCGATTCGAAGGACACGGGGGAGGGGGAGGGGGGAGGGGGGTAGTGAAGAAAGACGAGGTGAGATAAACAAATAGGATAAGATAGCAAGGCGATATAAACAAAATGGGCGGCGAAGATGATATAAAAAAAAATTGCGCGTGGATATGATTCAGTGGGGGGGGGGCGCCGCCGCCGCCGCCGCCGCGCCCGCCGAGTAAAAAATAAATATATCTCTCTCGTATTATCTCTCTTCCGTTGCGGCTCTCTCTGTCTCTCTCTTATGGCGAATGTTATTTTTCTAATTATTTTATGGTGGGGAAGAAAGAAATGAAAGAAATACATGTTTTTTGCATTTTATATATGTTTATATTTGTAAACAAATTGAATACATTTTTAAGTGTGAAATTGTTTTATTCACATGTTTTCTTATACACTAAAAAACTAAAGCTAACAGCTCGCAATCGACGAGTTGACGTCTATCGAAGATATCGCAATCGCGTATGGCGTTCGGCACTTCCTCGGGATCTGTTACAACAGACGCGATGTTGGAGAATCGCGTATACTTGGTATCGATCGTATCGACGAATCTGACGAGTCGATCGAACATCACATCGATACATTATTCCAGATGAAACATACGGCGCAGGGTCGATTCGATCATCATTATGCGTACGTTCAAAGATTCAAGACGTACGAGTGTAACGTCGTTCATCTGGTAAACTCTGACGGTTAACGGTCCGACGCTTATAAAATTATCTTTGTAATCGTTTAGCAGTAATTTATAGATATTCCATCGCTGCTCGTAGAGTCCCTTCCACGTTTCAAGAGACAGTATCAATTCCTGCCCCCGATGATCTCCCAGAGCGATCTCCACGTAGCTCGGTGGACCAACGTTGATTCCAATTTCCAGAAATTTGTAACCCGTGGCCGTCAGAGTGTAACGTCTGCTCAGTAAGCGCACCGCGCGACGCTCCACCGAAATACTGTGGAAATTAAATATATAATACTGCACAATATTGGAAAAAGAGAAAAAAATGCAGTTGAAACTTACGCGTTACATTCCTTCTTTTGTTTTTCGCCATTGTACGGTGCGCTGCTTCCTTTGGCGGAATACATTGCGTGTTGTTCGAACGATGGAGGAGCGGAGTACCGTTTTTGTCGTGCAGATCGTTCGATGGAGGACTGATCGCGTAAATTTTGTGACATGGCAAACCGTTAATCGCCCCCCCTCCCTCTTTTTTTTCTAGGAATTTCATTGTTGTCAATCAAACATGTAGCGACATGTTTGCAAAGGAGCGCGATGACGTTTCAAATGTTTTTCTAGGAAGAGCCCGCGAAAAGATAGCTCTTCGTAGAACGTCGACATACGTGTCGCGGCGTGTCAAGAGAAGCGCCGATACTCCGGCTGCTATAAACAAATTGGGGAGACCTATGATGATGTTCCGACAAGGGACAAAGAAATTGTCGATGATATATAATGGGTCATGCGGTGTGCAGGATCACAGTAGGTGGAAATCTAATGTGAGAGAGAGAAAAGCGTGCATACAACAAAACGCAAAAAGTATCGCGTAGTATCTAACTGAGAAGAAAATGGCAAGTGAAAAGACATCACAGGAATTCGATTATTTGGCGTATATTAGAGATTTGTTAAAAATTACGTATCCAACTGAAGCAGTAAGTATATGTATTCACATGTATCTTTCTAATGTTTAAAAATATTATTAAACTCAATATTGTAAAAAATATTAAATTCAATATTTTTGTAATTTGACAGACATTATATCTCGATGGTATCGCAGTCGTGGAAACTGTGCAAGTGAGGAATGTTATACAAATTCAAATACGCCACCCGAATGGAGTACGTAACTTTTTCTCCTTTTTTCCTTTATTTGATATGTAATGAATTGTGTGAAATTGAGATTTTTTATTATTTTTTGCAGTACTTATGCATATATGATATTAAAATAAATGGGTTTATGAATATTAACCATCGGCGATGGATACGATATCAGCGTCGCCAACACAGGGAATATTTATCCTTTTTGTGGAATGAAATTACTCGCGAGGACGTATTCGATCTGCAGAGACTCTTTGGTTTACGTCCATATGAAGAGGATGAAGAAGTGTGGTGAACAGTGTCAAATATCCACAAATATATATATATAAATATTTACAATACAATACAATACAATATATACAATAAATATAGTATAAACAATAAATATAGTATATACAATAAATAAAAGTGTATAAGTTATTCTTTTGCATTCAATAAATAGTAAAAAAATTTTTCACTTTTTTAAATCGTGATTCAATTTCTTTCATGACCGACACACTGACCTACATTCCTGCTCGGCGCGCGCGCGAGTCATCCCGGCAAGATAAACTTCTCGGCGTTATATGATAAGAAGCGGTACATCGATCGTTTTATCGAGAATTATCAACGCATGGAAAAGAAATAAAAAACATAATTCGTATATCAACGCATGGAAAAGAAATAAAAAACATAATTCGTATATCATATTTATTTCATTTATGGTTATCTGACCACCAATTAAATAATTTGAATACATTTTGTAATGCGCAATTAGTATAGTGATATCCGCATCGCATAGTATTATCAGCGTCCAGATTGTTTAGAGAATCTACGTTTTCGTAATCAGCATCCAGAGTCTCGATGTACACGCGCTCATCGTCCAGAAGCAAATTCCACAGCCATTGTCGTTTTTCGTGTCCCTTGACATATACGACAGCATCGCTGTCATCGTCGTCGTCGTCGTCGTCGGCGTCGTCTTCTTCCGTTCCATGCACAGCCTTTGTAATCAAACTCTTAGCTTTGCTGTACGGAATCGTTCCGTCGTCCCATCGTAGTCTATGGTGATGACGTATCACCCAACGTGCGCGAGACTTGTCGGCACTTGCGAGGAAATGCCATGGTATAGGGCTTGCGAAAATATAGTGAGAGAGAACGGTCCGTTTTCTGAGAGCGGCAAACTCCTTTACAACAAACTGTCCTCCAACGAGAAAACCTTGCAGGTCTACGAACGTTGGCACGACCATGACGAGCAATTTTTCGAGACTGCGGTCGATTTCGATGTATCGTAGATTTTATTGTCTCTCTCTCATGTGCCAGCGATGCTCTTAGGTGATCTTGCGTACAACATTGGTCAACGGATTGTAGTGAACCACGCGATCGTGTATAATGAGACAGTACGCGGTGGTATTCATCGGTACGTTCTCCTTAGTCTCAAATTCCAATCTCACGTCCACGGTTGCGCTCTTGACCGATTCGTTTTGTCGAGAACAATCGATGATTACGAATGGACCGTTATGTAGAAAAGACGTGACGGTGAGACTCGGCTCGAGATACTCGTATCCGTAGTAACCCTTGCAGAAACGCGCGTACGTTTCATACAACACGGACCATCTGTTTTTGTCGAAATCAAGATGCATATCGTCGTACGGATAACATTCCGAGTTCAGATAGAGTTTCACGTTGGTTAAATTGCAGTCGTCGAATCGGCTCGTGTCCTCAGCCATGACATTTTTGCGACCTGTTTGCAGAGCAAAGATGACGTATCGCGGTTTCTCGAGCTGAGTAGCGGTCTTGATGGCCCACGAATGCTTGGTTGTACGCTGTAACAGCGGAAACTCGTACAGATCCCACGAGCGAAAAGCCATGCTCAAGTATCGTCCGCTCTCCAAAGTGCGCAGCATCGATAGTTTTTTTATCTCGCTCAATAACACGTGCGGCATTCGCCATTGTATCTTGAATAAGTCGACCACGGGGTCCAACGCCGAATTTCCCGTCAGGCAATTGTTGTCGTTACGAGATCGTATCAAGATCAATTCGTGACGAGCGTTGATTATCACGCGTCTGTAATCCTCGCAAAATCCCAACAGTGCGTAGAGAGGTACGCAAAAGTTAAAATATCCATCCGCGCTGGTATGCGCATCCCAACCGGCATTCCTCAGAATCACGCTTCTGTCGGATGATGTCGTTACGTAATGTTTGAGCGTGCTGGTTACGCCCACGTTTCTGTTACGATCAATCTCCACACCATCAAGCTCGTATCGAATCTCATCGAACAGGAACGCGACAAAATTATTTCCCAGCACCACATCAGATCCCTCGACAACTCTGTTCTTCGTTAGTTTTCCCTCGATATATAGAAAGCTTTCGTACGGCAATGTGTACAGATCCTGTTGCTGTATAGGTATTCTTATCTCATCGCTGTACCCGAACGTCGTATTGGCGAACGGGTTGTACGCATGAGTCTCAATCTTGACGATGCGATCGTCGAAGATTGGCTCGTCTTCGATGTTTAGGATATCAGTCATTTCACAAGTTGCGCACCGCGAATCCTAAAGCTTGTAAAAATTTAACGTTCGACGCGTTAAGTTTCTTCCTCTTCTTGACGCAGCCGGATGAGCGAATATTGTCGATCGATGTTTTCTTTGTAAAAGATGCGTTATCTCTCTGCGTATGCTTCGCTTCGTTCAACACGAGCATCTCAAATGTCACGCTCGCGTTATCGCTGTCGCCGTCGTACGTGCAATCTGACGGTGATCTCTTCTCCTCTGAAATCGAGCAATCGTCCGTTCTGGTCAACAATGCGTATCGTTAGCTCCGTAATGCTCCGTACGATGACTGGCAGGTAAATGATCTGCATCGGCCTTTCCGATATCTTATATCCTGGCGGCACGCTCGGCGAAAATTCGTGTATCGTGTGCACACTTTTGTCGTTGCTGTATGCGCCCGCGGTCACGTTGCACTCTACACGGATAATGTTTACGTTCATTATGTTGATCGACACGTCCGATTCGTGCCACCTTCGCGGTTGCAGTATACGCCTCGAGAAACCCAGCAGCGATCCAATGTTACGAGGCTTGTTAAAGTTTATTCTGTAGGCGCATTTAATCTCACACCTCATCGTGTTGTAATTTGCGCGGAGCACTATCGGGTATTCTCCAATCTCGTCATCGCCGCGCGCGGTGTCACCAGCGTTACCCTCGGGCGCGTCGCGTCGCGGACGTTTCCGTAAAATCTCACGTTTCAAAAATTCATTTATGGCATGCAGTTCATACGACCCCTCGGGAATCGTAATTTCTGCATCGTCTTTGCCAAAATAAAATGTATTGTTCGAAGCGTTTACATTCGGTATCGTGTGATAAGTCTCCAAAATTGTTAGACCAAGCTCGTAGTCATCGTCGCTCAAATCTATGGCTGGAGAGTAATTTGTCGCGAGAACGCTGCTCTTCCCGCTCAGCGTAAGCGTCAGCGACATGATGGAAAAAGCGTTCGACGAATACTGAGACGCCGCGACATTTTGTCGGACTTTATAAATTCACGCGCGTCGACCGTTTTGGAGAAGAAACCACAAGCACAGCTGTCCGCAGACGCTCTGATCGTACGTCTGATAGGACGTTCGATTGTACTCTATCGTAGCATCGTCTCCGAAATATCGTATCAGTTCCTTGGGCGGTCGAAGATTACCGAAACTGTCAAAGTACACAACGCGATTGTTTCTCTTTGCGTACGCTACCCAATGAGTACCGGGACCTGTCGTGTCGTCCAGATTTACGATACCGCTCTCGTTTCGACGCGCGCCGCTAATCGGTAATGTGTCACGCATAAAAACGCCTCTAAAGTACGATACGCGCATACGCTTCGCCAGCTGGTCCAATTGTACGTTGGTGGTTACACTCGTAGGTATTTTTATCGTCTCTTTGGCGTTTTTTTTTCTTTTTTCGCTGTTACACCTCGTCCGCGTTTGTACGGAGCGAGATACAGTCCTCGTCCGTATTTGTACGGAGCGAGATACAGTCCCTGTCCGCGCGTTTCCATCGCGCGACGTTGCAGTTCCTCGAGTTGACGTTGCGCGACTTTCCTGTCGTTTATCGCTTTCGCCACGCTGGCCGCTCCGCCGATTAAGGACCCGAGAGCGCCCAAAATTGGCAAAATCGGTAACACACCACCTCGTTTCGCCGTTGGAAGTATTCGTTTCTTTTTTTTGCCGATTTTTTTCTTCGCCTTCATACCCATGCCGATCTTGGTCTTGGCTTTCATCGCTGCCCAAACGGCTGCAGCTGCAGCTTTCTCGCTCAGAGCTGAATCTTTCGCGATGACGCGTCCTAGGGCTTTATCGGCGAGTACCTTGTCCGCCGCGTGTCTGTCGGTGAGATCGTTGCTCTGAGAATACGCAATGTCGTGTTCACGGCACGCCGCGTCCAGCGGATTTATGTCCGTTTCACCTCTGGCTAATCGCTTTTTCAGCCGAGTACCCGGACCGCAAAACTGATAGCTGGGGATATGTAGTTCGAAAGGAAGCGCGTTTATCGCTCGATTGAGCAGACCTCCAATGTAGCCTTCGTTTGACGCTGTTGCTGGCATAGGCCACAATCTTTTATCTTCGGTGCAGGACCGTCTATATGATCTCGATCCCACGATTGATTATAATGCTCGACGCAGCGACGATAGGTTTGAACCTCCAAATCCGCCTTTATATACTCCGGAAGCTTGTCCCACACGTGATCGATATAATTACCGCACACGCGTAACAGTACGACCTTCGGTATATATTGCAACTGCTCAGCGCTCAAATCCCGAATATCGGAGGGATGCGACAGCGCGAGATACATTTTTGCTACTGAGCGATTCGTGGTTTCGCGCGCCTATAAATAGGCGTTCGATCGAAGCCTAGATAACGCAGTGCGAACATGAAATTTGTACGGCAGCCGCTGACGATACGCGTCGCGAACTGTGACGAGAGAGCGCGAATGATGGGAGACATCGCGACGGAGCGCAAGCACGGTGAAATGTTACCGAGTACTATACGCGCCATCATTTGCGGGCCGTCGAATTGTGGTAAAACCAACGTTCTCATAAGCTTGCTCGAGAGTCCGCACGGTGTACGTTTCGAGAACGTGTACGTATACTCGAAATCGCTGCAACAACCGAAATATCGATATCTCGAAACTTTGTTGACATCGATAGAAGAAATCGGCTACTTTACGTTCTCCAACAACAGTGATGTCATTCCACCGAGCGAGGCACGTCCCAATTCGATCTTCGTCTTCGATGACGTTGCGTGCGATAAGCAAGATGCTGTGAGAGAATACTTTTCGATGGGCCGCCACTCGAACGTCGATTGCTTCTATCTCTGTCAGACGTACGCGAGGATACCTAAACATCTGATACGCGACAATGCGAACCTGCTGATTCTGTTCAAACAGGATGGTACCAACTTGAAACATGTTTACAACGATCACGTGAATACCGACATGTCATACGATGAATTCTGTGCGTTATGCCGCGATTGTTGGCAGCGCGAGTATGGATTTCTAGTGATAGATAAGGACAGTCCGCTTATCAATGGACGATACAGAAAGGAATTTAATACGTTCGCGGTACCGTAACGTGGTTAATCGATGTCGATACGTCAAGCAGGCAACATGGATAACACTAAAGATCGCGAGAAAATAGCGAAACAGATTGCGCAAACGAGCGATTCGATTCGCAAAAAATATCGCGCTTTAAAAATTGGTAAAATAGCTGAAGATACAGCGTTGGAGAAACGCTTCAAGCCCATCGTCGAACCTCTAAAACAGATTGTTGAAAAAACCGAGGAATCTCAATCGATTAAAAAAGAAGCAAAGGATCTCGGTATTAAGAAAAAACAAAAACGTGAAGACAGCGATGACGACAACGATAACGATATTACTACTACTACTACTACTGACAAGGATTCATATTGGACGGATGTTGGATGGTTGAAATTAACGCCGCAGTCTAAAAAACGACGTACAACGAAAGAATTGAAAGCCACGTCAGATTCACTCGTGTTCGAGTCTACACCGATACAACCATCGAAAGACCCATCGAAAGAACCACCGCTGTTCCTGCAAAAGGAAGATGTTTTCGAAACAAAAGACGCCAGTGAACCGTCATTCGAAACAACCATCAAACAGAGTCTGCAAACGCAACAAGGTCGAGAGGCGTTGCATAATCAGCTGGGACCATTAGGGCAAAAGTACGTAAGCCCTCTCCTCGATGATAATGGAAAAAACGATACATTTGATCGCGTATACGGTGTTTATTTCGATAAAACCAATGGTGCGATGCTTGGTGACAAGAAATTTGACGTTGACAAAAATGACTCCATAATCATAGACAATGTGAGATACAATGGTACACCAGGATTGTACGAATTGATCTTCAAGAGACTTCCCGATGACGCGGTTTTTACCGAGGATGACAAACAAACGTATAAAAGTATACTATTAACAACAAATGCTCATAGACGTGGTCACAGCGCCCATAATCCCATCCCATCAAGGGCAATAGGGGATCCAAGTATATTAACATCATCGCTCCGCTCGTATCTACATATGGAAGTAGCGGACGTAAAAAGGGTGCAGGCGTGAGCAATATATTAACCGCCATGAAGTTAAATGACAACAAGATCGATTACGTGCATTGGGACGATTCCAACGAACTGGTGGATCGACTCCGATTGCTCGACGCTTCGCACCGAGCTGGTAACAACGCTCACGACAACGAGATGCTGTCGATCATCGAGGAACTTCGCGAAGCCGGCATTATTATAAATTAATCGCGTATCGACGAAACGAGCCAGTCGATTAACGTCAGTGAGGAAAAAAACAATTTTAAATTGTATATCTTATCTTTACTATTAAACATCGTCGAAACATGCGATCCGATGGACGTGAAAAAAATGTTAGCTCCGAGAGGCGACAACTCGTTGAGGAATTGCACGCTCCGGCGAGGAGAAATTTTCCACGAAGACGTGTCATAATTCGGGGATACGACGATCTGTGGCAGGCTGACATCGTCGAGATGCGTCCGTACTCGAGTTTCAACAGAGGTCATCACTACATACTCACCGTCATCGATGCGTTGAGCAAGTACGCCTGGGCCGTACCGCTCAAGAGCAAGGTCGGAAGCGAGACGGCTAACGCTATCGCTAAGATAATTCGAGAGAGCGGAAGATGCCCGAGAAACTTGCAAACGGATATGGGAAAGGAATTTTACAATGCCGATGTGCAAAAACTCTTGAAAAAACACAACGTTAATCATTATTCCACGTATACGGTGTTGAAGGCATCGATCGTCGAGCGATTCAATCGCACGCTTAAGAACGACATGTGGAAGATGTTTACGCTCAACGGCACTTACAAGTGGGTCGACGCGCTATCGCGTCTCGTGTCAGATTACAACGCGCGCAAGCATCGCACTATCGGCATGCGACCCGTTGACGTAACTCCCGCGATCGCCAAAAGACTCTTGGATACGGTATACAGCGCGATAAAGATCGCAGGTCCAGCAAAATTCAAAGTAGGCGAATCGGTACGCGTGAGCAAGTACAAGACAATTTTCGAAAAAGGCTACACGCCAAATTGGACCACCGAGGTGTTTAAGATCGTTACAGTGCAACGTACTAATCCCGTAACTTATCTGCTCGAGGACTATCGCGGAAAATCGGTCGCGGGCGCGTTCTACGAGCACGAATTGCATCGCGCGACTCATCCGGACGTGTATCTCGTGGAGAAAGTACTACGCAGGAAGGGAGACAAGGTTTACGTCAAGTGGCTGGGATTCGATAGATCGCATAACTCATGGATACACAAAAGCAATGTGATTTAATTCATTTTTTTTTATTTTTATAATGTATTAAAAAAATAAATATACACTGTATACATGTATACAAAGAGTTTTTATTATTTTTTTCTGCCATTACAGTTTTTTTAAACTATACATGTATGTAACTTACGAGAACATATGTAAATCTGCATGTATTATAAACAATATATGTACTAAGCCGAGTATACATTAAATAAATCGAAGAGAGAATTAAAGCTAATTCCTCAGCAAGCAGGATCTTGGTTGCTATTATAAATTATATATATAAAATAAATTTGAACAACTAAATTTTATTGTAAAAACTACATATAAAAACTACAAAAAATACATACATCTATACTACATATATAACAGTATCGTATAAAACTACAAGAATACATACGTTCATACATACATAGATATGATACATAGGTACATACATACATACGTGCATACATGCATACATATAAACTATATAAAAAAATATAAAAATATATGTACATTGTATAAACATGTATATATATATATATATATATATATATATATATATATATATATATATATATATATATTACAACGGAATCCGCCAATGTCCCCACGGTAACGTCTCCGTCGAATCCGGTACGATGTATCGTTTGTCGTCGTACGGACTCAGAGCGATTTTCGACTCGGACACCGTGTATACTTGGTGTAGCTTGGATCTTATACACGACTGGCGACGAGTCATTTCGATCTCTTCGTTCAAGCACCGCGTATAATCGTCGAACGTTATTGTTCGCGTTACGACGTTATTCTTTACACCTTTCACCTTTTTAATGTCTTTTCTGCCGTCCACCCTCACCGCGTACATCTTCGCTCTGAGTCCGACGAATTCCGTCATTATCGCACCGTTATTCTCATCCTTCATTAGACCGGGTACTTTTTTATTCGCGAGAGGCATCCCGTACGCGTTGTCCGTCGGATAATCGCTCGTATCGAATCTAGCGATATCGCGTTTCATCGCCTCGTACACATCGTCGCACTCGATGTGGTATACGAGACTGTCCGTGTCGGTGTACATGATCTTACATTTCTCGCGATACAGCGGTGACATGTATTCGTGGTGAAATTCGTACAAGCAGATTTTCGATATGTCGAGTATACACATACCCACGTAAATCGGCTTGTTGAATTTTACCTCGAGTTTACGCAGTTCGACGGCGATTAAGTTTTCCGCAAAGACGCTGCGGCTGTGGAAATTTGGTTTCGCGATCATTGCCTCCGCGCCGTACCGTCCGTCCCATTTGGTCAACAGTTTAACGTCGACGTGATTGCGCACATTTTCCATTGTTTTACCGAATACCGCGTTGTTCATTAATTTGTACAAATTTTTCTCAAAATCGTTTTTCGCGTACGTTCTAAAGTGTGTATTGAGTTCGATGTAATCGCGGAGCCAGGCGGATTGAGCAAATTGTAGTACGCGATGTATCTTTGCGATACGAAGACCATGGCGCGTACATTGCTGCAGGTTGCGATAATGGATGACGTACCGCTTCTTATCGTATAACGTCGCGAGAAGTTTATCCTGCCGCGTGCCGGGTGGTTTATCGCGCGTCGGACAGAAAGGTAGGTCAGTGTGTCGATCGTGTAAATGATGCGGATACTCGAGATCGACCTCGAGAATATAACCCGTAGACGAATCCGGAGCGATCGCGCTCGCGTCAAAGTTCTCAATGTCTTCCATCCATCGAAATTCGGCATAGGGCAGCGGTTGACACATCGCCCATCCGTACAGATTGTTTACGTCAAAGTACATAAGGTATGATGACGGTTTCGACGGGTCGTACGAACGCATGTACTTGTTATTGGCCTGCGCGTATCTGCCGGAACATTGACTGAGACCGCCGCGTATACCGCGTTCGATAAACATAACCATATCGATGTCGGTGAGCAACTCAAATTTTACGCGCGTATGTTTCAACATGGCGTCCCACGTGAAACCTGGCAATGTGTAGTAATGCGCGGGATCGAGTCCATAACTCGCGACGCAACTTTCGCGGAAATTTTCGAAAACGTCGGCCAATAACAAGACATCGGTCTTGAGATATAGATCGCTGTATTCGCCGAGCGTTCGGATGGAGAACCGCTGCCAGACGTTCGCGGCGTGCGCGTAATCGTTCTCCGACACCGTGTCACCGGTCAACGAGCTATAGAACGATTCGCGCGATGGTAGGCGCGTGTCCTGCAGCTTGTCCGCGCGATCCACGTATTCGTACGGAAAGACACCTTTGCGCGTCAACAAGTCAAAATTTTCGTTTGAGACCGTGGAAAATTCGGAACGTAAAATTTTTAATTTTTCTTTCGTTAGAAAAGATGCCAATTTATCAAGGCTGGTATTTAAAAACTTGTACGAATCTATGAACCGCAAGCGTACGCAATTTCGCGAATCTGATCTCTCGGTGGTATCTTGAACGTGTTTTGTAAACGAAATATATTTTTCTTTTGTTATCGGCAGCACGTCGATCCTGCCTTCGAACGCCGTAGCTATTTCCGTGATGATAAAGTGCGCGTCATAAATTGTGAAATACTATGGGAATGCAATATGAATCTTTATAATTTAGATTACAATTTGAGTGCGCGGGACCACGGTAACGACCGGTAAGATGGCAATGATCGCGTACCCGCGTGTCGTCCGACGCAAATGATTTCTCGCAAATGTGACAACGCGTCGCGCTACGATATGCCTCCCACTGCTCTCTCGACAACGTTTTCATGGGGACATTCGCGGATAACAGAATTTTTACTTGATGCGCCAAATCTTCGAGTTGCCGAACGAACCACGCAACGCAATCTTCGCCGCGACGAAATCGATATACCGATAACGCGTCGTCGTACGAGCATCGCACGTAGTATCCGATGCTAAATACCTCGTGCTGCTGGTAGGTGTACGATGCGTCTTCCTTCTCTGCCGGTTCCGTTCGCCGTAGTACGCACTCCAAGTCCGCGTAAACGATGAATGGAAGTCGTTCCTTCGTGTGGTTCTTGAATTCGAGCCACTTGTCGTCCTCGCTCGGCAGTCGGATGGCGCAATCGTTCATCTTTTCGCAGTCCGTTGTATGTGACTGCAATCTTTCAGACGAACTGAAGTAATGTAGACATCTGCAAACGGAAAATATGATTTTTAGTATTTAATAAACAATTTTATAAGAGAAATAATAAAATTTGTTAAAATACATACCGGTCGCAAAAGTATTTTTTGTGTTCTTTTTTACTCAGTTGCGAGCTCACAAGACGAGACAGATCTTTGATGTACGCAAAGTGCCCCGCGTTGTCGTCACGCGGATCCTGCACGTACAATAGATTTGCGTGCTTCTCCATCTTCCTTGATGTCAGCCATATCGGGAGAATCTCCTTTTCCTTGATACCATAGACGTTGATTGAGAGACGTCGTTGAGATGTTCGAACTTCTTAATTTGGTTCAACGTCATCGGAAACGTAATGTCTTGCAAATTTAACACTGTCGTATAATGCGGGTACGATTCCCGATTTGTATTCCTTTCAGCCGGATGCAGAGCCGCGATCACCGACCACGCGAAACACGCATTGTCCTTGGATCGTACATTGATCACCGCTCGCTTTAACATAATTTCTCGCGGTAATTCGATGTAACATCCCGCGTGCATTGGATTATATTTGTTTACGTTTATAGTCAAATTGAGAATTCGCGACAGCGCCCATCCACTGTCGCGTTCTTGGAATTCTTCGAGCGACGCCAACGTGGGTTCGATAACGTACTGCTCGTACCACTCGTCCACATTTGACACTCGAAAGAGTTCATTATTTTTAGTGTTTATACTTTTGTTCGCGCGTTTATCGCCCGTCACAAATTCGCCATTGAACGCGGTGTTCACTTTCACACTATCGTGTCTTTGTACAATGTCTCGCACTCGCTCGAGCACTACACCACCAGCGTCTTCTAAAAATTGTCGCGGCTCGATATAGTCCACATTGATCACCGCACCAGTCAATATACGGCTTTCAAATGCCGTATCGATTTCTCGCCAAACGAGAGATCCATTGTCTCTACTGGTGCTCGCGTACTCACCACCAACGTGCACGAAACGTCTTTCTAGTTGTACTTTTGCACCCGCGAGTCGCGCGATCCTCGCCACCGCAGATTGTCTATTTGCAACGGTGAGTCGAGGACGCTTAACACGGCTAAGTTCCTCGAGTTGTTCGATGCACTCCTCACATCGTTGCAACCACGCGAAACACTCCACCAAGGTAGCGACTTGGCTGCACTGCTCCAGCAGCTCGCGTTCCACTCGCTCTAGGTGTTCCATATTGCAAAATCTTGATTCTTTTAAATTGTTGTGCTGTCTCATCAAAACAATTTTACATTTTTTTACTTTCTTTTTTCTTTTCTCTATAGCTGCTTTAACTCGAAGCCAGTATACAAAGCATTGTATTTCCGCCATGTCCGGAGATTGATGGGAATAGAACAACCATATATGAGTATCCTCGCTTCTTGGAATTATCTCTGCTACTTTTTGCCGCGAGAGAGGTAGTAATATATTGTATGCGTGTCCTCTATAATGATAATATGTGCACGCTTCCAGAATTCTTTCCGCTTTCTCAGAAGGAGCGGAGAAGCAGAGAGTGATCCTGCACACCGCATGACCCATTATATATCATCGACAATTTCTTTGTCCCTTGTCGGAACATCATCATAGGTCTCCCCAATTTGTTTATAGCAGCCGGAGTATCGGCGCTTCTCTTGACACGCCGCGACACGTATGTCGACGTTCTACGAAGAGCTATCTTTTCGCGGGCTCTTCCTAGAAAAACATTTGAAACGTCATCGCGCTCCTTTGCAAACATGTCGCTACATGTTTGATTGACAACAATGAAATTCCTAGAAAAAAAGAGGGAGGGGGGGGTTAACGGTTTGCCATGTCACAAAATTTACGCGATCAGTCCTCCATCGAACGATCTGCACGACAAAAACGGTACTCCGCTCCTCCATCGTTCGAACAACACGCAATGTATTCCGCCAAAGGAAGCAGCGCACCGTACAATGGCGAAAAACAAAAGAAGGAATGTAACGCGTAAGTTTCAACTGCATTTTTTTCTCTTTTTTCCAATATTGTGCAGTATTATATATTTAATTTCCACAGTATTTCGGTGGAGCGTCGCGCGGTGCGCTTACTGAGCAGACGTTACACTCTGACGGCCACGGGTTACAAATTTCTGGAAATTGGAATCAACGTTGGTCCACCGAGCTACGTGGAGATCGCTCTGGGAGATCATCGGGGGCAGGAATTGATACTGTCTCTCGAAACGTGGAAGGGACTCTACGAGCAGCGATGGAATATCTATAAATTGCTGCTAAACGATTACAAAGATAATTTTATAAGCGTCGGACCGTTAACCGTCAGAGTTTACCAGATGAACGACGTTACACTCGTACGTCTTGAATCTTTGAACGTACGCATAACGATGATCGAATCGACCCTGCGCCGTATGTTTCATCTGGACGAATGTATCGATGTGATGTTCGATCGACTCGTCAGATTCGTCGATACGATCGATACCAAGTATACGCGATTCTCCAACATCGCGTCTGTTGTAACAGATCCCGAGGAAGTGCCGAACGCGATACGCGATTGCGATATCTTCGATAGACGTCAACTCGTCGATTGCGAGCTGTTAGCTTTAGTTTTTTAGTGTATAAGAAAACATGTGAATAAAACAATTTCACACTTAAAAATGTATTCAATTTGTTTACAAATATAAACATATATAATATGCAAAAAACATGTATTTCTTTCATTTCTTTCTTCCCCACCATAAAATAATTAGAAAAATAACATTCGCCGTAAGAGAGAGACAGAGAGAGCCGCAACGGAAGAGAGATAATACGAGAGAGATATATTTATTTTTTACTCGGCGGGCGCGGCGGCGGCGGCGGCGGCGGCGCCCCCACTGAATCATATCCACGCGCAATTTTTTTATATCATCTTCGCCGCCTATTTTGTTTATATCGCCTTGCTATCTTATCCTATTTGTTTATCTCACCTCGTCTTTCTTCACTACCCCCCCTCCCCCCTCCCCCGTGTCCTTTAAATCGCAATTTTCTATCTGTTTATCTTTATCTTCTTGTTTATCTATTTGTTTATCTCTTTGTTTATCTTTTTGTTTATATCATCTTCATCGAATCCCCCTCCGCGGCTCAGTTCAAAGGACTGCCGCCCCTGACTTCCCCCTCCCCTCTTCCCCGCGCCTTCCGTTCCCCCCGCACACCCGCACCCCCCTCAACGCTTCTGAGTTAGAACCGGCCCTATATTCCTACTGTTATAGTTACTTAAAAAGTAATGAGTCGTCACTCTTTAATTACTTCTCTGTTAACTTCCTGTAATGTTTTGTGCATTGCTTTTCAAATATAAAAATCTTATATTTCTAATATATTTCTTATAATATATTTCTAAGGACTGATTGCAACGACATTAAGCGAGACTTAAAACTTTAAATTTATACCAAAGCAAAAGTGCAACATTACTAAATAGTATTTTATCTATTAGAAAAGGTTCGTAGTTAAGATAGTATCAGACTAGAGATTGAGATTGAGATTAGATTGAAATTAACCAATTAGGAAAAAGAAAACCAATCTCAAGATTAATAAAGTTTGGATTGTCAAGTTTCAATCTAATCTTAATCTCTAGTCTGATACCGGCTTTAGAATGTTTATATAAGGTATTTATATAAGGCATTTCTATTATTTACAAATATAAGATATATGAGTTGCTTTCTATATTTCTATATTTCTATATTTCTAAACTCTTCAATCATATTCTTATCGCTAATATCGTTTCTGGTTGCTATATTTTATGTTACATTATATTAGACTTTATCTTAAAATCTGTTTAATTATTTTTACATTCATCAAAGATTTAAACAATTTATTATACTAAATATTTGATTATATATTATTTTATATATAATAAGTCACAATTATTTTAAGAACTTAAAGCAAAATGTATTATACATATTAACTGAATTAATAATTTATAATAATTTAATATATAAATTTGGAATCAAAATTAAATCTTTCGTAAACCAATTATTGCTTTATGGTAATAACTTTTCTATTGTGTTATAGTTAATGTTATAGAGTAAATACCACTGGAGTAAAAGTCAAATATTCATTTTTTTTTTAAATTTTTTCTTGACCGCAGAATCAGTATCATATATAAGAAAAGAAATATTTTTTTCAGATTCTTTCACAATCAGTTTCATGAGCAGTCTAAAACAATCGTTAAATGTACGAGGGTAGTCTGAAAACTCTTTTGAGCCTTAACATGAAGATGACGTTACTCGTCAAAACCATTCTAGTACTACAATAGTATATGCTTTGAAAGACTTTTGTGAAAATTTCAGCCATTTTGGACGCTCAGTTGTTGTTTGACAGTCGTTTGTGTCAGTCGATGTCAGTGTTTTTGTAAAAATGGAAAAAATTGAATATCGTGCCGTGATTAAATTCTTAGATTTGAAAGGCAATACGCCTGCGCAAATTAATATCGAGTTGGACTGTTTACGGGGACTCTGCCCCATCATTTGCCACCGTAAAAAGATGGACAGCTGAATTTAAACATGGTCGTACCAGCTTGGCTGATGATGAGCGTTCGGAACGGCCAAAAACTGCGACCACCGCTGATAACATCGAAAATGTTCACCAAATGGTACTAGACGACCGTCGAATCAAGATTAGAGAGATAGCAGAGGCTATGGGCATATCGAAAGAACGCGTTTGTCATATATTGACTGAAGAATTGGATATACGCAAGCTATCCGCGCGTTGGGTGCCGCGCTTGCTCACTTTGGACCAAAAACAAATTCGAATGAACATTTCCAAGGCCCTGTTGGAGCGGTTCAAGCGAAACGAGATTTTTTGCGTCGGTTCATAATTGTAGATAAAACTTGGATCCACTACTACACTCCAGAGACAAAAGAACAGTCAAAACAGTGCAAAGGGTGAACCTGCTCCGAAAAAGGTGAAGACGGTTCCATCAGCTGGGAAGGTAATGGCGACTGTTTTTTGGGATAGTCACGGAATTGTGTGTATCGACTATCTTGAAAAAGGTAAAACAATAACGGGAGCGTATTACGCATCATTACTTGATAAGTTGAAGGCAGAAATTGTAAAAAAATGGCCGCATTTGAAAAAGAAAAAAGTGCTGTTCCATCAAGACAACGCACCTGCTCACACTTCGGCGGTCGTCATGGTCAAAATTCACGAATTGCACTTCGAATTGGTTGACCACCCACCATATTCACCAGATCTGGCCCTCAGCGACTTTTTCCTGTTTCCTAAGCTTAAAGTTTCGCTTGGAGGACAGAGATTTTCGTCGAACGAGGTCATCGCATACGTAAACGTCTATTTTGCGGAGCAAGACGTCAACTACTATTTGGAGGGGTTAAAGAGATTAGAGTATCGATGGGAAAAGTGTATCGACTTAAAAGGAGATTATGTTGAAAAATAAAACTATATTTGATCGAAAAAATACTTTCTATGTTAGGCTCAAAACTTTTCAGACTACTCTCGTATCAAAAGGTTATATAATAGATTATATAATAGTCACATTATAGAAATACGAAGATATTTCAATTGGAAGAACTACAACAAAATATTACAACAGAAAATTGTTTATGTATGGATATTATCTCACATCGTTATTGAAGGAAATGAATTGGCAAATTAACTGATGAAGGAAGTTGCAGAACAGGAGGAGAACAAAACAAAATAGATTCCCAAGAAATTAAAAAAAAAATTGAAGAAAAAATTGTGGCATATGCTACAGAATACTCCAATAAAGAAAGCTAACTTAAAGGAAAAAATACTTAAAAAATTTTTCTAAGGGAAAAAAGAAAAAAAATGATTTCATAAAAAATTAACTGTAATAGACACTTTAAGATAACAAATTGCTAACAGATTGAAGACTAATTATTTGAACAAACTATTAGTTAATAAAATTAAAGGATCTTATTGCGATTTTGAATATGACATAGAATACGTTGAATATGTGATATAACAATGCAACATGTCGAAAAGAGGATTGGATATAGAACTTGGATTCAAAGGAATTCTGCGTAACATTGATAATTAAAATCATTAAAAAAGAGAAATTGATTTACGTTTACAAATTATACAATTTTATTTAAAAAAATTAAAGAAGTGACGTAATATGAAGCCGAAATAAAAGTACATATATTTTTTGTCTTTCTTATAGCAGCCTAGAATCTTTATTTATCCAAAATTTTAATACAAATTTTTATTAATTTTCAAAAGAATTTGATATTCCATTATATGATCATGAAGATTTCCTCTTTGTGGCGTTACGGAACCGACACTGAACATTCTTTCGACAGACACATTGTTTGGAAGTGCCATATTATATTTAATAAACAATTTTCTGATTCTGATATACTTAATTAACGTATCAATCTTGCAATTGCTTGAATTCAAAAAACGATACAAGGTATCTTTTTCTTGTAAGAATTCAGTTTCCTTTGTTTGCCGATTAAAATAAAAAAAATCATTATTGAATCCTTCATTAGTATTTGGGCAACTTTTAGTAAAAGTAATTCCTAATAATTCTTCTAAATAATTTTTAGCAAGTTTTCTTTTTTCTTTATTTATCTAGTTTAACTTAAATTTCGGATGCAAACAACTTGCAACGATCAATTCTTTTTTCTCGAATAACGTGCAGAATTTAAAATTTAATATGGTAAATTCTATAATATCTTTAATATCAGAATCAATGAAAAAATATTATTTCTTTATTGAAAAAGAAATTTATGTTAATTAATAAATTATCTTTTAGTTAAATCTTGTTGAATAGCTATGATTAATGACTGGCAATGCGTAAATCCATTTTTATTAAACTTTCCTATTTTTTCTTGTAAGGTTTTCAAAACAGGTTACAAATATGCCGTATACACGCACCGGCAGGAATGGTGTCCTGCGCTCGGCGTGTGGCCGCTACACATATACACGAAGCGCATACGTCGTCTCCGCGGCGCGAAGGAAATCGCGGAGCGAGGAGAAAAAATAGGGGGCAACTGGATGTTCCATCCTTAACGCAAGACGCACGATGGAGAGAGAAAGCATAATCGGACGTGATACCGAATTTCGGTGTCCCATCGCTGTCTCACACACTTGACACTAGTGCGAGTGAGAGACCGCGACGTATAAAGATGAATAAGACGTATAAAGAAGAGAGACCACGGTCTCTCATTCGCACTAGCGTCGAGTGTGTGAGACAGCGAAGGGACACCGAAATCGGTATCCGATTATGCTTTCTCTCTTGATCGCGCGTCTTGCGTTAAGGATGCAACATCAAATTGCCCATTATTTTTCTCCCCGCTCCGCGTCTCCTTTACGATCCGCGAAGACACGGACATACGCGCTTCGTGTGTATGTGTAGCGGCCACGCGCTGAGCGCAGGACACCATTCCTACCAGTGCGTATACATCCCTGATTCACTCTGTAATATATCTAATATTTGAGCTCCATAATCTAATTTAAGCAAAAAAATTAGAGTTTACAATTTACTAAATTTACTTATTATTACTATTACAAAATTTACTTATTATTACTACTATATATACTACTATTAACTACCTGAGAATATTCTTCTATGAATTTAATTTCGTTTTTTGTTAATCTTGCAAATTGCAATAATCTAGACTCTGATTAATTTTTTCGGAATCAGATTAAAGTGTTACTAGTAATATAGAATTAAAAGTAGAGTTTTATCTATTAAAATAAAGATTTGAAAACGAGATAAGAAATTTAAATAATTGTTTTTATTATTTCAAGAGAAAATATATTTGCAATGATGAATGAAAACACAATAATAAATAGAAATAAATATCATCATCAATATAATTAATATTAAAGGATTAATATTAAAGGAATAAATATATAATTTATTCAATATAAGAGATGATGAAAAAAATCTAATTTTTTTTATCTTCTCGACGTAATAATTGTCGAGTAAAAAAATTACGAATGTCACCAGTCCTAAACCCGAACAAGTCTCATATTTACTATTGTCTGCTATAAAAATCTTTTTGACCTGATAATAATGGAAGTTTTAAGTAGACTACAAATTTCTTTTAGTTTATCCGCGATTTGTGAATTAAATCTGTTTATTCCACAATTTTACTAATTTGGCAAATGTTCTATATTTTTTCTTATATATAATACATTTTATTAAATCTTTTTTGTTTTTTTTTTAAACATTTAATGATTTTTCAAATAGTTTTCTCTTTGATTTTATATGTCATTTAAATCATTTACAAACTTTATATATTATTCTTGAAATTCTTATGTAAAATATAAATTTGAAAGTTAGATTTGTTCTTAGCATTTAAAAATCTTTACACAAAATAATTTCATTTCAAATTAAAAAAACTCTTTTTTATAGATTTGTGTAATGTTTACTGAAATTGTAAAACTGCTCAATTATTTTATACGTCAATTTTTTAAAAATCTATATTGATTTTTCAACACACCCACAATACATATGCGGATACATATATAAACACACTTATATATTGTTTCATGAAAAATATATGTATTATGTAAAATAAAATATAAAACATTATTATATGTCATAAAAATTATATTTTCGAATATATTATTATGAGTATAATGTGTTTTAATTTTTCTCGTTTAATTTTATCATGACAATTTAAAAAAATTACAAAGTGAAAATTAATTCTTAAGGGCCATTTTTGACCAACAAATATAAACATTTAGAATATTATATTATATCTAATATAAATATGCTGTATTAGAAAATAAGGTTAAAGCACAAATTTGAAGATACTATTAATCATACCTTTATTTTTATAATTAGTTTTATTTTCTTTTGAAATAAAATATTTTATTGAAACAGAGCTTGTGTTTTTATTAATATTTTTTTAAATTTATCTTGAAAATGTTATAATTTTTCATCTTTTATATGATCTATATAACATAAGATGTAATTATGGGCATTTGTTAAAATTGTCATAGTCATTATATGTACAATTAAACTGTACCTGCGATGCTGAAATTTTTGATACGCGCTATTATTTGTATCAAAAACTGATTTCTATTTATAGAAATGCTCAAAATATAAAATTTGATATTGTAAGTTGATGATAAAATGATTATATTAGGTGTACAAAAAGTTCTGAGCTTATTTTGTAAAATTTAATCTTTATTTAAACAACAAAAAAATATTAATCAGCGAATATTCCCTGTTGCATCAACGACCTCATCCGGTAGCTTGACGATAGAAGCTCACCGGCTTCGAAGCGATAAAGTCATTAATGCATTTTCGTATCTCTTCAAATCTCACGAAAATGTATCAGCCAAATGATGCTGCAGCGATTGGAATAGGTAGTAATCGGAAGGCGCCATGTCTGGGCTATACGCCGCGTGGGAGAGAAGTTCCTAGCCTAACGCAAAGATATGGTCCTGAGTCGCTTTCGCAACATGTGGTCGAGCATTGTTATGAAGCAAGATCACTTTACGACGTCCTTGGCCAGTAAAGGACCTCTTTTCTTCTATGCATCGCTCAAATTGGTCAATTGTTGTTGGTAGCGGTCTGCCGTGATTTTCAACCCGACTGTAACAACTCGTAATACAACACACCTTTCCATGATTATATCAAAATGCTTACAACTTCAAATTGAATTATACAAAATTATATTTCTTTTTCAAATAGAAAGATATACATTAAATTATATAAAAATTTATATATAATATATTTTGATGCATCAAATTAGATATAAATAATAATATCTAAATGAGAGACATTTCCGAGATATTACGAATTTAGTTAATATTGTATGATTTAATTGATACGTACATATATATATCAGGAGACACGATATATTTTGTCAAGTCAACCGAGAACACTACCGTGTGACTTTACGCGAGTTGGCGAGATGCGAACATCCGAAATTATCGAATTTCAATAACGGCTAAACTATCAAGTTCTAAGTAGACTTGATCGATAGTTTGTTCGACTTGCATAATAAAAGTATTTTTATTTCCCTGCTACGTGCTCTACGATAGAGGTCGAGAACTATCGAGTTATAGTTGCCATCATCGATAATTTTCGATAATTCCTTAACTATCGATAATTATCGATAGTTTCCAATAGTGAAAAAATTAAAGAAGAAAGTACATTTATCTCAAAACAAAATATAAATTAATAAAAATATAAGACAAATTGAGAAAGAATTTATTTATTAGAAATAAAACTGAATATTTTTGTGCAAATGTGAGCATATTAATGTTATTTGGTTTTAACTGGAACGCTTCTGACACAAAATATCCTGTTGAACTAAAATTCTCTCACTTTCTACAGAAATGGCAGGAACACAAAAATATTTTCATGATATTCATTCAAAGGAACTCATTTCCTGTAATCTATATAATGGACTAAATTATTATTAATTTTATTTGTTTTTTTTATTTTTAACTTACTTTCTAAAATAATAATGGATCAGTATCTTCAGCCGCATTCTATTTTTCTAAATACTGCCTTTTTGTTATAATTATATCAGCAGTTGATTTAATTTTTTCTTTTTTCATGTAGAAATTTGAAAAAAAATGTTGTTGGAGTAATCCATTTTTTGACGTTGTCCATGAAATCAGTTCTCTCACTTTCTTGAATTTTAGAGAAAAGGAAAACATATTTTGTTCAAGAATTGTGGCAGCTTAACGCATTATCTTTATTTCTGAATCCTTCTTTTAAACCTTGGATCCAAAAATTGTTCCCAATCTAGAAACTAATCTTGCTTCATAAGGAGCTAATTTGATTCATAGATATTAAAAGATTATACAAAAAGTTTTTCCTTCTTGATAATTCAGTTAAAAACTTTTTTAAAAATTTGAATGCCGAAAGTCATTGGCATTAAAGAAATAGTCACATAGCTATTTCTGTAAATATATGAATGTAGTTATATAAATCTAAACATAATTTATATACACACACACACACACAGTTTATTTAGCTTAAAGTATCAAAGGATTTTAATTGAAAATGAGTTAAAATACCAGACTACAAAAATACCAGAATTGATTTTGTTTAAATTACAGTATTAAAGCTGAAGTCTTACTACACTAATAAAATTAAATAATGAGTTTTAATTGATTATCCACAATATATATTGTGTAATCATCGAATAAAAAAGGAAAGAAGCAGTATGAACAAAATAAATGAAAGAAGCAATATAACAAAAAATAACCTTTACAAAAAAAAGAACAAAGACTTGCAATTATATCAGATTCACGTATATAGAAGCAGTTACATTCATTATTAACGGACACACACACGAAAATCCTAATCTTACTTAAGATATTCTATTAAAAGATACAATACCTGAGATCTTTCTACAAGTCTACCTTATCAAATTATATATTTCAATCGTATAAAAGATTTGATAAATCACTATTTAAAAAAAAATAAAACCCAAGTTGTGTCTTTAATTTAAAAATAATAAAAATCAAATTATATATATATATATATATCCATTTAAGATTTCTATCCATTTAAGATTTCTTTTTCTAACCCAAGTGTAGTAATTATTTAGCTTTAAAATATTATTATATCACAAAATTGCTTTATTCAACCTACGTTTTTATCACAAAGAATTAAAAAGTACTCACTAATACTTTAATAATATTCTACGATGCTCTAGTAATGCATAATCCTTAATGCATAATAACCTTATATCGCTTATTGTACAATAAATATTATTACAATAATAGTATAATAAAATTATTTATATTAGGTGTACAAAAAAGTTCTGAGCTTTAGATTTCATACAACCGAAATAACAATTTAAATTTTATATATCTTCCCGTCCTTTTGCGGTTTTAAAGCGTTGACATTTGGTCTTCTAAAATGCCATACGGTTTGGCGTTTGATGCACATAATCTCAAAAATCAGTAGTGTTCACGATGGTAATAACAAAAGAGCATATTCGATTTTCCATCCACTTCGCGTTTCATCTGAAGAAAACTGCTGCTGAAGCCACTGCAATGATTTGTGCTGCATATGGAGAGAACGCTGTAAGTCATACTACATGTAAAAGATGGTATCAAAAATTTCGCCAAGGAGATTTCAGTCTTGAAGATGAACCGCGTGCTGGACGCCCTCAAAAGATTGAAACGAACGAATTGCAAGCACTGCTGGATATAAACTCTGCGCAAACTGAAAAGGAGTTTGCAGAACAGCTTAGCGTTACGCAGCAAACCATTTCCGTACGTTTACATACGATGGGAAAGGTTCAGAAGGAAGGCAAATGGGTTCCGCATGAATTGTCCGAAGACAACAAAAATCGTCGGCGTGACACTGCACTCACTTTGCTTTCAATGTTCCGGAAAAAAGATTTTCTGCACAAAATCATTACAGGCGATGAAAAATGGATTCTTTATGATAACCCTAAACGTAGAAAATCATGGGTTGACCCTGGTCAATCTTCGACATCGACGCCAAAGCCCAATATCCACGCCAAGAAGATTTTGCTCTGTATCTGGTGGGATTGGAAAGGTGTGTTGTATTACGAGTTGTTACAACTGGATGAAACACTCACGGTAGATCGCTATCAACAACAATTGACCAATTTAAGTGATGCATTAAAAGAAAAGAGGCCATTTACTGGCCAAGGACGTCGTAAAGTGATCTTGCTTCATGATAATGCTCGACTACATGTTGCGAAAGCGACTCAGGACCATACTTTGCGTTAGGCTGGGAACTTCTCCCGCACGCGGCGTATAGCCCAGACATGGCTTCCGATTACTATCTATTCCGGTCGTTGCAGCATCATTTGGCTGATACACATTTCGTGAGATTTGAAGAGATACGAAAATATATTGATGACTTTATCGCTTCGAAGCCGGTGAGCTTCTATCGTCAAGGAATTCGCAAGCTACCCGAAAGATGGCAAAAAGTCGTTGATGCAAACGGGGAATATTTTGCTGATTAATATTTTTTTGTTTGTTTTTGAATAAAGATTGAATTTTACAAAAAAAGCTCAGAACTTTTTTGTACCTAATATATTTATATTTATAAAAAAATAAACATGCATGTTTGTGTGACTATATGACGATGTAAATTATTACAAATTAAAACGCACTAAATTAGAAAAACATTAGATAAATAAAAATATAATACATTTATTTATTATAAATGTTTCTATTAATTATTATTAATGTTTTTATTATTCTATAATGCTCTAATTTTATAATTTCTTCGTAGAAAATAGTACTTTCTTATAATTTATTATAATTTTTTGTAAACAATAGTAATTACAAATATATTATAAATTACAGACATGGATATAAATTTCATAAATATATTTTTAAAAATTTTAAAAATAATTATTCTTTATAACAAACCAAAATAAAGAACGTTTTTTAAATTGTAACAATAAAATAAACATCATATTTTTTTATATATATATAAAAATAAAATATATAAACATAAATATATAATATTATACATAAATATTATATAAACATAAAATATATTCTAAATATTTGCTTTAAGTTTGGGTATGACTGAAAGTATTATAAGAGGGTATTGAAAGTATTATAAGAGTAATTATTATTGAAAATTTTATAATTTAGTTTTTCATTAATTTTATTATTTATGGAGAGTAAATCTGACTATTTTAATATAAAGGGTCCGTTTCCCATTAATTCAATTAGACTGTAAAAAATAAATTTTCTTTCAACTATTGCTATATCTTCATCACGTGGCCAAATAAAAGTATTAAGTTCTGATGTTTAGAATTTTACTTTTACGTTATTCTTATTACATTCAATAACTCTACCATCTCTAATATAGTATTTATCGTCGTAGAAAACAGTGTAATATTTTTTTAATGATATATTTGATATTTCCAACTCATTTTTATTTTTATCTTCTAAATTAGGATGCTCTACTTTCTTATTTTCAGAACAAGAAGATTCAGAACATTTCAGTTTTTGTTTCGGTCATATTTGAATGCAATTTCTTTTTCTTTTCGTTGATGTTCTGTCACCGGCGGTAAATCTTCGCAGTCTGTCCACACTTATTTTACCTTTACATTCTTGTAATCCGGATAGTAAAGTTATTATATTTTTATGACCACTTTGATAAACTGTTGACTGCAATGACAACACTATTTTGTTCTTAGATGTGTTTTGAATAATTTATTTTAATAGTAAATTAAATTGACTCGTATATTTTAGATATGCGAAACTAGAAAAAAATGTATAAATATAAAATTTTAAACAATTTTAGATTTTTAATAAATTAAAAGAGCTATAATATATATTTCTATTATATTATCTATTAATAACGTGACTTATATGTTCTATTAATAATAATAACTCATTAAAGTTGTAACAGTACGTCTCTGTGCGGACGAATAATGTGCGGTACGGAAGCGAGGACATGGTTCGATTGGACGAATATGCTCGTCGGATGCCGAGGTTCGGTTTACAGAAGAATCCGTGATGCTTCAATTTGATTAACAATTAACAATAATTTATTTTAATATATTAGATTAACATTACATTGACATAAGTCGCTTGTTGCCAGTGGCGTGACTCCGCTCGCATATGTTCGGTTTACAATTCATGAGATTCGTGGCGCGGTCGGCTATCGAATGCGTATACTCGCAGTATAGTGCGTGGATATGCGGCGCAGCGTTGCTAAGCAACCGGGCCCGTGTGTGCCGAGTGATCGGACGCACGAGTTGCTAGGCAACCCTAGACGCTCGCAACACGTTTTTCGCAAACGTCGAGAAAAAGTTCAAGAACACTCCGACTTTCCGTGTGTGAGGGAAACGAGAATACCGCGAACACCCGGTATTCCACAGAAGAAAAGTCTGAGAACGCTCCAACTTTCCGGGCGGAAGAGGAACGAGAATACTGAAAACAGTATTTCGATATTTTGGTTGGAACGGAAAAAGTCCGAGAACCTCCGACTTTCCGTGAGGAAGAGAAGAATCTGAGAACGCTCGGTATTACCCTCGTATCGGTCGGATCGAATCGGAGTATCGGACGGGTCGGATAGTCGGACGGGATGGTGCTCTTCGCAAAATTTGCCCGGTTTATATATCCATTTTTGTGTTGACGCGTCAACACGCGATTTGTTAAAATTGTTTAAAAGATCAGTTGATCTGTCATGTTGTCGGCGTGTGACCGATCAACGGCGCGCGTGTATCGTTCGGTCGCAGTCGGGGATGTTGGGCGGCCCCGGATGATGTGACCCCGTATAGCGCGTTTAGTAACGAGCGTCAAAAAAACGCTCCGTTACAAAATCTTACGTTCTCATGACATGTCCAATGCTCTTTGTAATCTGTTGATCGTGTTGAATCTAACCTAAAGATATGACTGTGTTGTGTATTTTTGAAGCACGTGGAAGAAAAAGAACAGTGATTACGTTGAACAAAACTAATCCAATGATTTTATTAACTCTAACTAACTTATACATTTCGAACAACCAGGAACCGCGAAGGTACTCGCTCCAAAGTCGCCGGCAGACAGCCCCCGCCGAAAATGCGACACCACACACTCGTTCCAGATGGCGCCAATCAAAGCGCCCGCGTAATTTAAACCTAACCTAACATCCTCTTCTCTTAGAAAGTGCTATCCTCCGTCATCAAAAACGAAACATAGTACCGCTTCTAAAATCCTTAAAACTAATTTGCGGAGCCGTAACGAGAGATTCCGTTTCCCCCAACTGCATCTCCTTTTCCTAACACATTTAATCGATATTATCCATTTGTGTAACAAAATCATAGAAACGTTCCGGCTTCTTTTTAGCTATATTTAGCCCTACTCGAACGCCGTACCGTTTCCGGCACTTCTACTTGTACTGTTCCCTTAATGGATGTACGATTCTCTCGTTGCGGTAGAGGAAGCTGCAATGGTTGTTCTGCTTCGGGTTCAACCCGAACCTGTTCTTCTCTGTGTACTTGTACTTGGATCTCTTGTTCCGTGACTCGTTTTTGATTTCCGCCTACCTCAAGATCCCAATGCGGGACATACGAATCCTGCATCGTTTGATCGGGAGTTCCTTCCCCAATCTTCCTTATTTGGTTTACATGCCTTTTCCATATTCGTTTATCGTCTAGCTCAATTTGATAATGTAGTTTTCCTAATCTTTGGATTATCCTTATCGAATCTCCATTTAGATTTTCCGATATAATCTCTACAACTCACTCTCTCTCCCTCATTGAAAAATACAATATTTCTATTATTATTTACATCGCTATTTACATAAGTTTCTTTGATTGGTACAAGTAAATCTAGCCGTGTTCTCAATTTCCTACCTAAAAATAGTTCTGCCGGACTTTTCCCGGTAATCGCATGTACCGTATTTCTGTATTGTAGCAGCAATCTTTGTAATTGTAAATGTACATTTTCTTTATTACATTTCATACTTCTTAAGGATTTCTTTAAAGTTTGTACAAAACGCTTGCCCATTTGTAGATGGGTTATACGGTGCTGTATTTTTCAAAAGAATTCCGTTTAGTTTCAAAAACGACCTGAATTCTGTAGAAACAAACGTACGACCATTATCACTCACAATGACCTTAGGGAATCCGTATGCTGCAAAAATTTCCCTACATTTTTGAATTGTAGTTTGTGCCGTTATATTTTTCAATATGTTTACCTCAGGCCATTTTGAATATGCGTCGACTAAAACGAAAAAATTATATCCCAAGAAAGGTCCAGCAAAATCGATATGTATTCTATGCATTGGAGCTTCAGAAGATTCCCATATATGCTGTTCTACCTTCCTCGGGTTATTTTTGAAACTATTACATTGGACACAATTTTGTACTAATTTTTCAATGTCTGAGTCTATACCTGGCCACCAGCAATATCCCCTCGCTAAATTTTTCATCTTAACAATACCAAAATGGCCTACGTGCAATTCTTGTAAAACTTTGAATCTTAAAGTTTTTGGAATTATTGCTTTGTTACCACATAAAACGACGTTTCCTTGTATCGAAAATTCTTGTTGGTTTATATGCCATCGTTCATTCTCTGGAATTTCTTTGTCTTCTGCTAACAACATACGCAACCCCTTTAAAGCAGGATCATTTTCAGTTTCTTTTGCTAACTGATCGCTTGTAACCGGTAATGATTCAATTGTTTCCAATTGAAATACATCAACTGTATCGTAAATGTTTTCATTATTTTGTATAGGTAACCGTGATAAACAATCTGCGTTACCATGTAATTCTGATTTTCTATATTTGATTTCGTACGTAAATCCTCTTAAAAAAATTGCGTAATGTTGCATTCGCATTGCAGAATATACTGGCAACCTTTTTTCAGGTGAAAAAATTTGTACCAACGGACGATGGTCTGTAATTAGTAAAAATTTTCTCCCGTATAAATAATGGTGAAATTTTTTAATATATAATACTATAAGCTTCCTTATCGATTTGCGCGTACTTCTTTTGAGTCTCAGATAGCGTTTGTGAGGCGAATTGAATGGGTCTCTCTGAACCATCTGGATATAGATGGGACAGAACTGCCCCTACACCGTATGGACTCGCGTCCGTTGCCAACATAAGAGGTAAATCTGGGTTGAAATGTACTAAAACTCGTTCATTTTGAAATTCTTTTTTCGCTTTCACGAACGCTTTCTCACACTCTGTAGACCATACAAATTTACAATGTTTTTTCAACAAATTTAACGGTCCCAAAATCGTACTTAAATTTGGAATAAATCTGCCGTAATAATTTATCATTCCTATGAATGATCTCAATTCCGTTACGGTTTTCGGACGCTCCATTTTATCAATCGCCTCAATTTTACTTTGACTTTTATGGATACCATCCTTATCTATTGTATAACCACAATAATCGATTTGTTTTTGAAAAAATTGACATTTATCGACATTAATTTTTAAATTGTAGTCATTCAACCTTTGAAAAACTGATTCGATTCTTTGTAAATGTTCTGTGTCCGATCTACCAGTTATTTTAATGTCGTCTAGAAAAACGGTTACACCATCTATTCCTTTCAATATATTTTCGATTTCCCTTTGCCATATTGCTGGCGCAGATGCCACTCCATACATTAATCTAGTCGGTTTGTACAATCCCTTATGTGTGTTTAACGTTAAAAGTTCTTGACATTCTTTTTTAATTTCCATTTGTAAATACGCTTGTTGGAGATCTATTTTGGAGAAGGTTACTCCCCTAGCCATTGATGTAAAAAGTTCATCAATGGTAGGCAGAGGGTGCTCATCAATGATTAGTTGTGGATTCAATGTACCGCTGTAATCTCCACAAATTCTAATTTTATTATTTGACTTCAACACAGGTACAATTGGTGTAGCCCATTTTGAGGAATTTACTTTTTCCAAAATCCCTTTCTTTTTTAGATCTTCCAACTTCTTTTCTAATAACGGTATAAGTTTGAAAGAAACTTGTCTTGCTTTCAAAAATACTGGAGTTGCCTCCTTTTCAAATTTAAACTTGTTTGAATACCATTCATTGGTTTAGAATCTCCTGTTATTAAATTATGAAACTTTTTCAGTAAATTATTTAACTTCTCATTTCTATTTTCCAACCTACAAATAACTGAGTGAATGTTTCCTACTTCTTCAAAAATTGAATTCAAATTCTTTATTTGATGAAGCCATTCTCGGCTCAAAAGAGGTTCTTTTTCGATATCAGTCAAATATAAATTTAAATTGTATACTTTATTATCAAATTCTACTTTAACTACCATAAATCCTTCTGTGTTTACTCTCTTATTATAATATGATATTAATTTTAAATCACTTTCATGGATAGACGAATATGGAAATAATATTTTCGCTTGGTTTATATTCATAATCGTTACTGCGGAACCACTATCTATTTCAAATCTCAGATATTTCTTATTTACCTTTAAGGTCACGTACAACTTCTCTCGCGCGTAGACTTGTTCCAAGTGTAAAATTTCTTCTAAACGGTTTGTTTGATTTCGCTGTTTAAAACATACTTTTTGTAAGTGTCCTTTTACGCCACAACCATTGCATCGGACTTCCTTATTTAATGTACACCTTGTTGCTAGCTGTGCACTTCCGCATCTATAACATTTTAAATTCGAATTTACATTATAAGTTTTATTTACATTTGTATTGACACTCGTATTCTTATTGAATTTGGAATTGGAAACTTTGTTCCCGGTATTACCTTTCTCTATGTTTGACTTATCTTTGTACTTGTGTTTTTGCTGCTTCTTGTTTTGTAAATATACGACGGTCGCTGTTTCTCCTTGTAGTTGTTTCGCGCTTTTTTCCGATAATTCCATTGTCGTAGCCGCTTGAACTGCCGTATCGTAGTCTAATTCCTTTTTTTCTAGAAGCCTCGCTTGCATCCTTTTATCCCATAGACCAAATACAAATTGGTTTTGAAGAGCTGTATTTAGGTACGTTCCAAAGTTGCAGTGTATGCTGAGCTTGTGTAAAGCCGATGCGAATTGCTGTATCGATTCTCCTTCCATTTGTTTAGGTTGATGAAAACGAAAATTTTCAGCAATTTCTAACGGTGCTGGATCGTAAAAATCCGTTAGTTTTTCCGTTATCGTTTTATAATCTTTCTTGAACGGATCTTCTGGATCAAATCTGTCGCAAAGGACATCGAACGCGTTCGGTCCGATGTAATGTAATAAATATGGTACTTTCCTTTGGTTTCTTTTCCTTTGGAATATTAAAAATTGAAAAAGCTCCTTCGAGTCGTTGATGCCATCGTTTCCACGTAGTAGTTTCTGGATCGAAAGGTTCGATTGTAAACGAACTAAGAATCTGTGTCGTTGGAACTTGTGTGGCTGGTAGTGCCATATTTTTCGCACAGTAATCACTGAAATCTTTTTCTTATTTCACTCGAAATGTATAACGTAACGTTGACACATGTACTTCTTCTTTGTACTAATGGAAAGTCACGAACTTTTTTTTTTCTTCTTTCTAATCACATCCTCGTCGCCAATTGTTGTGTATTTTTGAGGCACGTGGAAGAAAAAGAACAGTGATTACGTTGAACAAAACTAATCCAATGATTTTATTAACTCTAACTAACTTATACATTTCGAACAACCAGGAGCCGCGAAGGTACTCGCTCCAAAGTCGCCGGCAGACAGCCCCGCCGAAAATGCGACACCACACACTCGTTCCAGATGGCGCCAATCAAAGCGCCCGCGTAATTTAAACCTAACCTAACAGACTGCGAATAGCGCCATCTATTTGAGTGATTGGTAACGTGTAATAGACATATAGTACGTATATTTTAATATAATGTCATAACAGAAATAATTAATATAAAAAATTTCTTCTTTAGAAAATAAAAATGTTAATTAATAACAATTATATTAATTAATAACAATTAATATTGTCTAAAGATCCAATAATGTCTATAGTAATATCCTATTAATTCTCAAATGCCCAGTAATGCTCCAAATATGTACACCACGATGCCCTCAGCGGCTTGCTCCTCGAAATTCCTGTTATCTTCATTATATAGTAAAGTCTAAACCAGATTATATATGATATATATGATATATATGATAGATTTAGATTTCTTATCCAAATATTCGAGAATTCCACATATCCAAATTTCAAATCCAGATTCTTAATTTTTATTTAGAATAATTAGGTTACAATTGAAGAAAAAACCTTAATATACGGCATTCTACTTTTAAAAAAGAAATTATTATCTCAGCAATTAATTACAAATATGCAATAAAAAGCTTTATTAACTTGAGCTTAATATACGAAAATTAATAAAACTATAAAAGTATATTGCTATGTGTGCTATTTGTTATGTGTGCGAGTTTGTATAAGAGATTGTGGCTTCTCTCAAATCGAATGTAGAAAATATCACGCCTCTAAAGGCGATAAATGTACAAATCAATGAATACTACAAAAATGTTTGTTTCAGTATTAGTGCTTCCCAATTCTATTGATACAAATATATTTCATACAAAAATACGTTAAGCTATATATCTTAAAACGTTTCTCCCGGTTTCGCGTACAGCTCGCGGTTTTGCAGGATAGCGTCGATCGGTTGTGGCAGGATTCGGTAGGAGAAATAAAATATTGCGAGTCTCTTCGTTATATACACAAGTCTATATTTAGTGTTTCGACTGACTGGGGTTTTATATATACAATATTTACAAGTATTTCGCCGTTGGTACGGCGAAAAGACGCGTGGTTTCTAAGTATTTTATATTCGCTCGGCTCGCGATCGGTTCTCCGAATTCCGGCGCGTTTCGTGATATGGGTGGCGCGGGCGCGACGGTGCGCGGGGATCTCGCGGCCGTCTTTGTTGTGACGGATCAGCTGGATGACGGATCAGCTGTGCGTAGGGATATGCCGGTTTCGAATGCAGGAAGCTCCCTGCGTTTCGATCGTCCGCGGTGGAAGGTGGCACAAGGGCTTACTGTCTGCAGCCCAGATTGAGAAGCTCAACTGTGGGGGTCTTGTGCGCTTTTGGATGAAAGGAGCGATCGGCCAGAAGCTCCTGGCACGATAGGTAGCACCCTAGATCGCTGTCGGGATGAGGATTCGGAATATCGAGAACAGCACTGGATCGGTTGCTGTCTCGCAGGAGATAGGTCCAGATCATCTCTCGGAGTCGCCTAATATACCCGAGCCGGCCGTCGGTCGGGAATCGTCGGGTACGGGTCGGCCGGACTCGGGTCGGGCTAGCTCCGGGGGATGTCTTCGGAAATATCGTGATAATTCGCCGAATGCGCTCGGGAATTCCGCGAGGCTGTTCGGTGGCGCGGTCGGTAGCGGGGCCAGCGGTGGTGGCCTTACCGCCGTGCTTATTGTTTCACGCGGTGCGCACGTGAAGCCGCGTGATCGCCGGTTTGCCGCGTCCGCTGGTCGGCTTTTCTCGACGGTGGGATCCTGGTAGGATCGCCGCGTCGGAGCCCCGACGGTTGATCGGTCGGGGACTCACGCGATAATTATTAATCATTGAGGGGGATGCGTCGGGTGTCGTTACAATCTAATTGTAAATGTCGTGCTTCACTTCGATTTCATCACGCGAGTTTTAAAAGTTTGTGTTGGGGTTATTTTGTATGTGCGAATAAAGGTGCGAAAAAATGGGAAGTGAAATTATCAGAAAAGCGTAAAGTTAGCATCGATGCTGAATACCCGCATAAACGCGGAAAAACTTTTATCTAAAATATCCGAAGTTTTGCTCGATGCGAATTATTTGCTTTTCACACGTTTTTTGTGCGAATGTTTTGATACAATATTGGGAGTGGGGAATATTGTATCAGTTAGGATTCTTTGGTGCCGACACGCGGTTACTCCGGATTGCCGGAGAAACAATCGAAACGCGATGTGCATTTGGACACGAGAAAGAGGATGTGGGTGAGTCAAAATCTCTTCTCACATCTCCATAATAGTAAGCACCGCTCTATTATTTCTATATAAATAACTCGAATAATGAACTCGGTTTAGCTAATTTTTAATAATAAATTGTAGAAGGAAATGTTTGTCAAAGAATCACTACGTTAGTGTATCCTCTCTCCGCAGATTCGGAGGCGACGCGCGAAGAAAGAGCCAGAAGCAGGACCAGCGCGTAAGTAATATCTTACTAATAACTAAAAAACTAGACAGGAATAATATTAAAAATATAATTTTTTGCAATTTTCTAAGATTAAAATATTAAATAGTTTTAGGAAGGGCACGTATTGAATTAATGCAGGAATTAGAGGGGGAGGCACCTCCAGAAATTATTCAGCTCTCGTCTGGTAGGTTTACATTTTCAAATAAATAATTTCTAAAACAAATAGTAAAAGTTAAGAAATCTTAATACAACTTTATTTTTCAGATACGGAAGTAAGTACTCTCGATCCGCGTGTGTTTTCGCCTTGTAAGTTGATAGAGAAAAAAAAATATTAATTAAAAGACATAATATCTATATTAATTAAGGACATAATATCGGGAATAAAAATTTATGATATACTTTTTTCCTAAAATACGATCATATGTATTCTCCCGTAATCCCGGAAAGAGAGGCGATGAAGAACGGGAAGAAGAAGAAGAACAGGAAAAGGAAGAAAAAGGGAGAAGGAAGAAGAGAAAGAGGAGGAAGAGAAGGAAGAGGAGGAGGAGAAGGAAGGGGGGGGAGGAGGAGAAGGAGGAGGAGGAAGGGGGGAGGAGGAGGAGAAGAAGGAGGAGGAGGAGGAGGAGGAACGCGAGGAAGAACAAGAAGCCGAAGTAGAAAAGGAAATTAGAGAAACACCTCCTGTTGGTATATAATCTTTTTTCTTAATTTCTCGATTTATGTTCGTATTTAATTTTAAATTATCGAATTTTTTTAATAGGAATTCCCCTCAGCCCTATTCTTCACGTGAGAAAGAGACGGCAGCGTTAAAAGGCGAGTTATCTCAGCGAAAAATATCATGTATGCACGTTTATTAAATTAAATACGAACATAATATTCGAAGCAATATCAAAGTATTTTTCTATAAAGTAAAATTCCAATTTTTGTAACTTTTGTGTAGAAGCGTACATCGAAGAGCCGCAGCGTGAAGGAGGCCGAATACTTCTTGCTCAAGAGAATTCGGAAAAGGAAGAGGAGGCGGAGGAGGAGCAGGAAACAGCTGGCAAAGAAAGGGAGGAGGAGGAGGGAGAGGAACAAGTAGAAGAGGAAACAGAGGAGGAGGAGGAGGAAAGGGAACAAGCACGAGGTACCTCTGAGAACGAGGTCAGAAATTTTAATCATTTATTATTAATCGGGGAAAATTCATCGGTTTAGAAATTTCCGATATTAGGAAGGCAGGCGATATTCCATTTGTGTCCGTTACCCGAAGGAGTTGAACTTTATAATTGACTTGAAAACGCATTCGCTGAAATTCATGCCTATGCGTTGCATACCTCCGAACCGCATGATTACGTGAGATTTTCATTCGATTCCGACGATTTAACGCACGGTCCGGCGGGATTATCGTTTCGGCTGGCACGCGACTTAACTCATGTGGACATTTGCCGTCTTGTGAGTTCAGTAGCGCAAAGTGCCGGTGGTCTCGATATCGTATAGAATTTAAACGTACGCGTTTTCAATGTCACGGCACCCAAAGGTCGCGGACGCGTTTCGAATAAACTTACGCGGGAAGACGTTGCGAAATATTCGATCTTAACAATCTCCAATTCAGATAATTTGTGTTTTCCCCGATCTCTGGGAAGTCCCAGTTGCGCACAGAATAAATCGAACACAACAGGTTGAATGGATCGGACACAGGTCCAAACAGACACAATAAAGAACGAACACAAGGTGATTGAAATCGGACACAATGAAAATCGGACACAATGGCAATCGGACACATTGAAAATCGGACACAGTACTAATCGGACACAGTAGGAAACACGGTAACTGCAATCGGATATAGTAACAATCGGACACAGTAACAATCGGACAGTGATAATCGGACACAGTAACAATCAGACACAATAGCAATCGGACATAGTGCCAATCGGACACAGTGCTAATCGGACACAGTAACAATCGGATACAGTGGCAATCGGACACAGTGCCAATCGGACACAGTGCCAATCGGACACAGTAGGAAATGGACTCGTGTGTGTCAAACACTGCCGACGATCCGCGCTATTTTGTTTGTTAAAAATAACAGACGCGGCCAGATATATAAATCCGGCCGATCCACAATAAAAGAACCAGACCGATCCGATCCTCCGACCTGCTCACGTCTTCAACCAAAAACCGAGACCAGGCATTCCTAATATGCCTCCGCCGAGCATACTTGACCAGGTATGAGAGCGTTACCATTTCACCGGAGGATTGCAGGATTCAGGAAATAGAATGTTTTCTATGACGCTTTCTCACCGCATCTGATATCGCGATTGTTTATAATTTTACTATTGGGTCTATGCATAATTCCGTAGCGAAATTCCGACAGATGTCGTTCGCAGTTGTTTTTCCGCTCGCACATGTGTCAAACATATGAAGTGTCGTACATTAAGTGAAAGCTGAAATTTGTGCTGACATTTTAAGAAAGTATTCATCGAGATCCGTGACGTATACGAAGTTTAATTATATTTTGAACATGGAAGGAAAAAATGTGTATTTTCGGTGTATTTTGCTTTTTTATTTCCGAAAAGACAAAAACGCGTCGCAAACTCACAAAAAGATATGCGTCGTGTACGGAGAAAATGCCGTAAGCGAAAGTGTCGAAAATGGTTTGCGAAATTTCGTTGCGGAGATTTTGATCTCCAAGATGCTTCTCGCTCTGATCGGCCAGTCACTACTGATGTCGATCAAATCAAGGCTTTCATCAACTCTAACCGACGATTTGACGACTACAAAGATTGGACATAATCTCAACATTGATCAATCAACTGTTTCGAGACATTTACGGAAGCTTGGGATGGTAAATAAACTTGATGTTTGGGTGCCGCACGAACTGAGCGAAAAGAATTTAATGACCGAATTTCAACTTGCGATTCGCTGCATAAACGCCATCAAGACGAACCATTTTTAAAGCGGATGATCATTGGCGATGAAAAGTGGATTGTCTACAACAATCAGTCGAAAAAGAACATGGTCGAAGCGCTCAGAGACTGCTCAGACGGTCGTAAAGGCTGGATTACACCCGAAGAAGCTCATGCTCAGTATCTGGTGGGATTGGAAAGGAATCGTCTATTATGAACTGCTGCCACCCAACAAAATGATTGATTCGACCAAGTACTGCTCATAACTGACCAAATTGAAGCGAGCAATCGATCAGAAATGACCCGAATTGGCAAACAGAAAGGGCGTTGTGTTCCACCTGGACAACGCTAGACCACACGTTTCTCTGATGATCCGGTAAAAATTATTGCGGCTTGGATGGGATGTTTTGGTGCACCCACCGTATAGTCCGGACCTTGCATCTTCAAACTATTATTTGTTCCGGGCGCTACAGAACAATTTGAATAACAAAACCTTTAGTTCCCTGGATGTCCTTAAAAACCACTTAGATGACTTCTTTCAAAAATCTCAGGACTTCTATGAAAGAGGGATAATAAAGCTCATGGAGAGATGGCAGAAAGTCATTGAACAGAATGGAACATATTTAGTTGATTAAAATCGTTTTTTTTGCTAAATATTTTGCGTTTGAAATTTACTCGATTTTCGCTACGAAATTATGCATAGACCCAATACTTTCGGACGTGGGGAGAGACCTTTATTTGACGGAACCGCGGTACTCGCCTCTCTAGAACGCAAGTTCTTATATCGATTAAATATTATATATTACAAACGTCACTATAGCCCTATTTTAAATTTAAATTTAAATTTAAGAGCGGTCGCGGGAAGTAGAGGAGGTTATTGCATATCATGCAATATCGGATATCGCGAAGAAAGAGGTGCTCAAATAAATGTTCTCGATGTAACAACGTGCCGCCGTATGATTAGCACGAAATCGTAGAACTTGTTAGATGTGAGACTTGCAAACGTTTGTGAAAACGCATGCTTCGAGCATCATCTCGCGACAAAGTCGTACGACGGAAAAATTCTGGCGAGTGTCTATAATACCATTCGACTTTGCGAAGGTTGCGGACGGGTTATAAAAGTGACAAAAAGACACGAATGTGGCGATTCTTTTTGTAAAATTTGCAGTTCGCAAAAACCGCTAAATCATCTTTGCTACATGCAACTTCTCTCTCGTGAAGACAGATCTTCCGCTGTTGAGTCCGACAGGGATTTTTCTGTAATTACGAGAGAGAGCGAGCAGAATAACGCGGATGAGCGGGAACGCAAAAAAGGACAAACGGCATTCGTGTTTTATGATTTTGAGACGCGTCAAGATCAATCGCTTGAAGGAACCGATATAAAAATTCACGTCCCGACACTCTGCGTCGCGCAACAGATTTGCGATTCATGCGTAGGGATAGATAATTTGTCGGTGCACTGCAACTGGAGTATGCAAATTTATTTTTTCGCAGGATCCTGTAAAATAATTTGTCAAATATGCAATACGCCCTACGAAACATTTTACTCGGATCATTTGTATAGCGCATAACACGAAATCGTTCGACGCACAGTTTATCCTCCGGTACTATTGAAAATTACTACGGATTAGAACCTCGGTATAATTTTGAAAGGTACAAAAATTATGATTTTATCAGCAAATCGTATGAAATTTATCGACAGTATTAATTAATATATGCCGATGCGTTGTCAGAAAGGTCTTTCCGAAGGTCAAGGTTATTGGATACTTGTGACAAAGGTGTCTTTCCTCACTTATTTAATACTGCCGATAATCAAACATATGTCGGTCCGCTACTGGATGTTCGTTATTACGCGCCCGAAACAATGCAAACAGAGAAACGCGAACGTTTTCTTGCGTGGCACATGAAAATGACAGAAAAAATGCCGTATTGATTTTCAATGCGAAATACTCGAATATTGTCGCACCGACGTTGATATCCTTCGACATGATTGGCTTTCAGAAAAATATTCTTAGAGTAGGGAAACATGTGTCCATTCTAGGAATGTACAACTATCGCTTTAACGTGCATGAGAGTTTTTCGGAAAAACTTTTTGCGCGAAGAAGAAATAGGAATCATTCGGGTGGATACAGATTTAAGAATAAGCAGTCGCGCAAAGCCGTGCAATGGCTAATTTTGAAGGAATGTGAGATCGGTCATCGAATAATTCACGCGGGACGTGGACGCGAGTATTGATTAGCGGAAGGCATGCTTGTCGATAGGTATTACGAATGCGAAAATGGAAATGAGACGCAACGTCATGTCTTAGAATTTCACGGATGCCTTTATTGTTATCCCATAAATCGTGATAAAACGCTCGAGAATTTTAAAGATACGTTTGACGCGCGTTATGAACGAACGGTTGCAACGTCTTGGCGATTATGTCAGCAGGGATATACCCTGACGGAAAAATGGGAGTGCATTTTTGACGAAAAAATCCGCGAGAATCGAGAGACACAATAATGTCTTGAAAATCACCCAATGATACAAATCTTATTTCTCGATCCTTGTGATGCATTTTTTGGCGGACTCACCGGCAATATTACAACTCGATACGAGGTTTCGGGTTACCGAGAAGATACGCTAAACGTATGTTCTCTGTATGTACTTAAGACTGGAGTTTTTCCAATCGGTCATCCAGATATTTATGTAAGCGAGAAATGTAATAGTTTAATTGGAATTGCGCCAAATTTTAATTTCAGTTCAGTCGAGGGTCTCGTACGTTGTCGAGTACTCTCCTCATGTGATCTTTTCCATCCGATATTGCCGTATCGCGTACACGGTAAATTATTATTCGCTCTTTGCCGTACATGCTGAAACATTTTCTCGAGATGCGTGCACGACGATTCTGCGGAGCGTGAGTTCGAAGGCACATGAATGTCCTGTGAATTACGCAAAGCAATCGAAAAAAGATATCTCGTGACGCGGGTAGATGAGATTTGGCATACAAATCCACGCGATATAATCCCGAAACGCGACAGGGAGAGTTTACCGGATATATCAATATCTTTTTACAATTACACAAGAGGCGAGTGAGTGACCAAGCGAGGACAATGTTGCTAAAGAATGTTGAAAGAGAAGTTACCCGGGTGAATATGAAGCAAGGTATCATTCTTGATAAAAACAACATCGTACGTAATTCCGGCTTACCATCCGTCCAATTTTGTCTCAATTCGTTTTGGGGGAAATTTGGCCAGCGAAGTAACTTGCCGAATACGGAAATAATAAGAACCCCTCAACGTTTCGCCGAA
>JAECZD010000035.1:0-69859 GCA_024349325.1 Pogonomyrmex californicus
TGATACTTTTAAAATTGTTTGATAATTTTGTTTTACAAATTTTATTATTTTTTTATTTATATTAATATTTAAAATTATAAATTATGTTAAATTATATTATGTAGTAATTATAAATTATTTAAATGTTAAAGATATTAATATTATTAAAAATAACGTAATCATATATTTTTATTTTTGAAAATGTTAATTATTGTTAGATCACACCAATCAGCGCTTCTTGCACGACATGCATTGCTTCGATTATCTACATAGTGATCGCCGTGTGGGCCATCATACACACATACACACACACACACACACACACACACACACACACACACACACACACACACACACACACACACACACACACACACACACACACACACACACACACGCACGCACACGCACGCACGCACGCACGTATACACACACACACACACACAAATAACTGATTTTCGAGTGTATCACATTGATTATTTCTCTTACCGCATATAAGACACGCGTTATATACGACCAATACACATGATCACTTTATTTTGTTCGTTTTTTGTGCTTTCTATAAAATATAGTTCACGAATCTTAACCGGTTGTGCATCTCGTCCTCACCGTTTATAGTTGTCTTTAATTATTAAAGTATTTTTTAATTTTATTATTAAATATGTGAATTAATTTATTGTAATAAGTTATAATTTTGTTTTTATAGTTATAATGTTCATATTATTTATTATAAATTCTTATTATAATGTTTATTTTAAATTTATCTAAAAATGTATTTTTCTTTAATGAATACTGGTAAGGTTTTTGGCAGTTTTCCTTACTCCTTACAACAAATTGATATTCTTGAATATTTCTTCCAATTAAAATATTTATTTTGAGCTACATGTTGTGTTTCAAATTATTTTAGTACTTCCTCTCTTAGTTTATTTATAGTATATTATTAAATTTTGAACTATTAAATTTATTAAATTTTTTAACTCTGTGCGTGCGTGCGTGCGTGCGCGTGCGTGCGTGCGTGCGTGCGCGCTTGCGTGCGTGCGTGCGTGCGTGCGTGCGTGCGTGCGTGCGTGCGTGCGTCTGTGCGTGCGCGCGTGCGTGCGTGCGTGCGTGCGTGCGTGTCGTGCGTGCGTGCGTGCGTGCGTGTGCGTGCGTGCGTGCGTTATGCGCGTGCGTGCGTGCGTGCGTGCGTGCGTGCGTGCGTGCGTGCGTGCGTGCGCGTGCGTGCGCTCGTGCGTGCGTGCGTGCGTGCGTGCGTGCGTGCGTGAATATGCGTGCGTGCTGCGTATTTTCGTGCGTTTGCGTGCGTGCGTACGTGCGTGCGTTCGTGCATGCGTGCGTGCGTGCTGCGTGCGTGCGTTCGTGCGTGCGTGCGTGCGTGCGTGCGTGCGTGCGTGCGTGCGTGCGTGCGCGTGCGTGCGCGTGCGTGCGTGCGTGTGCGTGCGCGTGCGTGCGTGCGTGCGTGTGCGTGCGTGCGCGTGCGTGCGTGCGTGCGTGCGTGCGCGCGCGCGTGCGCGCGTGCGTGCGTGCGTGCGTGCGTGCGTCTTGTTCGTGCGTGCGCGTGCGTGCGTGCGTGCTCGTGCGTGCGTGCGTGCGTGCGTGCGTGTGCGTGCGTGCGTGCGTGCGTGCGTGTGCGTGCGTGCGTGCGTGCGTGCGTGCGTGTGCGTGCGTGTGTGTGTGTGTGTGTGTGTAAAATCGCATATGTTTGTTGGTCATACATATCTTTATAAATTAGAAAAATTTTTATGTGATTATAGGCAACAATATTACATAATTTTATTTATATTAGGTACGTTACTGATAATCTATGTTTTTCTTTTTAATAGGAGGATTTACAGTATACTACACCAGTTCTAACTCAGGAGTTCCGAAGGGGGTGCGGGTGTGCGGGGGGACGACGGGCGCGGGGTGAGGGAGAAGTCAGAGGCGGCGGTCCTTCGAATTGAGCCGCGGGGAGGAGGGAATAGATAAGGTAGAATTCGGTAAAGATGATATAAACAAATAGATAAACAAATAGGTAAACAAGTAGATAAACAAATAAAAAATTGCGACTCGAAGGACATAACGTCGGGGAGGGGGTTCTTTGAAATAAGCCGCGGGTGGCATAATATGCTCCAGTAGTTATAAAAATAGATAATATTAAATAGATAAACAAATTTGATATAAACAAATTTGATATAAAGAAAATTGCGACTCGAAGGACATGACGTCACGAGGGAGGGAGGGTAGATAAGATAGTAGCTACAAAGGCGAAAGTGATAGAAAACAAATAAATAAACAAATATATAAACAAATAGGTACACAAATAGGTAAGCAAATAGATAAACAGGTGGCGAAGATGATATAAAGAAATTATTATGGACAAGGCGCGTAGATATGATGTCAGAGGGGGTTTCAGCCCGCTGCTGCCGCTGCCGCCACCGCCGCCGTCATCCCATCCCGCCCGCCATACTCTCATCTTCTTTTTTCGTTGCGCTGTCTCTATTGTATATCTATTATCTTTCTTTCGTATACCTACTATCTCTCTCATTGCGGCTCTCTCTTATTACGAATCTTATGACTATTTTTTTTCCGACTAATTATTTTTATGGCGAGAGGAAAGGAATGAAAGAAATACATGTTTTTTGCATATATATCTTTATTTTTTAAACAAAACACATTTTTCATTTAAGCGGGAAACTTTTTTATTCATATTTTTTCTTACACACTAAAAACTAAAGCTAACAGCTCGCAATCGACGAGTTGACGTCTATTGAAGATATCGCAATCGCGTATCGTATTTGGTACTTCCTCGGGATCTGTTACAACAGACGCGATGTTGGAGAATCGCGTATACTTGATATCGATAACGAATCTGACGAGTCGATCGAACATCACATCGATACATTCATCCAGATTAAACATTCGGCGTAATGTAGATTCGAGCATCGTTATGCGTACGTTCAAAGATTCAAGATGTAACATCGTTCATCAGGCAAACTCTGATGGTTAACGGTCCGCTTATAAAATTGTCTTTGTAATCGTTTCGCAACAATTTATAGATATTCCATCGCTGCTCGTAGAGTCCCTTCCACGTTTCGAAAGACAGTATCAATTCCTGTCCCCGATGATTTCCCAGAGCGAGCTCCACGTAGCTCGGTGGACCAACGTTGATTCCAATTTCCAAAAATTTGTAGCCCGTGGCCATCAGAGTGTAACATCTACTCAATAGGCGCACCGCGTGACGCTCCACCGAAATGCTGTGGAAATTAAATATATAATATTACACAATATTGGAAAAAAAAGAGAAAGAAATAAAATGCAGTTGAAACTTACGTGTTACGTTCCTTTTTTGTTTCACCGTACATCGCACGGTGCGCTGCTTCCTTTGGCGAAGTTGCGTCTTGAAACGAATGATGGAGGAGCGGAGTACTTTTCATGCAGATTGTTCGATGGAGGATTGATCCGCGTAAATTTTACATAGCAAACCGTTAACTCCTCTCCTCCTCCTCCTCTCCCTCTTTTTCTAGGAATTTTATTGTGATCAAACATAGCGACATGTTTGCTAAAAAGGCTCGCGTGTTTAAATTTTTTCCAGGAAAAAAGCCGCGATAAGATGGCTTTTCGTGGAAATCGACGTGTCGCGATGTGTTAAGAGAGAAGCGCCGATACTTTGGCTGCTATAAACAAATTGCGCGACGACGCTCCGATTTAGACAAAGAAGTTGACGACTGTATGTGTCGTGGCATGTTAAGTGAAGCGCTGATAATTCGGCTATAAACAAATAAATAAACAAATTGCGACTCGACTTGCAAACGTATGACAATGCTTCGGTTTAGACAGAGGGACAAAGAAACTGCAGATGATATAATAGGTCATAATAATGATATATAATAGGTTGGGCGCGCGGGATCACAGTAGGTGTTTCGAGTATCAAATTTGGATGAGTGGTAATGAGCGGCACGTCATCGAACCCACGTTGGCGTCGCTCGAAGAGTTTCAAGAACGCGACAGTGGATGGACGCTGTCGCGAATTCTCAATCTTACAGTAAATATAAACAAATATAATCCTCTACATACGGGATGTTACATCGAATTACCGCGGGAAATTATGTTAAAGCGACTGTGATTAACGTACGATCCAAAGACAAATGTTTGCACGGTCGGTGGTCGCGTCTTGCATCAATCGAAAAGCATACGGATTGGAATTGTTGTACCCGCATTATATGACAGTATTAAATCTCCAAGACATTACGTTTCTGATGACGTTGAATCAAATTAAAAAGTTCGAACATCTCAACGACATCTCAATCATCGTCTACAACTTCGAGGGGGAAAAGCAGATACTCCTGATACGGTTGACAGATAAGAAGATGGAGAAACACGCAAATTTATTGTACGTGCAGGATCCGCGCGACGACAACGCGGAACACTTCACGTACATCAAAAAACCTGTTTTGTGAGCTCGCAAATAAACAAAAAGAACACAAAAAATACTTTTGCGACCAATATGTATACACATTTTAACAAAAAAAATTGTATAATATTTTTATAAATGTTTATTAAATATTAAAAAGTAATGTTTTCCTTTTTTCCAGATACATTATTTTAATTCATCCGAGAAATTGCAATCGCATACGATGGATTGTGAATGATTGCGCCATCCGACTGCCGAGCGAGGATGACAAATGGCTCGCATTCAAGAACCACACAAATAAGGAACGACTTCCTTTCGTATACGCGGACTTGGAGTGCGTACTACGGCGAACGAAACCGGCAGAGAAGAAAAACGCATCTATCAGCACCACACCTATCAGCAGCACGAGGTATTTAGCATCAGATACTACGTGCGATGCTCGTACGACGACGCGTTATCAGCGTATCGATTTCGTCGCGGCGAAGACTGCGTTGCATGGTTCGTTCAGCAACTCGAAAACTCGCATTGAGTAAAAATTTTGTTATCGCCAATGTCCCCATGGAAACGTTATCAAGAGAACAATGGGAGACATATCGTAGCGCGACGCGTTGTTACATTTGTGAAAAACTATTTGTGTCCGACGACACGCGGGTACGCGATCACCTTACCGATCGTTACCATGGTCTCGCGCATTCAAATTTTAATCTAAATTATAAAGATTCATGTTGCATTCCCATAATATTTCACAACTTATCCGTTATGACGCGATTATAACGCGTACTTTGTCATCATGGAAATAGCTACGACATTCGGAGGCAGGATCGACATGCTGCCGATAACAAAAAAAATACATTTTCTTAAAAACACGTTAAAGATACCGCCGAGAAATTAAATTCACAAAATTGCGTACAACCGCGGTTCATTGATTCGTACAAATTTTTAAATACCAGCCTTGATAAATTGGCATTTTTCTAACGAAAGAAAAAATTGAAAATTTTACGTTCCGAATTTTCCATATTATCAAACGAAGATTTTTATTTGAAGCGTAAAAGTCTTTCCCTACGAATACGTGGATCGTGCGGACAAGCTGCAGAACATGCTCCTACTACCGCACAAATCATTCTATAGCTTGTTGATCGATGATACGGTATCGGAGAACGATTATGCGCCGCGAACGTCTGGCAGCAATTGTCTATTGAAACCCTAGACGAGTACAGCGATCTGTATTTAAAAACCGATGTCTTGTTATTGGTCGACGTTTTTGAAAATTTCCGCGAAAGTTCTATCGAAAGTTATAGTCTCGATCCCGTTCATTACTACACATTGTCAGGTTTCACATGGGACGCCATGCTGTAACATGTGCTAACGCGTAAAATTTGAGTTGCTCATGATATCGATATGGTTATGTTTATCGAACGCAGTATACGCGGTAGCCTCAGTCAATGTTCCAGTAGATACGCGCAGGCCAATAACAAATACATGCGTTCATACGACCTGTCGAAACCGTCATCGTGTTGAGATGTACTACAATGTGAACAATCTGGATGGGCGATGTGTTAACGCGCCCTATGCCGAATTTCGATGAGTTGAAGACATCGCGAACTTTGACGCGAACGTGATCGCTCCGGATTCGCTTACAAGTTATATTTTCGAGGCTGATCTCGAGTATCCGCATCATCTGCACGACCGACACACTAACCTTTTCTGTCCGACGAGAATAAACCATCCTGCACGCGACAGGATAAACTTCGCGACGTTATATGACAAGAAGCGGTACGTCATCCACTATCGCAACCTGCAGCAATATACGCATGGTCTTCGTATCATGATCTATGTATGGTCTTCGTATTGCAAAGATACATCGCGTACTACAATTTGCTTATCCGCCTGTTTCCGCGATTACATTGAACTCAATACACATTTTAGAATGCGAAAAACGATTTTGAGAAAAATTTGTACAAATTGATGAACAACGCGCTATTCGGTAAAACAATGGAAAACGTTCGGAATCACGTGGAAGTAAAATTGATAACAAAATGAGATGTACGGTATGGTGAGAGGCAATGATCGCGAAACCAAATTTCCACAGCCGCAGCGTCTTTGCGGAAAACTTAATCGCCGTCGAACTGCATAAACTCGAGATGAAATTCGACAAATTTATGTGGGTATGTGTATATTCGATATATCGAAAATCTGCTTGTACGAATTTCATCACGAGTACATGTCATCGCTGTATGGCGATAAATGTAAGATCATATTCACCGATACGGATAGTCTCATATATTACATCGATGACGTGCATACATACGAGACGATGAAACGTGATATCGCTAGATTCGATACGAGCGATTATCCGTCGGACAACGCGTACCTAGGGATGCCTCTCATGAATAAAAAAGTATCCGACTTAATGAAGGACGAAAATAACGGTGCGATAATGATGAAATTCGTCGAACTCAGAGCGAAGATGTACGCGGTGAGGATTGACAGTAAAAAGGATACCAAAAAAGTGAAAAGTGTAAAAAATAACATCGTAGCGCAAATAATAACCTTCGACGATTACACGCGGTGCTTGAATGAAAAGATCGAAATGACTCGTCATGTCATGTATAAGATCCAAGTTACACCAAGTATATACAGTGTCCGAGTCGAAAATCGCTGAGTCCGTACGATGACAAACGATACATCGTACCGGACTCGACGGAAACCGTGGGGATATTGGCGGATTCCGTTGTAATATACATGTATATACAATTGTACATATTTTTTATATTATATTTTTATATATTATTACGACCGAGCGGTGTTCCGCTCGACATTACTCTTATACATTTCCAGCCTAAAGATCGTTCCTTGCGGACGCGGTCGTCAAACGATCAAGCGTTGTTTTGGCGAGAGAATCGGCGCGGCGCGCGAGTTTGAGCTGTGTCGCGGTGAATTATTATTAAACTGTGAAAAACTCTTGTTATCGCTTCTGTACTTAGTGTTTAATAAAGTGTTTCTTTTCTAACCGTCTCTTCCTTTCCTTGCGTGAGAGTGACGCGAGTAGACCCGCCGCGAGTGTGACACGGGGCTCGTCCGGGATATAAAAAACATGGCGGAGCGTCAAGCGAAATTAAAAGAAAACAGTGACGGAGGAGGGGCAGGAAAGAACGGGGAGACGGGTTGTCTCGGCTAGAAAGAGAGTTTGTGTGCGTACGGAGGAACCGGAAACGATTCCAAACTTAGAGATGATTCTCCGAATGATCATTGAGAAGCTTCGCCTTCTTAGAGAGGAGCGAGCGGAGCGGCGACGCGGAACGGAAGAGCAGGAAGGATCGGTGCGGCAGTCCGAGGAGCATGAACCACCCGTACCAATCAAATCCAATTTTAAGTCTCGGTCTCGGTTTAAAATTAAAGATATATATGATATATATGACGATATATATGAGTGTTCCTTTGTGGGAATTTTTATCTCAATTCGAATTGATTGCTCGGGCAAATAGATGGGGAAATTCGGAGAAAGTGGTTGTATGGGCTTTCTGTTTGAGGGGGAAGGCGCGTTCAGTTTTAGAGGGGGGGGGACGAAATTGGAAAATTCGCAATATAGCGAATTAATCTCTAGACTAGAGATTACGTTTTGGGGAAAAACTTTCGGAAAATTATTACATGCAGTTTATAAATCGGAAGCAGAAATTTGGGGAGGAATTGGTTGCGCTTAGCTCGGACCTGGAGCGTTTGTCTCGTTTAACCTATCTGGAGTGCTCTCTTGGCGCGGATAAAATTGCATGCTCGCAATTTATTGTCGCGTTGTCAGACGGTTTTATTAAGCAGACTCTTTAAATGGAAGGGTATACATCTTTGAGGGTCGCTGTGGAAAGAGCCATAGCGGTAAACATTATTAAGGAAAATAGTTTTCAGAGAGATCGAAAGGGAAAAATTAGTTTTGAGGTCGGACACGAACGGAACTTTTTCAACAATGGAGAAATTTTTGCACGTGATTATAAGCAAAATCGCGGGAAATTTAGTAATTTTAATAATAAACAAAAGGAAACTATCGGTCCTAAAAGAGAAGCCAACGAATGTTGGCAATGTGGAGCTAAGGGACACTTCCGAACAGAGTGCCTTTCATTAGTTAATTCAGGGAAGGAAACTTGGGCTCGCCGAGCTTTGCAGCGGTGTAACGCAGGGCTCGGCGTGGAAATGTAATACCGCTAGGGAAAGAAATTTTTCTTTCAGGAATTTAAGTGGAAAAGCAGGAAATTTTTGTTTTCAAGGAAGGTTAGACGATCGAAATTGTGTTTTCAAAATTGACACGGGCTCAGATGTTTCGATTCTAAATAAAAGGTTGGTTAGGCCGGCAACAGTTTTGGGTAGGGAATAGAAAATTGAGATTTCCAACTGGGCAAAAGTTCCCATTGATTTTAAAACAAAAAAGTCGAGTTAGGAAGTTTTTCCTTAGAATTTGATGTATGTAGCGGAAATTGAGGATGAATGCATCTTGGAAGCAGATTTTTTTCTTAAAGTCGGGCAGAATAGGATCTTTAATTCGCTCTTTAGTAATGACGATTCTAGAAAAAAGGGGAACCTATTTTGTTCTCGTATTAGTCTCCCAGAAAGTAAAATTCCTGAATTTTTATTGAATTTCTTCAATAGGAATTCGGAAGAGTTAGATGATTTGCAAAAGAAAAATTTTTCTGAATTTTCAAGGAGTTTCAAGATATCTTTTCGAAAAATAGTAAGCGGGAAATTGTTCGGTAATAGAGTACTCAATTTCTATAGGAAAATCAAGTCCTATTAAGCAGATTCCTAGATTCTCGTATTCCCTTACAGATGCGAGATGAGATGGAAAAAATTCTTGAAGAGATGAAACGGCAAAGAGTGATTGAAGAATCCCATAGTCCTATTTCACCTGCAGTTATGGTGAAGAAGAAGGACGGGACGTTGAGGTTCTGTGTGGATTACAGAAAGCTCAATGCAATTATTAAGAAGGATTGTTATCCATTGCCAAGAATTGATGATCTTCTTGATCGATTGTCAGGAAATTCTTGGTTTTCCATGTTGGATTTGAAAAATGGATACTGGCAGGTGAAGCTTCATCCAGAAGATAAGGAAAAAACGGCATTCTCAATAGGTAACGGTTTGTGGCAATTTACTGTGATACCATTTGGATTATGTGATGCCTCGGCGACTTTTGAGAGGTTAATGAAAAGAATTCTTTATCAAACATTAAACAAAGGGTTTATTTAGTGATGTAATTTTCAATAAAATCTTTGAAGAGATGTTGGCTAATTTATCGGGGGGAAGCTTTTCTTTGTCTCAGGGCAGCAAATTTAAAAATAAATCCAAAGAAATGTTCCCTGTTTGGAAGAAAAATTAAATATGTAAATAATTATATATTTAGGACATGAAGTCTCGGAAGAAGGAATCTCTACTGACTCTGAAAAGATAGCGTACAGGAATGACCTGTTCCGCGGAATAAGAAGCAAGTTCATAGTTTCTAGGGGTTATGCTCCTAGGAAATTGTGTGTTAGAGAATTTTCATAAATTGCAAAATCCCTATTTTCCTTGACGGAGAAACAGTATAGGTTAGTTTGGGATGAACATTGTCAGGAGGCATTTGTATAGCTTAAGCGGTGTTTGATTTCTTCCCACGATTTCTTATCTTTTCTAGTTGAGACAGGGAAATTCATTTTGGATACTGACGCCTCGAATCATGGCATTGGTGCTGTTTTATCCCAGATTCAAGAAAGAAAGGAGAGAGTAATTGCTTATTTTAATAGGGTTTTAAGTAAAACCGAAAGAAATTATTGTGTAACTCGAAAAGAGTTGTTAACAATAGTTGACTCTTTGAAAAGTTTTCATCACTATTTATATGAACGAAAATTCTTACTTGGTGTTACTGATCGAGCGGTGCTCGACGCTACTCTCATACATTTCCAGCCTGAAGATCGTTCCTTGCCGACGCGGTCGTCAAGCTGTTGTCAAGCATTGTTTTGACGAGAGAGTCGTCGCGCGAATAATTACGCGAAAATAATTACGAGTTTTCACGACTGGTTCATGATCGATCTCCGCCGTGACGCACACCCTTCCTTCTTATTTGGGCGAGAGAGTCGCGCGGCGCGCGAGCTGTGTCGTGAATTATTATTAAACTGTGAAAAGCTCTGTTATCGCTCTTGTGCTCTAGTGTTTAATAAAGTGTGTTCTTGTCTAACCGTTCTTCCTTTCCTTGCGTGAGAGTGACGCAAGTAAAACCGCCGCGAGTATGACAATATGTAATTTATATATATGCTTATATTATATATATATATATATATATATATATATGTACGTATATACTGTATATATGTGTATGTATGTACATACGTATATATGTGTATGTACGTATGTATATATGTATATATGTATGTATATACGTATGTATGTATGTATATATGTATGTATGTATGTATATATGTATGTATGTATGTATGTATGTATGTATGTATGTATGTATGTATGTATGTATGTATGTATGTATGTATGTATGTATTGTATGTATGTATGTATGTATGTATGTATGTACGTATGTACGTATGTACGTATGTACGTATGTACGTATGTATGTATGTATGTATTTCTTGTACTTTTATATATATTTTTATATTTTTTGTACACGTATTATACCTGTATTGTACATTTTTTTTATACGTTTAATAATTTTTTATATTTACACGTGTAGTTTTTTATACTTTACGAAGATGTAATTGAAGGAAAGGAATAATAAGATTGTATACATTTATACATTGTATATTTATTTTTAATTGTAAAAATAAAAAAATAAATCACACTGCTTTTGTTTATCCAAGAATTGTGCGATCCATCGAATTCCAACCATTTGACGTAAATCTCATCTCCTTTCCTGCGCCTATTTTCTCCACGAGATACACGTCCGGATGAATCTCGATGCAACTCGTGATCGTAGAACGCTCCAGCGATGACTTTTCCGCGATAGTCCTCGAGCAGGTAGGTTACAGGATTAATATGCTGCACTTTAACGATTTTAAACACCTCGGTGGTCCAATTTGACGTGCAACCTTTTTCGAAAACTTGTACTTGCTCACGCGTATCGAATCGCCTACTTTGAATTTTGCTGGACCTGCGATCTTTATCGCGCTGTACACCGTGTCCAAGAGTTTTTTGGCGATCGCGGGAGTTACGTCAGCGGGTCGCATGCCGATGCGCGCGTTGTAATCTGACACGCGAGACGCGGTCGACCCACTTATAAGTGACGTTGAGCATAAACATCTTCTACATGTCGTTCTTAAGCGTGCGACTGAATCGCTCGACGATCGATGCCTTCAGCAGCGTATATGTGGAATAATTAACGTTGTGTTTTTTCAAGAGTTTCTGCACATCGGCGTAAAATTCCTTTTCCATATCCGTTTGCAAGTTTCTCGGGCATCTTCCACTCTCTTGAATTATCTTAGTTAGTCGTCTCGCTTCCTTGCTCTTGGTACGGCCCAGGCATTACTTGCTCAACGCATCGATGACGGTGAGTATGTAATGATGACCTCTATTGAAACTCGAATACAGACGCATCTCGACGATATCAGCCTGCCACAGATCGTCGTATCCCCGAATTATGACACGTCTTCGCGGAAAATTTTTCCTTGCCGGAGCGTGCAATTCCTTAACGAGTCGTCACTTCTCGGAGCTAACATTTTTTTCACGTCCATTGGATCTCATGTTTCGACAATATTTAATAGTAAATAAGATATACGATTTAAAATTGTTTTTTTCCTCACTGACGTCAATCGACTGGTTCGTTTCGTCAATACGCGATTAATTTATAATAATGCCGGCTTCGCAAAGTTCTTCGATGATCAATAGCATCTCGTTGTTGTGAGCGTTGTTACCAGCTCGGTGCGAAGCGTCGAGTAATCGGAGTCGATGCACCAACTCGTTGAGATCATCCCAATGCACGTAATCGATCTTGTTATCGTTTAATGACGGATGGTATATTGCCTGCACCCTTTTTACCGCTTTTCTTATATGTAGATACGAGCGGAGCAATGATGTTAATGTACTTGTATCTCTTGTTGCCCATGATGGGATTATAGGCGCTATGGCCACGTCTATGAGCATTCGTTGTTAATAGTATATTTTTATATATTTGTTTGTCATCTGAGGTGAATATAGCTCTTATCTTTGAAATTCTCTTGAAGATGAAGTATATCGATCAATTCGTATAATTCTGGTGTACCTCATATTGTATCTCACATTGTCTATGATTATGGAGTCATCTTTATCAACGTCAAACTTTTTGTCGAAGCCGTACCGAGCATCGTACTACTTTTGTCGAAATAAACACCGTACACATTATCGATCGCTTTATTTATGTCGTCACCGAGAAGAACGTACTTTCGTCCAAACGGTCCTAGCTGACCATGAAGCACCTCGGCTTCTTCTTTGCGTTTGTAGAGTTTATTTGACGGTTGTTTTCGGTGACGGTTCTCTGACGTCTTTTGTCTCAAAAACTTTTGTTTCGTAAAAGTATTTTCGGTTTTCGGTATTTTCTTTAGATGATTCTTTCAGCAGCAGCAGTTCTTTCGATAGTTCTTTCGGTGTAGATTCGTACGTGAATGAATCTAATGTGGCGTTCAATTGTTTTGTACGTTGCTTTTTAGGCGACGTTAATTTCAATCATCCAACATCCGTCCAATACGAATCCCTGTTAGTTGTAATGTTATCATCGTCATCATCGTCTTCGTTTCTTTTTCTTAATACCGATATCCTTTGCAACATTGGCTCCTTTTTTAATCAGCTGAGATTCCTCGATGTTTTCAACAATTTGTTTCAGAGGTTCGACGATGGGCTTGAAATGTCTTTCCAACGCTACATCTTCAATTATTTTACCAGTTTTCAAAGCGCAATATTTTTTGCGAATCGAATCGCTCGTTTTCGGAATCTGTTTCGCTATTTTCTCGCGATCTTTGATGTTATCCATGTTGCCTGCTTGACGTATCGATTTCGACTAATCGCGTTATGATACCGCGAACTGTTAAATTCTGTTAAATTCTTTTCTGTATTGCCCATTGATAAGCGGGTTGTCCTTGTCTATCTCTAGAAATCCGTACTCGCGCTGCCAACAATCGCGGCATAACGCATAGAATTTATCGTACGACATGTCGGTATTCACATGATCGTTGAAAACATATTTCAAGTTGATACTATCCTGTTTGAATAGGATCAGTAGGTTCGCATTGTCGCGTACATATGTTTAGGTATCCTCGCGTACGTCTGACAGAAATATTAGATGTACAAAAAAGTTCTGAACTTTTTTTGTAAAATTCAATCTTTATTAAAAACAAACAAAAAATATTAATCAACGAAATATTCCCCGTTTGCATCAACGACCTTTTGCCATCTTTCGGGTAGCTTGCGAATTCCTTGACGATAGAAACTCACTGGCTTCGAAGCGATAAAGTCATCAATGCATTTTCGTATCTCTTCAAATCTCACGAAATGTGTATCAGCCAAATGATGCTGCAGCGACCGGAATAGGTAGTAATCGGAAGGCGCCATGTCTGGGCTATACGCCGCGTGCGGGAAAAGTTCCTAGCCTAACGCAAAGATATGGTCCTGAGTCGCTTTCGCAACATGTGGTCGAGCATTGTCATGAAGCAAGATCACTTTACGACGTCCTTGGCCAGTAAATCTTTTCTTCTAATGCATCGCTCAAATTGGTCAATTGTTGTTGGTAGCGGTCTGCCGTGATTGTTTCACCCGGTTGTAACAACTCGTAATACAACACATCTTTCCAATCCCACCAGATACAGAGCAAAACCTTCTTAGCATGGATATTGGGCTTTGGCGTCGATGTCGAAGGTTGACCAGTCAACCCATGATTTTCTACGTTTAGGATTATCATAAAGAATCCACTTTTCATCGCCTGTAATGATTTTGTGCAGAAAATCTTTTTTCCGGAACTTTGAAAGCAAAGTGAGTGCAGTGTCACGCCGACTATTTTTGTTGTCTTCGGACAATTCATGCGGAACCCATCTGCCTTCCTTCTGAACCTTTTCCATTGTATGTAAACGTACGGAAATGGTTTGCTGCGTAACGCCAAGCTGTTCTGCAAGCTCCTATTCAGTTTGCGCAGAGTTTATATCCAGCAGTGCTTGCAATTCGTCCGTTTCAATCTTTTGAAGGCGTCCAGCACGCGATTCATCTTCAAGACTGAAATCTCCTTGGTGAAATTTTTGATACCATCTTTTACATGTAGTATGACTTACAGCGTTTTCTCCATATGCAGCACAAATTATTGCAGTGGCTTCAGCAGCATTTTTCTTTAGATAAAATACGAAGTGGATGAAAAGTCGAATATGCTCTTTTGTTATTGCCGTCGTGAATACTACTGATTTTTGAGGTTATGTGCATTAAACACCAAACCATATGGCATTTTACAAGGCCAAATGTTAACGCTTTAAAACTGCAAAAGGGCGGGAAGATATATAAAATTTAAATTGTTATTTCGATTGTATAAAATCTAAAGCTCAGATCTTTTTTGTACACCTAATAGAAGCAATCGACGTTCGAGTGACGGCCCTTCGAGAAGAATTCTCTCTGCATTTTGCTTATTGCATGCAACATCATCGAAGACAAAGATCGAATTGGGACGTGCCTCGCTCAGTGGAATGATGTCATTGTTGTTGGAGAATGTAAAATAGCCGATTTCGTCGATCGATGTCAACAAAGTTTCGAGATATCGATATTTTAGTTGTTGCAGCAATTTCGATTATACACGTTCTCGAAATATACAGCGTGCGGATTCTCGAGCAAACTTATGAGAACATTGGTTTTACCGCAATTCGACCGCAAATGATGGCGCGGTAGCATTTCACCGTGCTTGCGCTCCGTCGCGATGTCCTCCCATTCGCGCTTTTTCGTCGCAATTCGCGACGCGTATCGTCAGTGGATGCCGCACGAATTTCATGTTCGCACTGCGTTATCTAGGCTTCGATCGAACCGCTTATTTATAGGCGCGCGAAACCGCGAATCGCTCAGTTGCAAAAATGTATCTTGCGCTGTCGCATCCCTCCGATATTCGGGATTTGAGCGCTGAACAGTTGCAATATATATCGAAAGTCGTACTGTTATGCGTGTATGGTGAATGTATCGACCATGTGTAGGACAAGCTTCTGGACCATATAAAGACGAATTTGGACGTTCGAACTTATCGTCGCTGTGTCGAGCATTATAACCAACCGTGGCAACGTACGCACATCGAAGATAAAGGATTGTAACGTATGTCAGCAGCAGCAACGTCAAACGTAGGCTGCGTTGGAGGTCTGCTCAATCAAGAGTGATAAACGCGCTTCCTTTCGAGTTACATATTCCCGATTAGTCTTGCGGCCCGGGTATTCGGCTGAAGAATCGATTAGATGAAACGGGCATAAATCCATTGGACGCGGCGTGTCGTGAACACGACATTGCGTATCCTCAGAGCAACGATCTCGCCGACAGACACGTGGCGGACAAAGTACTAGCCGATAAAGCCTAGGACGCGTCATCGCGAGGGATTCGACTCTGAGCGAGAAAACTGCAGCTGTAGCTATTTGGGCAGAAAAAATTTGGGCGATGAAAGCCAAGATCGATATAGGTATGAAAGCGAAGAAAAAAGCCAGCAAAAAAAGAAACGAATACTTCCAACGGCGAAATGAAGTGGCATGTTACCGATTCTGCCAATTTTGGACGCGCTCGGATCCTTGATCGGCGAAGCGGCCAGCGTGGCGAAAACGGGAAATGACAGGAAAGCCGCGCGACAGCTCGAGGATTGCAACGTCACAATCGCGCGATGGAAACACGCGGACAAGGATTATATCTCGTTCCGTACAAACGCGGACGAGGTGTAACAGCGAAAAAGGAAAAAAGAAAAAAATAAAAAGACAATAAAAATACCTACGGGCGTAACCACCAACGTACAATTGGATCAGTTGGCGAGACGTATTCGCGTACCATACTTCATAAGTGTTTTCATGTGTAACGCATTACCGATTAGCGGCACGCGTTGAAAGGAAAACGGTATCGTAAATCTAGACGACGCAATGGGTCCCGGTACTCATTGCGTACGCAAAGAGAAACGATCGCGTTGTGTATTTCGACAGTTTCGATAATCTCCGACCGTCCGAGAAACTCGTGCGATATTTCGGTGTTACGATAAAATACAATCGGACATCCTATCAGACGTACGATCAGAACGTCTGCGGACAGCTGTACCTGTGGTTTCTCCAAACGGTCGATGCGCGTGAATTTATAAAGTCCGACAAAATGTCGTGGCGTCTCAGTATTCGTCGAACGCTTTTTTCAACATGTCGCTGACGCTTACGCTGAGCGGGAAGAGCAGCGTTCTCGCGACAAACTACTCTCCAGCCATAGATTTGAGCGACGATGACTACGAGCTTAGTCTAACAATTTTGGAGACTTATCACACAATATCGAATGTAAACGCTTCGAACAATACATTTTATTTTGGTAAAGACGACACAGAAATTACGATTCCCGAGGGATCGTACGAATTTCAGGCCATAAATGAATTTTTGAGACGTGAGATTTTACGGAAACAATCGTGACGCGACATACCCGATGATAACGCTGGTGACACCGCGCGCGGCGATGACGAGATTGGGGAATACCCGATAGTGCTCCGCACAAATTACAACACGATGAAGTGTTAAAGATTAAATGCGCCAGAATAAACTTTAACAACCCCAATAACATTAGATCGCTGCTAGGTTTCTCGAAGCGTATACTGCAACCGCGAAGGTGGCATGAATCGGACGTGTCGATCAATAATGAACGTAAACATTATTCGTGTAGAGTACAACGTGACTGCGGACGCGTCAGCAACGACAAAAGTGTGCACACGAATTTTCGCCGAGCGTGCCGCCAGGATATAAGATATCGGAAAGGCCGATGCAGATCATTTACTTACCAGTCATTGTACGGAGCATTACGAGCTAATAATACGCATTTTTGACCAGAACGGACGATTGCTCGATTTCAGAGGAGAAGAGATCACCGTCAGATTGCACGTACGACAGCGATAATCCGATCGTGACATTTGAGATGCTCGTGTTGAATCGAAGCATACGCAAAGAGATAACGCATCTTTTACAAAGAAAACATCAAGCGACAATACTCGTTCATCCGGCTGCATCAAGAAGTGAAAAAAAACTCAACGCGTCAAATGTTAAATTTTTAGAAGCTTTAGGATTTGCGGTGCGCAACTTGTGAGATGATTGATATCCTAAACATCGAAGACGAGTCAATCTTCGATGATCGTATCATTAAGATTGAGACTCATGCATACAATACAACGCTTCGCCAATACAACGTTCGGCGACGTTATAGCGATGAGATAAGAATACAGCAACAGGATCTGTACACATTGCCGCACATACGAAAGCTTTCTATATGTCGAGGGAAAACTAACGAAGAACAAAGTTGTCGACGGATCTGATGTGATATTGGGAAATAATGTTGTCGCGTATATGTTCGATGAAATTTAATACGAGCTCGATGGCGTGGAGATTGATCGTAACAGAAATGTAGCATAACTAGCATGCTCAAACACTATATAACGTCATCCGACAGAAGTGTGAAGACAGATTCTGAGGAATACCGGCTGAGATGCCGGCTGAGACTAACGCGGATGGATATTTTAACTTTTGCATATCTCTCTACGCACTGTTGGGATTCTGCAAGGATTACAGACGCGTGGTAATCAACGCTCGTCACGAGTTGATTTTGATACGATCGCGTAACGACAACAATTGCCTGATGGGAAATTCGGCGTTGGATCTCGTGGTCAACTTATTCAAGATACAATGGCGAATGTTGCACGTGTTATTAAGTGAGATAAAAAAACTATTGATGCTGCGCACTTAGGAAAGCGGACGATATTTGAACACGGCTTTTCGCTCATGGGATCTGTACGAGTTTCCGCTGTTACAGCGTACAACCAAGCATTCGTGGGCCATCAAGACCGCTACTCAACTCGAGAAGCCGCGATACGTCATCTTCGCTCTGCAAACAGGTCAAAAAACCGTCATGACTGAGGACACAAGCCGATTCGACGATTGCAACTTGACCGACATGAAACTTTATCTGAACTCAGAATGTTATCCGTACGATATGAATCTGGATTTCGACAAAAACAGGTGGTCCGTGTTGTATGAAATGTACGCGCGTTTCTGCAAGGGTTACTACGGACACGAGTATTTCGAGCCGAGTCTCACCGTCACATCTTTTTTACATAACGGTCCATTTGTAATTATTGATTGTTCTCGACAAAATGAATCTGTCAAGAGCGTAACTGTGGACGTGAGATTGGAATTTGAGATTAAGGAGAACGTACCGATAAATACCAGTGTCTCATTATACACGATCGCGTGGTTCAGTATCCGTTGACCAATGTTGTACGCAAGATCACCTAAGAGCATCGCTGGCATATGAATGAGAGATAACAAAATCTACGATATATCGAAATCAATCGCAGTCTCGAAAAATTACTCGTCATGGTCGTATCAACATTCGTAGACCTGCAAGGTTTCCTCGTTGGAGGACAATTTGTCGTAAAGGAGTTTGCTGCTCTCAGAGAACGGACCGTTTCTCTCTCACTATATTTTCGCAAGCCCTATACCGTGGCATTTCCTCGCAAATACCGACAAGTCTCGCGCACGTTGGATGATACGTCATCACCATAGACTGCGATGGGACGACGAATGGTTCCATACAGCAAAGAGTTTGATTACAAATGCTGTGCACGAAACGAAAGATAATGACAACGACGATGCTGTCGTATATGTCAAGGAAAAACGACAATGGTCGTGGAACTTGCTTCTGGACGATGAACAAAAGCGCGTCTACATCGAGATTCTGGATGTGGATTACGAAGACGTAGATTCTCTGAACAATCTGGACGCTGATAATACTATGCAATGCGGATATCACTATACTAATTGCGCTTTACAAAATGTATTCATATTATTTAATTGGTAGTCAGATAATCATGAATAAAATAAATAAATCTGGTATACGAAATATGTTTTTTTATTTCTTTCCCTTACGTAGACGATTACTTCTAACATTCCAACGATCCAATACATTTTTTGTCCGATGTAACGTTCAATCGGCTAGTCAAACTCGTCGCTCGCGATTATAACAACAGGGAGAAATGAAGAAAAACAACATCTAAGACGAATCTTATATTGATCGACTGAAATATAAGCGAAACGTCTAGCACCTCAGATAAGTTCAGATTACATCCTACAAATTTTCATAGTTAGGCCGACTAGATGATCAGTAGACATTCAGTCTTCCAAAGGTGAAGACTCAGAGAAAGGATTGCAAAGAAGACTCAGAATTATATCAGAATAATATAACGAAATTATAAATTTTCAAGAATAAATAATCAGGTAAATTTCAACAGGTAAATTTCAAAATTTTAATGTGAAAATAGAATAATAAATAGAAATGGAATATTAAGTTAAAAAATTAAAAATTATTTTTCTAAGAATGAAATTTCCGATGGAAAAACAATCTTAACTAGATAGAGTTATTTTAGAAGAACACCCAGAACCAGAAGAGGCGCAAGAGTCGATAATGTGCATAAGAGCAATTCATCAAGAAGTGATTTATCGGAAAAAGAAACACCCTGAGAAACCCTATCGATGTCTGTGTGAAAATTGTTACTTGGAACGACATCTAGAAAACGTTGGAATTCATCATCATATTTTTGACGAAGTGAGAGAGTGGCACACATTACGTAAAGTTACCGAAGACAATAGGGAACAAAACAACACTGTTTTGAGTGCCATAAATTTTTACTAATATTAAGACCGGTGGAACAATGTATGATATAAATAATGAAGAAGCATTTTATTGGATGAAATTGACGTACTGAACTATGAAATAATTAAGAGATATTTGTAGAAATGTATAGGTGTGATATAGTTTAGATTAAATAATTTTATATTAAATATTTTATAAAGCATTATATATATATTCTTCTAAAAAATGTGAATAAAAAAGTTTCACACTTAAATGAAAAATATATTCAATTTGTTTAAAAATAAACATATATAATATACACAATATGTATCTTTTATTCCTTTCCTCCCGCCATAAAAATAATTAGCCAAAAAAAAATAGATTATAAGATTCATAATAAGAGAGAGTCGCAACGGGAGAGATAGTAGGTATACGAGAGAGAGATAGTAAATATACAATAGAGACAGCGCAACGAAAAGAGAAGATGAGAACATGGCGGGCGGGGCGGAGTGGGGGCGGCGGCGGGCCCGCCTCCCCCTTTGATGTCATATCCATGCGCAATTTCTTTATATCATCTTTGTCACCTGTTTATCTATTTGTGTACCTATTTGTTTATCTATTTGTTTATTTATTTGTTTATATCACCTTCGCCTTTGCAGCTACTATCTTATCTACCCCGCCCCCGTGACGTCATGTCCTCCGAGTCGCAATTTTTTACCTATTTGTTTATCTATTTGTTTATATCATCTTCACTGAATCCTACTATCTTATCTACCCCCCCTGCCCTCGCGGCTTAGTTCAAAGGACTGCTGCCCCTGACTTCCCCTCTCCTCTACCCCGCGTCCACGGTTTTCTCTCGCACACCCACCCCTCTCGGAGCTCCTGAGTAAGAACCGGTGTAATATACCTACTATTTACTACACATTTTATATATAATATTTTATATTTTTATTTTTTTTTATACAATAATTATTAATTATTATGATATTATTAGAGGGCACAGTGTGCCCTCGCCGCTGGTACCAATGAACACGACTGTTCCTACGGCCACGTCCTCTTTTGTAATCTGAAATAAAAGAAACATACTAAATATTTTATAATAGTAATAGCAATAATAAATAGAACATAAAAATGATATGTTAACAAAAGGATGTAATAAATATTATTTGTGTGTGTTTATGTGTGTGTGTGTGTGTGTGTGTGTGTGTGTGTGTGTGTGTGTGTGTGTGTGTGTGTGTGTGTGTGTGTGTGTGTGTGTGTGTGTGTGTGTGTGTGTGTGTGCGTGCGTGCGTGTGTATGTTAAACGTATATATGTATATGTCTTACTATTTATCGGTTGCAATTCTTATTGCGGCGCTGCATTATATGATTGTTGCTGTTATTACCGTTGTTGAGGTTGTTGATGTTGCTGTTGCAACGGCTGGACTTTTCTTGCAATTTATTCTTCAACTGCTTTTGCAGGTCTATGATTATTTGTCGCTGTTGCTCCATAGTTTCTTCTGATGAAGTCTGTGGAGCAGACAGCGACAGCTCCTCCTTCAACAACATTTCTTCGTATTCTGAAATGATTATGAAAATACATATTTATTTAAATTTCATTTGCTAAGATCTACTATTCTATTGCACTTCGCTCTCTGTTTGGTGCTATGCATTCTATATATCAGCAAAAATTTGTAATTGTAAACATTGGTAGGATATGTCATTCACTTTTTGTTCTCTTGTATTCTTGCGTTCTTAGCTAAGAAAACGGGAATAGTAAAAAGAAAACGATAAGTAATAAATGTTGATATATTTAAAACATGAAATTATATTTTGAACAGCAATAAAATATATATTATATATATTCCGTTTTCTTAGCTAAAAACACAGGAATACAAGAAAACAAAAAGTGAATGAATATCGATATCCTATCAATATTTAAACTTACAAATTTTTGCTCTATATATATATATATATATATATATATATATATATATATAAAATACATACGCAACATTCACACATGTTTATAATTATACATGTTTATAAATATGTAGCATGCATAGATATTGATGTATACATTAAGATTACATTTTAGGCAGGAACATCGTATCATAATATAATAACTAAGAATATTTAATACGTTAACTACCACGTCGATTTTGCTTGACTTTCCGTTCGCGCTACTTGAGACGCTTGATACATAAATCGAAACATAAATAATTAGCAAAAGTCAAACGCCGGTTCGTGAGGACCGATGCAGTGGAAAGTCTAGTGCCGGTCCGTAGGGACCGACATAACAGTAATATATTATCATTTAACGTGTTAAATAATAATATATTTTAATAATTTTTAATATTTATAACTTTATTGTCCTTTGCTTTGTCCATTTCTGCTTCGTCTTGGCATGAACTGTGAACTGTGATGTGAAACAAGAAGGCTTTACAGAACTCGTTTGTTTAATCGTCAAATGTTTACAAGCGGCAAGTGAGATAGAACAATACAGCGGCATCGCACAAACGCTACGTCGCATTCGTAAAAACCTAGAATTTAAAAAATTCCCTTATAAGAAGAGATATAATTCGGCTTTTTTCCAAAATGTTATTTGACTAATTCGATACATAATGTTATAATTAAAATAAATAATATTATATGAAAATAAGTTAAGAAATAAAATAAGTTACTTAAAACTCCTGATACGATGAAATAAATCAAATAATAAAATCCGACAAATAATCGGCACGTAATATGATACATGTATGAATTTACAATAAAAAATTAAACCTGCACGCGAAAAAGAATAACTGTGCTGGTCATTGTTTTGACGTTCGTTTTTTCTTTATTTGTATTAAAATTTATAATTCTTTGCTGCGAGGAATAGAAGAATTAATGTAAAGTTTGAACATATTTTTGTCAAAATAATGTTAATCTTTATGAAAATAATATTAATATTTATTTTCTAATAGTGCTGATTATACATTAATTTATGAATGTATAGAATAGAAATATTAATAATTTCGTGATAAATAAAAATAACATATGATAAACATTTGCAATGTAAACCATAAGTAAAAAATTAAACTGGATGGATCATTGAGGAGAAGAGTGACATAATTAAGAAACTATTATAGAATATCACATATAACATATAATATTTATTAAAATAAATTCATTTTCGTTTTATTAATTCTGCTCATATTATCAATTCTGCAATTCATTCATATTATTAATACCGCTTATTTTTTTCCCAATGGATATGCTATATGTATGCAAGAATAGCCAGCGGTAACCGAGAAACATTGGAAACGCTCGAAATCGTACGGCGCGTCGAGGGCGAGAGAGAATGGTAGTATCCTCTTCTCACGCTCGATGCGCTGCGAGCGCGAGAGAGTACGATAGTATGTCTATTCTTCTCGCGCAGCACTTCGAACGTGAGAGAGTAGGATAATATTCCTAGTCTCTCCTACCGTTCGAAGGTAGTCGAAACGTCAAGAGCACATAGATGTGGCTCGTGTTCTGTGTGCATGCTTCGCACTCTTCCCACTCCCGCCCCATCACCGATGCTGTCGTGATGCAGAGTACCGTTTCTGGCAGCTCTGTTCATGACTGAAATATCCAAAGTGAAACATATTAGATTTCAGTGAATTTTGTCAGAAATATATAGCTCTTAACGTGAGTGGGACTGTGCGTATTGCCCGAAAAGTCGGTACGACTATGCGCGGCTTGATTATTGTTAATATTTTATCATAGATTGTGTGATATAAGTGACATAAGTGATATAAGTGAATATAAGTGACCGGAACATTGACACGTGGCAATAAATAATACGCAATATTCGTTTGCGAGTTAAGTCGCATCCTCCGGATATTATCTATTATCTATTGTGACGGATTCATAGCGAATTATTCCGTCAATATCATTTTGCCGATTTGGCGATGGAGCGGTTTGAAATTCGTGCTTTTGGATATCTTTTATGTTCCCTCTGCGGACATATATCGACATATATTTTCATATTAGATTTAGTCTGAAGTTGCTTTAAAATATTGGAGTTCTGGTATTTATCATATCTGGTATTTATCATATCCATGACTTTGTTTCAATCGAAACTTGATATGTTCCTTTTTATTTATCTCATTTTATTTCAATTGTGATGCGGTATACTATGTCTTTCACAGTGAGTATAACAGTTTATCAATTGTAACTGTAATTATTATATTTTTTCCTTTGCAGCTTATTGATCTTACAAGGGGAGAGCGAACTTGGGATTACCAATTTTGAAAAGACTTACATATGTTAAAATACTCTACTAGAAGAGTATTTAAGTAAAAGAATAGGACGCCATATTCAGTTGCTTTTGAGAAAAATCGATTTAAATTTATAATTCCTTATATACCGGCCGCGTTAAACTCATTGTCGCCGAGATCGGATAGTTCGGATGCTCAGCCCTGTACTACAATCTGTCGACCCGAGTTCGATTCATGCCTATTATATTTTTTTTTAATGTAGAAAATATTTATTTATTATATTATTATGTTAAATATGTATTATATTATTATGTAAAATAAAATTAATTTAATTAATAATTGTTTATATTTCAAATTTTCACTTTTAATTTCAATTAATAATTTACTTGAACCTAATTTTTATTCAATTAACAATCTTATTATTTTACATATCCGATATAAAACTAATAAAATGTCACTTTTAATATAGTTTAATATAGTAACATAGTATATTTTAATTTTTTAAATTTACTAAGGATTAATTTAATAAGGAATTTAAAAGTAATTTCGAAAAATGTTGTGCCAAAACTTTTATTCATCTTCATCACTGTTAATACTTGCAGTTCGATTACAACTGTTTGAGTGATATTTATCATAAAAACAAGTGAACTATAATAATTATTTTAAATTATTAATTGAAGTTAAAGGTGAAAATTTTAAATATAAACAATTGTTAATTAAATTAATTTTATTTTACATAATAATATAATACATATTTAACATAATAATATAATAAATAAATATTTTCTAGATAAAAAAAAAGTATAATAAGCAGGAATCGAATCTAGGTTGATAGATTGGTAGTACAAGGCCGAGCACCCGAACTACTCGATCTCGACGGTAATGAGTTTAACGCGGCCGGTCTATAAGGAACGCTATAAATTTAAATCAGTTTTTCTTGAAAACAACTGAATATGGCGTCCTATCCTTTTACTTAAGTATTCTTCTAGTAGAGTACTTTAACATATTGTTACGACCCGAGCGGTGTTCGTCGTTTCGGGAAAATCAATATTAAAAGAATCGATATTTTAAAACAGAGGATCGTTTCTCTGACGACGTGTCGTTGATTATTCTATGTTACGCGCGGTTTTCTGGTTGTTATTACGCGCAGATTTGAGGCGGACGGACGTGTGTCCGCGGTGTTGTAATTGTTTCGTTATTAATAAAGTTCTCAAGTTTTTATTAAAAGAGTTGTTATTCCGCGTGCGGCTCATCCGCATAACGCGACTCGCGATTTGTGACCGCCGCGTGCGCGACAATATATAAGTCTTTTCAAAATCAGTGATCCCAAGTCCGCGCCTTTCCCTTGTTAATGACTTGTTTATTAGTCTTTTGTTGCTAATATTATTTTGATTTTTACTTACTCAACTATTTGCTGATAAAAAATTTTTTGTATATGCTTCTTTAAACTCTTTGATTTTATTAACAATACACTTTCTCATTCTTCTTTATTTAGTTTTCTTACTATACTGCATCACTGTTATATTTAATTGTCATTTTTATATTGATCATCAGATATTGATATACAGGATGTCCCAAAACTCCCGCATTTGGAGTACACTACGTGATTTTTTTATGCTAAAAAAAAAAACAACTTTTTTCTTTAGCAAAATTGCGTGCGACAAATAATTTTTACAGTGGATCAGATTAAAAGTGACGAATGAGCGCGCGTATGTGCGTAGCGGTCAGGCCTGGCGCGCATTCCTCAGGCCGGCGCGGCTTGGTACTTAATCTTAACGACTTCACGTACTGTATTGTTTAAAATATTGTTACGACCGAGCGATGTTTCCGCTATCCGATTTCCAACATGAAGATCGTTCTTTGCTAACGCGGTTGTCAAGCGATCGCTAAGCGGTTGTTGTAGCGAGAGAGTCGGCGGCGCGGCGCGCGAATTTGAGCCGTAACGCGGATTATAATTGCGAATAATAATTAATTGTGAAAATTCTTGTTAATGCTCCTGTGCTTTGTGCGTAATAAAGTTTGTGTTCTTTTCCCAAACTGTTCTTCCTTTCTTGACGCGAGTGAACCCGCCGCGAATGTGACATTTTTGGGGGCTCGTCCGGGATCGGAATAAGAAAGAATATGGTAGAGCGTCAAGCGGAATCGAAAGGAAAGGAAACAGTGACGGAGGTGAGACAGGAAGGAGCGTCGGGGAGATAGGTTGTCTCCGCCAGAAAGAGAGCTTGCGTACGCGCGGAAGAACCGGAAACGACTCCGAGCTTGGTTCTGGTGGAGATGGTTCTCCAAATGACCATTGAAGAGCTTTGTCTTCTGAGAGAGGAGCGAACGGAGCGGCGACGCGAGGCGGAGGAGCAGAGAGGATCGGTGCGGCAGACCGAGGAGCAAGAACTATCCTTACCAGGCCAGTCAAATCCAATTTTAAATCGCGGTCTCGGTTTAAAGTTAAAGCGTATATGGTGGAAGTGTTCCTTTGCGGGAATTTTTATCTCAATTCGAATTGATTGCTCGGGCCAATAGATGAGAAAATTCGGAGAAAGTGGTTGTGTTGGCTTCCTGTTTGAGAGGGAAGGCGCGTTCGGTTTTGAAGGGGGAAACGGAGTTGAAAATTTGCAATATAGCGAATTAGTTTCTAGATTAGAATTACGTTTTGGGGAAAAACTTTCGGCACAAAATTATTATATGCAATTTATAAATCGGAAGCAGAAATTTGGGGAAGATTTGGCCGCGCTTGGCTCGGGATTTGGAACGTTTGTCTCGTTTGGCTTATTTGGAGTGCTCATCTGGCGTACAGGATAAAATTGCGTGCTCGCAATTTATTGTTACGTTGGCGGACGGTTTTATTAAGCAGACCCTTCAAATGGAAGAGCATACATCGTTGAAGATTGCTGTAGAAAGAGCCATAACGGTAAAGATTATTAAGGAAAATAGTTTTCCCAAATTTCAGGAGAAGGACCGAAAAGGGAAAATTGGTTTTGAGGTCATGAACGAAACTTTTTGAATAAAGAAAGAACTTTTACACGTGATTATAAACAAAATCGTGGGAAATTTAATTTCAGCAATAGACAAAAGGAAACTTCCGGTCTTGGAAGAGGAGCCAATGAATGCTGGCAATGTGGGGCTAAGGGACACTTCCGATCAGAGTGCTCTTCAGTAGTAAATTCAAAGAAGAGAAACTTGAGCTCGCCGAGCTTTGCAGCGATGTAACGCAGGGCTCGGCGCGGAAATGTGACACCGCAAAGGAAAGAAATTTTTCTTTCGAGAATTTAGATGGGAAATCAGGAAATTTTTGTTTCCAAGGAAGGATAAATGATCAAAATTGTGTTTTCAAAATTGATACGGGCTCAGAAGTCTTAATAGGAGGTTGGTTAGGCCGGATAGGCAACAGTTTTGAATAGGAAATAGGAAATTGAGATATCCAACTGGGCAAGAAGTTCTCATTGATTTTAAAACTAATGTTAAAGTCGAGTTAGGGAAGTTTTCCTTAGAATTTCCGATGTATGTAGAAATTGAGGATGCATGCATCTTAGGAGCAGATTTTTTTTGTTAAAGTTGGGCAGAATAGGATCTTCAATTCGCTCTTTAATAACGACGATTCTAAAAAAGAGGAGAATCTATCTTGTTCTCGAATTAGTCTCCCTGAAAGGAAGATTCCTGAATTTTTATTAGATTTCTTCGATAGGAATTCGGTAGGTTTAAACGATTTGCAAAAGGAAAATTTTTCTGAATTTCTTGAAGAGTTTCAGGATGTCTTTTCGAAAAATATTGTAGCGGGAAATTGCTCTGTAATTGAACATTCAATTTCTGTAGGGAAATCAAATCCTATTAAGCAGACTCCTAGACGTATTCCCTTACAGATGCAAGATGAGGTGGAGCAAATTCTTGAAGAGATGAAACAGCAAGGGGTGATTGAAGAATCCCATAGTCCTTGGATTTCCTGTAGTTAGGGTGAAGAAGAAGGACGGGATATTGAGGTTCTATGTGGATTACAGGAAGCTCAATGCTATTACTGAAAAGGATTGTTACCCATTGCCAAGAATTGATGATCTTCTTGATCGTTTGTCGGGAAATTCTTGGTTTTCCACGTTGGATTTAAAAAGTGGGTATTGGCAGGTGAGGCTTCGCCCAGGAGATAAAGAAAAAACGGCATTCTCAATAGGTAACGGTTTGTGGCAATTTACTGTGATGCCATTTGGATTATGTAATGCTCCGGCGACTTTCGAAAGATTAATGGAAAGAGTTCTTCATCAGATATTAAATAAAATCTGTTTGGTTTATTTAGATAATGTTGTGATATTCAGTAAAACTTTTGAAGAGATGTTGGTTAATTTACGGGAAGTTTTTCTTCGTCTCAGAACAGCGAATTTGAAGATAAATCCAAAGAAATGTTCCCTTTGGAAGGAAAGTTAAATATTTAGGACATGAAGTCTCGAAGGTGAGACTCTCTGATTCTAAAAAGATAGCTTCCGTACAGAAATGGCCTGTCCGGAATAAGAAACAAATCCGTAGTTTTTTGGGGTTTTGCTCCTATTATAGGAAATTTGTTAGAGGATTTTCACAAATTGCGAAACCCCTATTTTTCTTGACGGAGAAACGGTGTAGGTTTGTTTGGGATAAACATTGTCAGGAGGCTTTTGAAAAGCTTAAACGATGTTTGATTTCTTCCCCTGTCTTATCTTTTCCAATCGGGACGGGACAATTCATTTTGGATACCGACGTCTCGAATCGATGGCATTGGTTGCTGTTTTGTCCCAGATTCAGGAAAGAAAGGAGAGAGTAATTGCTTATTTTAGTAGATGTTAAGTGTATTAAGTAAGACTGAAAGAAATTATTGTGTAACTTGTAGGGAATTGTTAGCGATAGTTGATTCCTTGAAAAGTTTTCATCACTATTTATATAGATGAGAATTCTTAATAAGAACTGACCATGTTTCCGTTGATTGATGTCTTTTAGAGAACTGGAAGGTCAGTTGGCTCGCTGGTTGGAACACCTACAGCAATATAATTTTGAAATTTCTCATCGAGCAGGGAAATCGCATGGGAACACTGATGGATTGTCAAGGCGATCTTGTGCGGAAAGTGATTGCAATTATTGCACCAGAGTGGAAAGAAAAGAGGAGGAAAACAAAGGGGAATGTTTGGGAAGGATAGTTTTGGAGGGAGGAGAATCGAAGGATTGGTGTACAGCGCAGTTAGAGGATTCTTCGATTGTTGAAATTCTTCGGAGTAAAGAATTAGGCAGACGCCCTCTTCGACATGAGATTGTTTCCGGAAATGCTTCTTCGAAAATTTATTGGTCACAATGGGATTCTTTGGTTATTAGGGATGGAGTTCTTTGTAGGAGATGAGAGACTCCTGATTTGAAAACTGTTATTCTTCAAATTGTTGTCCCTTAATAAAATGATGCAACAAGTTTTGGAGGAGGCTCATGATTCTCCTACAGGGGGTAAATAAAACCCTTGAAAAGATTCGGAAGCGTTTCTTTTGGGCGACTTGTAAACAGAATGTAGATAGAACATTGGATCAGGACCTGTAAAGTTTGTGTAACTAAAAAAGGTCCTGCTGGAAAGGGAAAATCTGCTTTTCAGATTTATAATGTGGGTTCTCCCTTTGAGAGGATGCAGATGTTAGGTCCCTTACCATTTGCATCTTCCGGGAACAAATATTTATTAATGGTTACTGATTGTTTCTCAAAATGGGTGGAAGCTTTTCCACTGAAAAACATCAAAGCTAGTACGATGGCAGAAATCTGATATAAAATATAAATCAGATAGTATTTAGGCATGGAGTGGCCATCGGAAATACATACGGATCAGGGAAGGAATTTCGAATCGCGAATGTTTCAGGAGTTATGCCGAATTTTAGGAATAAAGAAAACTCGCACTACTCCTCTTCATCCACAATCCAATGGTCAGGTAGAACGACAACACCAGACTTTGTTAAATTATTTATCTAAATTTGTTTCAGAAAATCAGAGAGATTGGGATCATTGGGTCCCTTTAGGATTATTAGCTTACAGATCTTCTAAGCATGAAGTCACAGGTTTTACTCCTGCGGAGTTAAATTTGGGTAGAGAATTAAGATTGCCGATTAGATCTTCTTCGTGGTTGTCCTCCTGAAACCGATAATGTTTTTCAAGAAGAAGGATATTCATTTAGATTGAAGGAGAGAATGATTCATATGCATAATGTTGCGAGTCAACGTATGAATTTAAAGTCGCAAAGGACCAAAATATATTACGGAAGGAAAGGATAGGCGACTAAATTTTGTGCCTGGCCAGAAAGTTTGGTTTTATAATCCTCAAAGAATGCGAGGTAGGGCTCCCAAGTTGCAAAGTAATTGGGAAGGACCTTTTGAAGTGGTAAGAAAAATGAACGATGTAGTTTATTGCATTCGAAAAACGAAGAGACACAAAAATAAAGTGGTACATTTAGATAGATTAGCTCCGTTTGAGGAAAGGAAAAAGAATTGTAAGGAAAAAAATCGAAACTGAGCCTGTAGATGTGTAGAAGGGGATATTTTGTTTTTTTTAAGAGGGGAAATAATTATTTTTTTTAAAAGAACTTTTTTTTAGACAAATATTGTTTGTGTTTTTGTTTCTTGTTTGAGGTTTGTTAACATCGCTTAAGAGGAAGATCTTCTGCTTACTGCCCGGACATCTGGTTAAGGAAATCCTTTTTTTTTTAAGAAGTTCGTCTCGCTCTCGGTTTTTTTGAACCGTGGTTTTTCTGAGGGACTTAGGGCAAATGCCGAGGCGGGGACTTGGGGTGTCCGTAAGGACGAAAGGGTCCACGGAAGCTTCCCCCCTTGTCTGAAGATTCAAGAGTGAAGTGCGCAAAACACAAGCGCAAGATAAAGGAACATCACGGAGAAAGAAAGAAGAGGGAAGATGACCTCGCAACGGCACGGAACTTCCAGGAAGGGTGAAGTTTGAGACTGATTCGGCGCTCGGTAACCCGCAGCAGCAGCTCGTGGTAGAGCAGGAAGCCGACAGATTCCCTGAGAGCTTCATCATGGAAGAAGAAGCCGACTTTTCTGCGGAGGAGTTCCCTGGAATTGTCGGGACGACAATTTCGAAGAGGAGGGGGGTAGTGTTACGACCGACCGATGTTCCGCTCGACGCTTTCCGATTTCCAACGTGAAGATCGTTCTTTGCCGACGCGGTTGTCAAGCGGTCGCTAAGCGGTTGTCAAGTGGTTGTTGTAGCGAGAGAGTCGGCGGCGCGGCGCGCGAATTTGAACCGTAACGCGGATTATAATTGCGAATAATAATTAATTGTGAAAGTTCTTGTTAATGCTCCTGTGCTTTGTGCGTAATAAAGTTTGTGTTCTTTTCCCAAACTGTTCTTCCTTTCTTGACGCGAATGAACCAGCCGCGAGTGTGACAATATAAAACAAACTAACAAAATAAATATTGTTTACATCCTTTACGTAATGATTCAATAAAAAACATGTCTGATTTTGTAGCATTATCTGGAAATAAAAATAAATATAAATTATATGGTGTGTGAACTGAGCATTCTATTATTTTAATTATTTTTTTGTCACGCAATTGCATATGACAATAAAAAAATACTGAATTTAACGAATACTTATTAATTACGTGAGTATATAATTACGAAAAGTCAAAAAAATTGATTTTTTCATAATAGTGTTTAAAGAATAGTTTAAAAAAAATAGTTTAAAATTATAATTTATAATTTAAGATATAATTTAAGATATTTTGAGAGAGAGCTGGTTCTCTTTTTATTTTTCAGAAAAAATTAACAACAGATTATGCCAAAATATTTATCTTTATAATATTACAATAATTACATAATCTTATAAAACTTTAATAACGATTGTATCGATATTTTGAAACTTTTTCACATATTTCGTAAATGTGTAAAATTATTTCTAATATCTTGTATCAGAGAAGTTAAAAAAATTATAAGAGGTTAAAATTATTCAAATAAAAAAAGTATAAAAAATTATATTTGATAAAATAAATAATTTTTATAATTATGATCTAGACGTTATGTAAATAATTGTTTAAAAAATGTCAAAAATATAAAAATATTTTAAATATTTTGAAATAATCGTATTTAAAATATAATATTATACATATTACGTATATACTCTGTAAAAAATTTTCCTTCATAAAAAACAATTTGAGTAAATTATTTATAATTGTTAAAAAGTTCAAAAGTTCAATTTCTCGTTATTAAGCGTTACATATTCCATTAAAAGAAAATTCTATTGATTACATTCTATTCATTCTATTGATTACATGGTTAAAACAATAAAATAAAAAACACAATTCGTAAGCATTTGTGATGTACTGAAATATTCGTAAGTTTATAATAATAATAGTAGCTCTGAAAAGGACTGATTAAAAATTTAAATTTATAAAAGAAGTATTCGAAGTGTAATCCTTTTATTTGTATTCAGGCACTGACTCTGTGAATAAAACTATATTGCGTGAACTGGAGCATTTCTGGCATGATTCGACGTATATTTAACGGCAAATCTTCCAAAATAAAAAATAATTAAAAATAAATTAAATAAAAAAAAGAAATTAACAAATAATTAAAATTAACAAAAAATTTAACGAAATCTAAATAATTCGTTAAATTCAGTATTTTTTTATTGTTATATTGCACAGTAATTAAAATAATAGAATGCTCAGTTCATATTATTTACACCATATTATTTACATTTATTTTTATTTTGAGATAATGCTATGAAATCAGACAATTTTTTTATTAAATTGTTAAAGGATGAAAACAATACTTATTTTGTTAATTTTTATCAAATTTTAAACAATATAGTAGTACGTGAAGTCATCAAAGCTTATGTACCAGGGCCGTATCAGCCCTGATCGCTACGCACATACGCGCGCTCATTCGTCACTTTTAATTTGATTTACTGTAAAAACTACTCGCACGCAATTTTACTAAAGGAAAAAGTTGTTTCTTTTAGCATAAAAAAATCACGTAGTCTACTTCAAATGCAGGAGTTTTGGGATCTGTATACTGCCTTGTTTTAATAAATTGTTTGACTCGCTTGCTTTGTTAGACTTTATTTATTCATTTATTTATTTACTTTTTATTATTAATCTTTTTTGATCATATTATATTATCTGCACTGGAATGTATATTTATTAAATCTGATTTATATTTTTATTATGTATCACTTTAATTGTTTATTTATTAAACATACTAATTACATATTAATTTATTTTATTTATTATTTCACTGTTTCTGTTTAAATTTATATAATTTTTATTTATCTCTGCTTAGTATTATATATATTCATTAATATTCTTATTTTTTTTTCAATCTCTGATTCAGCTTAACTCAGTTTAATTTAATCTAATCAATTCAATTGATTAGATGACTCTATTCATATTTCTTATATTTTTACACTATTTAAATATAAATGTTGCTCTAATCATTAATTATTATTCTAATTATTTATCTTGTTTAATTTTAATTAGCTTTGATTAGTATTAAATGAACAATTCCAAATTTTCTCATATATCAATTTTAATTTAACTTTTTTTTATTTAATTTTTATTTAATTTATCTTAATCAGGTTTAACTTATTTGATATTAATTTGGTATTTTTATTCATATAATCAGGTTTAACTTATTTGATAATTATTAATTTGGTAATTTTTATTCATATAATCAGGTTTAACTTATTTGATAATTATTAATTTGGTAATTTTTATTCATATAATCACATCATTCTATCCATTAATTTTATTTTACTTTATTTATGTATCAATTAATTTCTCTTGAGAAACTATTTTCATCCGGGCGCCAGATAGCTATTGTATTGTAATGCTATTTCCTGGTTGTTCCTATATGTACACTTGCATACCTTTTACTTGCTGCCTATATATTTGCTTTTTAATTTTATTTTAAGCTATTACTTAGTTATTATTGCGCCTATTTTGTATAATTTTTTGCTGTATTTTAGTAATTTATTTAAATTACTTTCAGTAATTTTAGTAATTTATTTAAATCTTTATCTCGTTGGGCAAGTGCTTAATTTGTATCATAGTTTTGATCTGTGCATTTAAATAGAGGATATGTAGGGGCTAGTGGGATATGTGTGATACTCAGTGCCCCTAACATTTTTGAGTATGCACATTTATAGTCAACCATTTCATGATTTTGTCATGCGCTTTACTGTTTCTTGATATTACTTTTATCAGCCTGTCCCGTGTATTGCATTTGTTTTCACATACGACTGATTAAGAAATTTTCTTATAATTTTTGATTATTTACTTATTTATTTATTAGGAATATTGATATTTTTAATTATACATGTAATTATTTGATTTACTTTACCTTGTATTACATTATATATATGTCTATTCTGTATTTATTTCTCATTTTTTTTTCATATATTAATATCACTCTCAATCTTCGATAAGTGTATCAGTTATAAGTTTTCAATTTTCTATTCCAAATTTCTTGAACTGAACTATTCTGTTTGTATTTCTTCTTTACTTCATTACTATTTTATTATTATATTGACAGAATTGAATTCAGATTTTTGTATTTGAATATTATAGGCTATAGTTGTGTTCCAAAATTCACTGACAGTGCGGTAAAGCACTGTTCCAAAATGTATCCTAATGCGTTAGCACTGCAATAGAGTAATGATGTCATAGATTTTGTTGTCATTCCCCACTGTGACTATTATGGCCGAAAAGATGCAGCACAATACAATACAACAATACAACATGGCGAAGAAAATAATAACTCTGCTCAACGCAGAGAAGTAATATTTAATATGAAATGATGAAGAAAGAAGCTGCATAAAAAGCATTAGAAGATAAAAATAAAATTGTATTAATAAACATATATATATATATATATATATATATATATATATATATATTTAAATATATAAAAATATTGTAAACATATTTACATCAATAATATAAATTCATATTTAAAAAATAATAAATGAAATAAAATCATACCTATCATGTTTCTTTGAAAACAAGCATGATTCTTATACATTTTTATTATATTCTTTAACAACATTGCTTCTTCTTTGAGCCGACATCTTTTTTATCTTTTTGATCTTCTTCAAAATTCCTTCCAAAATAACACCTGCAATAAAGCTGAGACCAAAGTGTTTTCTTTGAGAGAATAGCAAATCTGTACAATTTTTGTACAGATAAACTATTTTCTGTAAGAATAATTTTTTATTTTCTCAGCTTTCTAATTCTATTTACTGAACATTGAACACTGTTTATAATGAACACTGGTTATACAGAACAGTCACTATTTATGCACATTTACTATTGAATTACTAATCACTTTATCACTTTATTTTTTGTATGAAATCTTGTTCCCGCCACTTTCTGTTTCCCGCCACTTTCTATTTCTATGAGGCCGCGTTGCGATATTCCCTGTACTGAAAATCTATAATATACGTGACCTGAATTATTTATTTTCAATACTGGTAGTGAATATTGGAGTGCAGCCTAAATATCTTATATGGTTGTAATAGAGAGCGAAAATAGAGAAAAATAAGATAGAATATCAATGCTGTGATTGGCTACCTCGCGCATGTGCAGTTCATTTTTATCCAAGCTGAAATCGTGAGTTGCGTGTATATATTGTGGCTGAACACAGCCATTGTCGAGTAAACACGTGTTTCTTTCGGATAGTCTTATTGAGATCTCTAAATAAAGTCGATGTGTTCTGTTTTTGTGTAAATTTTTGAAACGGCTGTGACGCTTCGCGTTTTGTTTTCCTATCATTTCGAATATCCTATCAATTCGATGTAACATCTTTGTTACATCATTTGCTGAGTTTATACATTATTTTTGTTAATTATTCGTGATCTGCATCGATTCATGAGTCAAAATCATTAGAAGGAACAGTAGTCACTTCAAATAACTTTTGCACAGTGAACAATTATTAGTGATTTTATATTGAATAATTAGTTATTGATTGATTTATTAATAAATTCCTTGTTTAATTGATCAAGTAAGTGAATGATGTGACTGCATGAATGTGTTGAAATATAATACAATTTATAAAAAAAAGTGAAAGAATTTTTAATCAGTTTTTAATCAGTATTCGATGGACCTGTTTCATCGTTAGAATCGACTGATCATTATGCAAAGTCATACGTAAGTATAAACATTCAGCTTGTTCATTGCTCCTTCCGCTTTTCTCTCTCTCTCTCTCTCTCCCTCCCTCCATCTCCCCCCCTCCTCCCCTCGCCTTTCTCTCTTTTTTTCATTACTCTTGATGATTTATTTTATCACTCAATCTATTTATATGCATATATTTCTAAATGTTTTAATTATATATATATATATATATAATTATATATATAAATTATATAAATATGATTTAATTCTTTAAATATATTATATATTTAATTTTAACTTACAATATATATTTTAAAAATTAATTTCTCGACTTTTTTTCAATAATTTATTTCATAATATCCTTTTTTCTTTTATTCTTTTATGCGAATTTTGACTTATGTACGATGAAAAAGTACATCCATGAGTGCTCGGAGTTTGAGCCAGCTCGAATAATAGACAAGGACAGCCATCTAATCCTCGCGCTATATTCTCGCTAGTCAAATTAAGCCTAAGGCTTGTTCTACAACAAGCCGCATGTCGGTGTCACAAGCCGCAAGCCACAAGAATGGACCAATTATAAACGAATGTGGGGGGAATATTTGATTGTGATTGGCCCATTCTTACAGTTCACGGCTCATGACACCAACAGACGATGCATTGTAGAACAGGCCGAAGGACGGAGTCGCAGTCGTAATCATAGTCGTAATTCCAACGCACAAGGAATTGGACATATATCCTTTACAGCCTGTTCTACAATGCGTCGTGTATTGGTGTCGTGGGTCGTGGGCCGTAAGAATGAGCTAATCACAGTCAAATGTGGGGAGAATACTTGATTGTGATGCATGACGTATTGTAGAACAGACTTACCAATTTATTGTGTGTTGGAATTATGATTACAACTACGATTCTATTACGATCGTCTTTCTGTTTCGGAAGCTTTCGCTTTCCTACATTTGCTCGTTTTATGATTCTAATGTCGAGCCACTCGCGTTTACCATTCTACACATTGATATAATTTGATATACAGGCACATACAGGCACATGCGCGACACACACACACACATCACACACACACACACACACACACACACACACACACACACACACACACACACACACACACACACACACACACACACACACACACACACACACACACACACACACACACACACACACACACACACACACACACACACACACACACACACACACACACATTTTATCATATTAAAAATAGAAATATATCTAATCAGAAAATAATAAAAGAAATATAAAAAAGGTTTTATTATATTTTTTATTGCATGTTTTATATTTTTGTATTTTATTCCTTATTTGTAAAATTTCATATTCTTTTTAATTTTTATTATTTATTACACAACGCACATGCGCGCGCGCACACACACACACACACACACACGCGCGCGCGCGCGCGCAATATGCGATGTATCTCGGGTGTCAAGTCAACCGGAGAACTACTGACCTGACTTTACGCGAGTCGGCGAAATGCAAGCATTCGAAATTATCGAATCTCAATAATGGCTAAACTGATCAAGTTTTAAGCTTGATTTATAGCTTGAGTCCGACTTGCATAATAAAAGTATTTTTATTTTTCTGCTACGTGCCGTACAAGCAGAGATATTGCTACGCAAAGTCCGATTTGAAAATTTTTACTTTAAGAAACGTCGTCGTCATTATTATCGTCGCCATGGTGTAAGGAGACAAGGTTTGTTTTTTATTCCTGAACTTCTTAAACTAGCAAGAAGTGTATACTAAAGCGTTTTCTATTTCCGAAATGACATCATCGATACTGTTCATTATTCCAGTGCAACAGAACTTAGTGCACGAATTCACTGAATTGGCTGCACTGGATCTAGAGTCAGTGCAAGCAGTGCAGGGCAAACGAAATTCAATCAGTAGCGGTAATTTTGAATACCATAAAATATTAATCAATAAGTATGAAAGTAGAAACTTTCTTAGAGTATAAATTCAATATCTGATTGATATTGTTTATATATTTTAATATACATAATACTTAAGATATGCAAGTTAAAATTATCAGCATTACTATTTAGAAAACAGTATTCATTAAATATTAAATTTGTAGAAAATTTGTAGATTAGAAAATCAGATGCTAATGCATAATAATTAATAATATTATATATAAATATTACATATTTGTTTTTAAATTTATACTTACTGTATTCCATGATTATTATTTTCTAGTCTTTGTAATACCGAAAGGTTGAAAATTCCTGCAGGTTGAAAAACATAATTCGAAAACATTTAACAATCGAGACAATAGACAAGAGACAAACAATAATAGCAAACAGATTCTCCTTCGAAACTATATTTATTTGTAAGAATTAAGATATTTATTATTTAAGAATAATCTCGAAAGAGAAAAGTATAGGGAAGAGAGCTAATACGGAATAACGAACAGGAGATTCGACCGACGGACACTGACGTGTACAGAAGTGTCATTATATATCAAAATGTCATTTATTTGATAAATCGGACTTTCGCACATTATTCCGTCTGGCATTCCATAGAAATGGCAAACGGCAATAATGTAGAAATAGCATTTATCAAAAAAGACGGCGCAGGAAACATTCTGATAAATGAAAATAGATACGTTACATGTATTTCTGAAGGAATTAAGATTGCCCCTATAAATTTAGTATTTATATATTATTTAATGAAGAATTCAAAATTATTTACTATTATGAATATCAGCCTCTGTAGATTTAAATCTGTGTATCAACATCTGTGTATAAACAAAATATAAAAATTAATATATTGTTATATGCATTTGCAGGAGGATTAGAATTTCACATATACAAAGAAATCAATTTTAATTTTGACAGTATGTGCTGTACTATTGATAATAAAAACATATTAATAACATGGCATGATATTCCTAGTAATGCAAATGAATTAAATAATGAGAATATGAATAGAAAAGAAGAAGTATATAGAGAAGCATTTTGTTGAACAGATACGAATACAAAATTATTTCTATCTTTGTATAAAGAAAACATAGATCTACTTATACAAAGAAAAATTAAAACAAAAAAGATTCTGCAAAAATTTTTAGAAAAAATGAAAATGCAAGGCTATAATGTTTCTGCAATACAAGTAGAAAACAAATATAAATCATTGAAACGATCTTATAAAAATGTAACATAATAAAAAAAATAGAAGAAATAGATTAAATTGTCCTTATGAGTAAGTATATCAATAAATTTTAAAATGTATAAAAAAATTAATATTTATTATAAAACACGTTTAATTTAATTACAGGGAATTAGCAGAACTATTAGGCGAAAAACAATATTGAACCCTTATTATTATCAGGAAATAAAGGCATAATTTTAAAAAATGATAGTAGGTCAATATCTTTGTAAGTTTTATATTAGATTTTACATAAAAAAAGTCTTAATTATTAGAAACTGTTTCTTATATAATAAAATTGTTTTAATCATTTATTTGAAATATATTATAGATCTATCTATAATGAAAATAATGAAAATAATTATAATAGTATAAATACAAGTATACAAATTAAAGCTAAGCAACATGTAATCAACCAACCGATAATGTCGCATCAAGCAATATGTAATGAAGAAATTTCGTATCACAGCATATAATGAACCAACAATATCACAGCAGGTAATATGTAATGAATCAACAATATCAGATCAAACATATAACGAATTAACAACATCACATCAAACAATATATAATGAACCAACTTATAATGAAATTGCAATCAGTGATACTAACGGTAACAGAAAGATAAATAAAAAATTATAAAAAATTATAAATATAATTATAAAAAATTATAAAATTATGTTAAAAACATAAGTTTTCTACAATGATAAAATACTTTCGTTATATTTATTAATATAAAGAAACATTGCATATTTAACCTATAGTATTTTTGAAGATATAACGTAATGACAATTTCCTTGTGAAATTATATATATATTAAAAGTTATAAACATTTTAAATAAAATGCTATATTTTAATGCTATATGTTATATTCATTTATTTTACAATAAGATATAACAAAGTTTGAAAAATTAATTAAATAGATAGAACATAAAATCACATTTGTATTTCACTCCTATTGGTTTGTTACGGTCATCTTAATTGATAACACAAGCAAAAATATATAATGAAAATTTTTGCAAAATACATTACAAAATACATTACAAGAAAGATATTTTTTAATAAAATAAAATTTGAAATTAATAGAATAGTATTGTAAAATATATCAAATTTCTTTTTTGCTTTAATAATGAATGAATAACCATATATCTAGGAATAAATTATGCTTAATTAAAAACAAAGTCATAATTCATTTTAAATATATAGTTATTTTGATTAACGTATTGATTAACGTAACAAAAATAAGTTTTTTTATATATTTTATAAACCTTTTTTATCAAATGTAAACATTATCGATTAATATTTTTACTATATTTTACTATATTTTGCAAGAATTCTTATTATACGTTCTTTGATACTAATTCAAGATTACAATAAATCAACAATTTGTGAACACACCGACCGACGCGCGCGCTTGAGATATCGAACGCACCGATCATTGCGCGCGCAACCGAATACGCATTTGCCATGTGAGTGTTAAACACTGCCGACGACCCGCATTATTTTGTTAATACAAAATAACAAATGCGGCCGGATATATAAACCCGGCCAATCTAGGATAAAATAACCAGACCAATCCGATCCTCCGATCCATGCTCTATTCATATTTCCGACCGATACCGAAAACCGAGACCAGGCCCTGATCTCCGCCGAGCATATTCGACACCAGGTATCATCTATCTGCAAAAGTGAGAAAATCGGGACAGAGCATTTCTCAGTCCCGTCAAGCATACTTGGCTCTCACTTTTTCCGAGACAGAGCATTTCAGTCTCAACGCTTTCTTGCTAACAATACGAGCACACGGGACGGAGTATTCTCGGTCTCCGACAAGCATACTTGTCTCTCGTGTAAAATCCACGAACAGAAGCGAGCATTCTCACTCCTGGCATTTGAACGCACATCAACCGCGCAGAAATACTGAATAACGCGGCACGCACTGCCAGCACTGCAGCGCTACCGACGAACCACCGTTTAACAATCACGCTTACGCAACCAATAGACTCCACACACGAACCAATCTGTCGCTCGACGCACGCGCCGCGCACCGAATACACCGCGCATACTTCGTGCGCATCACGGCGAACAGCACATAACACCTGCCAACAAGCGAGCTAGGCGAATCAACACTGCTGTTATTTTGTTAGCGCAAAATAGCAGACGCGACCGGATATATAAACCCGGCCGATCCACGATAAGACAGACCAAACCGATCCGATTCTCTGACCTATTCATATCCCCGACCGATATCAATAAACCAGGCATTCCTGATCTCCATCGAGCATACTCGACACCGAGCATACTCGACACAGGTATCATCCATTCATAAAAGTGAGAAAATCGGGACAAAGTATTCTTAGTCCTCGTCAAACATACTTGACTCTCGTTTCCCTCGAGACAGAGCATTCTCAGTCTCAACGCTTCCTTGCTAACGATACGAGCAAACCGGGATGGAGCATTCTTAGTCTCCGACAAGCATACTTGTCACTCATTCCTTCTATCTTCCACTCTGAAACGGAGCATTCTCGGTCTCATCAATCTTGCCTATACACGAGCATATGGGACCGAGTATTCTCAGTCCCTGACAAGCATACTTGTCTCTCGTGCAAAATTTACGAGCCAAAGCGAGCATTCTCGCTCCTGACATTCAAACGCACATCGAGCGCGCGAAAATATCGCGGCACGCACTGCGAGCGCTATCGCCGAATCATGCTCGATCAATCACGTGCCTATGCGACCAGTAGGCCCCGACGCGAGCCAATCTCTCGCCCCGACGCACGTGTCGCGCACACCGCGCATACTTCGCCCGCCCGAGAATCTCACAGCGAATCAACACTGCTGTGTATCCACCTGGATTAATTCAAATAAATATACACTCTTTTAACAAAACATCCGAGTCAAATAATTTTATTAATTACCGAATCCGGCAACCAATGAGCACGTCCGCGTACCCGAACTCGCACAACACGCCCGGCGAGGATGAACCGTTATAATAATAAATTTAGATTTACAAAATAAATAGAAAATATTTTTTCTTTTATTATTAAAAAATAGCTAACCAAAAATGTTATATTAATGTTTAATTTTAAGCATTTATTTCGTTAAAGATAAAGATTTTTTTTATTATTTTATGATTTAAAGAATTTTGAATTTTATTTTATACATTTATTTCGTTAAAAAATATTTTTGTTATTATTTTTTTAGTTCAGAGATGAATGAAAGTAGAATATATGTTCTGAATTTATGTTTAAAAAATTTGTTTTTTTTTTATTAATATTTGAACATTATATGTTTCAAAATATGTTTTAAAAATATTATGTTTCTTTAATATTACTTGTTAAGAATATTCTTAAAAAATATTTTTTAGTTTATTTACTACTTTAGTTTATGTCTAGTCTTTAGTTTATGTTTTATTGTAAAAATAAAGGTTTACAATAAAAAATGATTTATAATATTTAATTAAGATTTGTTTAATATTTTTATCCAATAGTTACAATTTACAGTCAATATTTTATTTCTTATTAAATGTATACGAACGATTCACAAAAACTAAATAAAATGTTTTAATATATATATATATATATATATATATATATATATATATATATATATATATTATACATTAACATCTATATTTTATATTAATATCAATATTTATATATGTTTATATATTAATATATAGTCAATTTTATAAAGAACAAGCAAAAAAGAACTAATAATAATTATTGCGAAGATGTATGTATAGATATATGCAACGAAAAGAATATTTTAAGAAAGCCGGATATTACTAAATTTATTCTTTTATAAAGCGGCGGATAAATATTTAGAAATTATATTAATTATATAATTAAAAATTAGATTAATTAAATTATTGAATTATTGAATTATTAGTATAAGCTGTTTACATATCCTAAAGTAAATTTTATACACGCGTTATTTGGTAATATATTTCATCTCATCTGTGTACACCAGTTTCATATTCTCTTGGTGCTTCATTATTTATGAAATGATTTTGTGCGTCAAAATCTGGTTGCTCATCGTCCATAAGTACTTCAAATAATTATAAATCCTATACATTGGCCATGTTATGCAAAACAATAGGCATATATAACTTGTACTATTCGTGGTATCTCTTAATTTAAAATGATATAACTAGCGGAACCGCTGTTTCAAACAACCAAATGCATTTTCGATTATAATTCTACAAGAACTTAATTTCTGATTAAACATTCTTTGATATCTTGTTAAATGTCCATTATCTTTATATGGAACGATCAGTTGTTGCAAACAAGGATAAGCACTATCCCCCACAAGGAAATAATTATCTGGAACAATATTAATAACATTAAAATATTGATATTTTTATAGCTTTCATGATTTACTACTTATTATTTTCTATTTTTAACTAACCTTCACAAAGTTGATATAGATCATTATATAATGATGAATTTTTTAATACTCTAGCATCATATGTAATATCCGATGCTAAATATCTTATGTTACTAATAGGTGTATGACACTTACCTTCTCCGGTTTCGTTCGCCGTAGTATGCACTCCAAATCCGCGTACACGATGAATGGGAATTGTTCCTTATTCATGTGATTCTTAAATGTGAGCCACTTGTCTTCGCTCGGCAATCGAGTGGCATGTCGTTCATCTGTTCGCAATCCATTGTATGCGATTACAATTTTTCAGATGAACTGAAATAGTGTAGACAGCTGCAAAAAAGGAAAACATGATTTTTTTTTAGTATTTAATAAACAATTATAAAATATTAAACATTTTTTTTTAAATGTATATGTATATATTAGGTGTACAAAAAAGTTCTGAGCTTTAGATTTCATACAACCGAAATAACAATTTAAATTTTATATATCTTCCTGCTCTTTTGCGGTTTTAAAGCGTTGACATTTGGCCTTCTAAAATGTCATACGGTTTGGCGTTTGATGCACATAACCTCAAAAATCAGTAGTGTTCACGATGGCAATAACAAAAGAGCATATTCGATTTTCCATCCACTTCGCGTTTCATCTGAAGAAAAATGCTGCTGAAGCCACTGCAATGATTTGTGCTGATATGGAGAGAACGCTGTAAGTCATACTACATGTAAAAGATGATATCAAAAATTTCGCCCAGGAGATTTCAATCTTGAAGATGAACCGCGTGGTGGACGCCCTCAAAAGATTGAAACGGACGAATTGCAAGCACTGCTGGATATAAACTCTGCGCAAAAGGAGCTGAAAAGGAGCTTGCAGAACAGCTTGGCGTTACGCAGCAAACCATTTCCGTACGTTTACATACGATGGGAAAGATTCAGAAGGAAGGCAGATGGATTCCGCATGAATTGTCCGAAGACAACAAAAATCGTCGGCGTGACACTGCACTCACTTTGCTTTCAAAGTTCCGAAAAAAAGATTTTCTGCACAAAATCATTACAGGCGATGAAAAGTGGATTCTTTATGATAACCCTAAACGTAGAAAATCATGGATTGATCCTGGTCAATCTTCGACATCGACGCCAAAGCCCAATATCCACGCCAAGAAAGTTTTTGTTCTGTATCTGGTGGGATTGGAAAGGTGTGTTATATTACGAGTTGTTACAACCGGGTGAAACAATCACGGCAGACCGCTACCAACAACAATTGACCAATTTGAGCGATGCATTAGAAGAAAAGAGGCCATTTACTGGCCAAGGACATCGTAAAGATCTTGCTTCATGACAATGCTCGACCACATGTTGCGAAAGCGACTCAGGACCATATCTTTGCGTTAGGCTGGGAACTTCTCCCGCACGCGGCGTATAGCCCAGACATGGCGCCTTCCGATTACTACTTATTCCGGTCGCTGCAGCATCATTTGGCTGATACACATTTCGTGAGATTTAAAGAGATACGAAAATGCATGATGACTTTATCGTTTCGAAGCCGGTGAGCTTCTATCGTCAAAGAATTCGCAAGCTACCCGAAAGATGGCAAAAGGTCGTTGATGCAAACGAGGAATATTTCGTTGATTAATATTTTTTTGTTTATTTTTGAATAAAGATTGAATTTTACAAAAAAAAGCTCAGAACTTTTTTGTACACCTAATATGTATATATTCTGGTCGCAAAAGAATTTCTTGCATTTCTTTTTATTTATTTGCGAGCTCACGAGGCGGGACAGGTCCTTGATGTACGCAAAATACCCCGTATTGTCGCGCGGATCTTGAACATACAGTAAATTTGTGTTTCTCCATCTTCTTATTTGTCAGCTGTCGGGAGAATCTCCTTTTCTCCCTCGAAGTTGTAAACGTTAATGGAGGTAGAGTTGTGAATTTAGAATTTTTTTATTTGGTCCAATGTCACTGGAAACTCAATATCTTGGAGATTTAAGACTGATGTAATGTGGGTACGACGATTCCCCATTTTTATGCCTTTCGGCCGGATGCAGAGCCGCGATCACACGAAACATGTCTTCGGATCGTACGTTGATCATCGCTCGTTTCAATAATCATAATTTCTCGCGGTAACTCGATAACATCCTGCGTGAGAATTATACTTGTGTACGTTTATAATGAGATTGAGAATTCGCGACAGCGCCCATCCACTGTTCGCGTTCTTGGAACTCTTTGAGCGATGCCAACATGGATTCGATGCTCGTACATGCTGCTCGTACCATTCGTCTACATTTGACACTCGAAAAAGTTTATAGTTTCTCGTATTGACACTTTTATTGGCGCGTTTATCGCTTGTTACTCGCCGTTGAACGCTGTTTACTATCGTGTTTTTCTATAGTACTTCGCACTCGCTTGAGCACTACATCACCAGGGTCTTCCAAAAATCGCTCGATATCATTTACGTTAATCACCGCACCAGTTAGAATACGACTTTCGACACGATCGATTTCTCGTCAAACAAGAGATCCATTGTCTGTACTAGTACTCGCCACCAACGTGCACGAAACGTCTTTCTAATTGTATCTTTGCACCCGCGAGTCGCGCAATCCTTGCTACTACAGATTGTTTGTTTCCGACGGTGAATCGAGAACGCTTAACACAGCTAAGTTCCTCGAGGTGTTCGATGCACTCGCATCATTACCACGCGAAACACTCCACTAAGGTAGCGACTTGGCTGCACTGCTCCAGCAGCTCGCGTTCCACTCACTCTAAGTGTTCCATATTTTTTTTATATCACTCTTCCACGGAGCACTTGCATGTGATTCGTTCACAACATTGTCTTTTATAGAAGTTTACTTTGTGCAAATAGGACACATATTACACGATATTATTGTGTATAGAAGCTGTCTGCAGTTGGTGCAAGATCGGCCGTTTAACGTACCAAGAAAATTTATTTCATGCTTCTTAACAGCATACATTGCTCCGATATCAGTATTTGTCAGAAGAATAATGCATTCAGAAGAACAATGTATTCACATACAACCAGAGCATCACCCGTTGAATAATAAAAATGAATTATGCAATATTTTTTATGGAGATTCAGAGCAAGAAGTTCCGAACGTGTGACAATTTTCTCTTCACGATCCGTAAGGTTCTCACTTTGATCACTTAGATAATCACTGTCATCAGAAAATGCATGCTCTTTGTCGGAAGACTCTTCTTCAATATCAATGTCAATGTCAATGTTTTCAATATTGATGTTCATTTCTTCTTCTTCTCCAAACTTCGTCCATTATATTCGCGAAGTTTTCTTCCATATTTTCAAATCACAATATTCACAACTATTTCACAACTGTTTCTTTCTCTCACATTTAATCAATTCGTTACAGTTTTAAGGCACCTACTGTGATCCCGCGTGCCCAACGATCTATATATATCATCTGCATTTTCTTTTTGACCAGAAATTTCTCATTCTCTTAAAATTTGTCGTTCGGAAAGGGCGGCGTTAAAAAAATAGATCCTATATGCATGTGCATCTCCTACATGTGCACCACACACATATGAGAATGAAATAGAACAGATCCTAAAAGCCTATACGAAAGTACAAGAATTTTTTTGTCTCTTTGTCGAAATCGGAGCATGGTCATAGATTCTTCGAATTGCAATTTGTTTATAGCTGCCAAATTATCGGCGTTTCTCTTAACATGTTGCGACACGTATCTTTGTTTATAGCAGCCGGGTTATCGGCGCTTCTCTTAACATATACTGTCGTCGATTAAGAAACTTGATATTTATGATGTAATATTATTTATTAATGGTAACATCGATCAAAAGAGTAATATTTTTTTACTGAATTTGTTAATTTTTATAGTTTCCATTCCGCGTCGCTGCCAAAATTTATTTGTCTCTTACTTGTGAGATATCTGAGCTTGACCAAACAGGAACAAACACGTGTCAATATTTATTATTAAGAAAAATCGAAAAGCCATCTTTCGCAGCTCCTCATAAAAAAAAGAAAACAGAACCGCCCTCTGCATTACATTTTCAAGGGAAAGACCTCCCTCCTCCCCCCGGCGGCATATTTTTAAAGGACTACCGATGAAGCGATAGACCCCTCCCCCTCCTCTATCCCGCGTCTACGAGTTTCTCCCCTTTCCTCTACCTCGCGCTTACGAGTTCCCCCCGCACATCCACATCCCTCTCGGAGCTCCTGGATTAAAACCCGCTTAATATACCTACTGATGATATATCAATAAAAATTTTGGAAGAACTGGTTTGCATCAGCAGAGATAGTAAGCGTTCAAAGAACGTTTTTCTTTTCTTGTGCATCACTATTTTTGTTGATGCGAACTAGTTCTTCTAAAATTTCTATGGATATATCTGTAGTAGAAATATTAATTTGATTTTTTGGATAATGTAAACGATCGTTTCAAATTAGTATCAAATTAGTATTTCTATACGAATTGCTCTTCCTTTCGTTCTTCTTATTCTTTATATGTCACATTTTACAATATAGAATTTTATTTTCCTGCCAAGCCATATATTTGATTTCTTATTTTTTAATGGAATAGACCTATTGAGGAAACCACTAAAGAGAAAACGTGTCAACAATAGTACCGCATGAATGATACGAAACTATTGTTAAAACTTTAATTATTCTAATTATTCTGTAATAATTTTATTATAAATGTATTTATTATCATTAAATATTATAAAACACATAATGTGTTAAAAAGAAAATTTAATGTTTGTAAAAATAAAAATAATTTAATAAAGAAATTGATTTAATAATAGTTTGATGGAAATGATGCATTTTTAATGTAAGATGTTCCTGAGACATAAGGCTACGACGGCTCGGCCGCCAAGTCTCGAGCGGTAGTAAGGAAACTGTAGGCCTTCGTCTTCGAAATCGAGCCGAAAAGGATAACTAATTCTGAGCACTGTTCTAAAATATTGTTGAGATAATTCAGAATATGTTGCAGGAATATTCTGAAATATTATTGAGATAATTTTGAAGACATTGTAGAAACATTATAGAGACATTCAAGTTGCTGTTGCATATAGTCTGAATTACCAGACTGAGAGCTAATATAGTGCAATTTCGCTAAAATCTCTTCTATCAATTTTCTTCGACACTTGTACCTTTTCACGCATCATGTAGAATAGATCGCTGAAAAGGTTTAGTGATATTAAAATTTTTTTGGAAAATAACATTTCATAATTGATGCTTATTGCAATTTAATGTTAAACAATTATACAAATTATGCATACTCATTAAATAATAATTAGTAATTAAATAATAATTCGAAAATGGTCAAAATATACAAATTTATAACAAGAAAGCATAAGAAAGGACTATTAAGAATCAACGCTATAATTCATGCGCAAGTTATTTTTTTAAAATTATAGTTTTTTTTATTAACCATAGACGTTTCGGCTTGGTTCGAGTCATCTTCAATGTACATAAATCGTAAAAATTCTAAAAGTACGTATATCAATCTTTAAATAAACTTAAATTTAATTTTTATTCCAAATCATCTTTTTTATTCCAAATCTATTTATTTCTCCGTAACTTTTGATCTAGAACGAAAACATTTAAATTATTAATAATTACACACACACACACACACGCGCGCGCGCGCACACACGCACGCACGCACGCACGCACGCACGCACGCACGCACGCACGCACGCACGCACGCACGCACGCACGCACGCACGCACGCACGCACGCACGCACGCACGCACGCACGCACGCACGCACGCACGCACGCACGCACGCACGCACGCACGCACGCACGCACGCACGCACGCACGCACGCACGCACGCACGCACGCACGCACGCACGCACGCACGCACGCACGCACGCACGCACGCACGCACGCACGCACGCACGCACGCACGCACGCACGCACGCACGCACGCACGCACGCACGCACGCACGCACGCACGCACGCACGCACGCACGCACGCACGCACGCACGCACGCACGCACGCACGCACGCACGCACGCACGCACGCACGCACGCACGCACGCACGCACGCACGCACGCACGCACGCACGCACGCACGCACGCACGCACGCACGCACGCACGCACGCACGCACGCACGCACGCACGCACGCACGCACGCACGCACGCACGCACGCACGCACGCACGCACGCACGCACGCACGCACGCACGCACGCACGCACGCACGCACGCACGCACGCACGCACGCACGCACGCACGCACGCACGCACGCACGCACACATACATATATATATATTAAATAAATTATAATTTAAGAAATTAGAAAGATAATATATGTAAGATAATATATGTTTTAAATTGATTAACAATTTACTCACGTTTCTCTATCAAAACGCTGCTTATTTCCATCAAGCCATTTGCTATCTACTCGGATACTTCTTTTGTTGTTGTGTTTTTTTTTATTGTCATTGCTATTACATCTAAAATAAAAATTACATTTATTTATATATACATATATTTATTTATATTATTTATATTTATTTGGAATATTTATATTTATTTACATTTAAAATTTTATTTATTTATAAATTGATTTATATTTCACAAACTATTTCTGAATTATTTTATATTTAAGTCACATTTTAGCCAAGCATATCTCAATTAATAAGTTGATCTTATTAAAAAATAAATTTTAATTTCATTTTCTTGATTTGTCGATTTATTTATACAAAAAAATTAAAAAATTTTAAGCATCACAAAGCTAAATACATACGTATAATACATTTACAGTCTGTTTGACAAGAGCGTGTACGGCGAAACTTGGAAACTATTTGGAATATGAATTAAAAAAAAAAATACACATACTATATGATATAGACCGTGATGCTTTATTATTAATAAGTTGTCCAATCGTCTCCATTATTAATAATTGCTTGGCATCTCCGAGGCATACTTTCGAAACTAATTTTATAGCATAATCTTGTGACAAAGACTTCCATAAATCGAATCTGTCGAAATAACTGCTTGATAGTCCAGATTTTCTTTCTTCGGAGCTTGAACTTCATGAGCCTAAATATTTTCTAGAGGATCTGCATTTGGCGACTGCGACGGCCAATCCAGTACGTTAACGTCCAGGATTTTTTTGTTTTTATACAGTATAAAGTATAAAGACAATTCCGATGTTTTGGATTATTGTCCTCTTGCAGTAGCCAATTTTTGTTTTTCCTCGTAAATCACCTTTGTGCAGATGGTAATAACGCTCTATTATATATTTTTGGCAGCGTTCAAATTCTCTGTAAAGATATGCAAAGTGCCAAATCCCTATTTTGAGAAACAACCCCAAACGTGCATTTTTACCGAGTGTTAATGATCCGCGAGCTAAGTTTATTAGCGTGGATACACTAGGTATAACAGATGGAAGAACTTGTCCAAAAAAAAGCTTCGTTCATAAAAATTACATCGTCCCAATCGCGATTCAAATTTTCTTTCGCCCAAGTGAGTTTTTTCTCGACGTATTTTTTGGACAGCAGCGGTTTCTTCAATGTGCCTCGAAATTTCACTCTATAGGCCATTAAACGTCTTCTTATGGTGTCACATGACACATTTAGATTCTTTTTATACAAAACGGCTTGCCCGCCATGCAATAGACAGGATTTTTTTCAAATATCCGTAAAATCGTTCTGTCCTCCTTTTTCATCGTTACTTATGCAGAGCCACGATCCGGCTCGTCGGATCATCGATGTTTTTTTTTTATATCAGAATTGCATTTCACCAATCTCTTCGACTTTTTCATGTATTTTGCAGCCGCCCCGTACGACATTTTCGGCCTTTTTGGATGCAAACACAGAAACACGGCTTCGAAACGTGATGCGTGATGCGACACTCATGATGAAATATGTTTTTTGCGACTAAGATCGAACGATAATTGAGGCTTTCTAAAACAAAGCATCTTGGGGGAAAATTCCCGCTATCTGCTCGTGTTTGAATCTTCCCTCTTTCTAGGAAAAAGTTTCGTCGTACATGCTCTTATCAGACTGTAATAATCGCCAATCCTTCAAAAGGTTTCTTCTTCTTAAAGCCAATATAACTAAATTGCATAGCAAATTCACTGGTAATTATTTTTTTCATTATCGTGATAACACGATCATGATCATTTTTTCCTTCTAAGCATTTCATCTATAATCAATTTAAAAGTTATAAATTATATTATATAACAAACAGTCTAAAAATCTATATAATTTAAAGGTAAAACTAAATTTAAGAAAACTAATAAAAAAATTGGATAGTATATCTTATTGTATTTATGAACAGTAACAATATCAAAAAAAAATCACTATATAATTTTTTTGTTATTTTACGTATTCATGATGATCTTTGGAAATTAATGCAGCAATATGCAGTGAGAAACATAATACATGAAACATAAATGAAGATGTAAAGAACAATAATAATTTTATACATACACACACATGCACACAAATTATTCAAAGAAAATATTGAAGAAAGCATCAAATATCTTGGAATATGTTGACAAGTATGTTTAATAATAAAATAAGACAAAGAATGATACAGAAATGTATCATTAATGTGTAAATGTAAATGTATTGAAGTAAGCAAAAAATTAGATATAAAGTACTAATATATAGCAAATACTGACAAGCAATTTATATGTAGTCCACTACTTTGTCATAAAATAAAATACATGTGTATGATGCATACAATTAAAATTAACACACTAACTTCCCAGTAAACCAAATACTAATTTGTTGGCAACAATTTGATTGGCATCAAATTCGATCAGATATTGGCAAATCCATAACTATCTGTGTTTGTATTAGGATCAAGATTTGTTGACAAAGCCTGTTGACATGGTATGCCAGCAAATTGGCGGTACTGAGCAGGATCTGCTCGCGTGGACAGTTTGATGGCAGATTGACGGAAAATCCTAGCAGGACTTGCTCGGTTTTTGTCTCCAATCTACTGGCATAATATGTCAGCAGGCTTTGATCATATTTTTGATAGCAATTTGCCGACATCTTTAGATATTAATTATTCTGATATTAGATATTAGATATTAGATATTACATATTCTGCGTACAATTTATTACCTTTCTGCCATCAAATAATGGTAGCAGACCTTGTTCAAAATCTGTCTCTGCAGCCTTTGCTATCAGGGCTTAAAACTATAACTGTTTTATTTTGTATCAATTTATTAATTATTCAAAATATCTTTGCAATAAAAGGTGCACTGATCAACAACAAAAAACTTACTTTTTTATCTTAATTGATTAAATATTATTAAATTAAAATAATGAAGAATTGTTGAATTATGTTATCTTAACGAGGTAGAGTTTTGGCATCATTGTCTCTGTTAATTTATCTTATAAAATATATTTATTATGTTAATTATGTTAAATAAGAAAAAATATTAGAGTAGACTTTGATATGAAACTTTATATTAATAATAGACTTAATTAATAGACTAACATAATAGACTTTGAAAAAATACTAGAGTAGATTTTGATATTTTTCTTCATAATTAAATCTTTTATATTATAATATTGTTACGTCCGAAGTTCGAGAGGAAAGATAATACCTTTGGTCAAGAGGAGGAACTTGGGTGGACGCACGGAGCTGTGTTCTCCCAGATCGACGTTGTGGAGTCGATTCGCGAGTCGAACGCGCCCTAAGAGCACAGGGGAATGGGTCAACGTCGCTATAACTCTTACCTGCGCTAGCGCGGTCGATGGTCCGTTTTTAGGTCAGAAAATCGAAGAGAATCTCTTCAACCAAGGATGGAACCTCGAGCGACCTTCAGGTGCTTGAGAATGGTTCAAGGTCAAAATTTTTTAAAATAAATTAAAACATAATTCGGGTCAACTATGATTTAATAAGGATAAAAAAAGGAAATACAAACAATTTAACCCTACATTCCTATGTAATATCAAGCGAAATCACGCAAACAAATGTTAGAGTATACATTTGAATACTTTCGTTTCATATTCTAAGGACCTGTTTTACAATGAAAAACTTGCATTTACAAAAAACTTTCGTTTACTTAAAGTTAACTTTCGTTTATTTAAAGAAAAACCTTACATATTTGAGAATCCGTGTATCTCTAAATTCCCAATTCTTCTAGTTGTGGCAAAAAGTTGATTATGGCAAACATATTAATGGGATCGGGTTGAAGGTGTGATGGAAGATTAGGGTGAGCTCTGCGAAAAGATTTGACGGGAACGAGATGGAAGAGGGTCACGGAAAATGTACTTAGGAATAGTCGTGTAGTTGATGCTTCGAGATTTCCTCCCAAAACTCGTGGTTGAGCTTGAATTTTCGCTTAATGAAAACCCCTGGTGATGGAGATCGAGGAAATTGGCGAGATGATAAAACTTCTCCACGTCGAAGTTCTCTGGGGTACACTGAGTTTCGAACTTTGCCGCAGAGCGGAGGGCGGTAGCGTACTCATGTAACAAGATATTCGCAAGCTTAAGTTCTATTTCAATCAACTGCTTCGCGAGTTCCCCGGCGTGTTCGTTTTTGCAACGAGTCCGCTTGTTCTGTTTCTCCCGATGATGTTGCAGCGCCCGCTTTATTTATTTGTTCGGGATGTTGGCCGTTATTTCCGTTTGATTCACTATGATAAATGTAAGTTAAGTTATTGATTGAACTTTATTAGCTTTTTCAGCTATTTCATATACATATACATAATTATTATACACTATTTACCACATATACTTTCAACATTCTCTTAAACGATTCAATTTTTACGCACTGCTTTATCTCGGTTGGCAAAGAATTGTATATTTTTATTCTTTCGTAAAACAGACTCTTTTGCACACTTCTAGTTTTACGAAATGTTAATACAATGTTTCCGGTCTGTCTCGTTTGTCTATCACATTCACTTCCCACTATTTCTAATTTATTACTTAACGCCATCGGTGCCATGTTATTTAAAATTTTAAAAATAAATACCCCCACATTATAATATAATCGTTGCCTTACGGACATAAACTGCAGTGCCTGCAGCATGTCCTCAACTTTGGTATATCTATTGCATTGCAAAATAACTCTCATGGCACGGTTTTGAGCTACTTGAAGTTTTCTCAATTGCGTTTCTCTCATTCCAACTAATAGCGTAGCACAGTACTCAAAGTGCTATGATCGACTTATGTACAATACATCTAGTGTACGTTGATACGAAGTTACCTATTCTATTTAAAAAATTAATCTTTTTTCCTATTTTCTTTAGCATATAATCACAGTGATCTTTAAATTGGAGCTTATCATCGATAATTACGCCAAGATATTTTATTTTTTCGACGCGTTCCAACTTAATTCTGTCCGAGCATCTCAATATAATATTACCTTTTTGCTCCTTTCTTACATTTCTGATTATCATGTATTTTGTTTTATTTGCATTCATTTTTAACTTATTTACACTCATCCACTCTTCTACTATGCTAAGTATCATGTTCATTTTCCTCTCTAATTCCGCACTACTTTCCCTACTTACATATACATATAAGTATCATCTGCAAACATTTTTATATTGCATTCTTTTGGACAAAATTCTACTAAATCGTTTATATAAATTATAAACAGCAAAGACTCTAGTACCGATCCTTGCGGAACTCCGTTTTGATACACTTTGACCATTGATTATTAAATCTAACTTGTTATGTTCTATTGCTTAGATATGATTTAAACCACTCCAATACCATCCCTTTCATTCCATATTGATTTAATTTTCCCAATAATCTTTTTCTATCTATCGTTTTAAATGCCCGTTTTAAGTCTAAGAATATTATTCCTATCATTTTTCCCTCACTAATTATCAACTTCCAATCATCAATGACATTTTGTATCGCTGTTTCGCACGATATTTTCTAAATCCCGATTGATGTTCTGTTATAATATCATTACTATGCAAGTACTTTTCAATTTGTTCCTTTACAACTAATTCTAAAACCTTCTCATAAATTGATAATATATTAATTGGTCTACATTCACAGGCTTTCTTTGGTTTTTTTATCTTAGGAATCAATATTAGCGTAGATGTTTTCCATCTCTCCGGACATATACCATTTGTTAATGACTCATTTATTACTCTTATAGTTCATTTTTTATCACTTGAAAACTTATTTTTAATATATTGTTACGTCCAACCCGAGGTAAATATATTTTTTATATATTTTTTTTTTTTTAAATGGATGGGGCTTGGAAGGACGCTCCAAATACCTTCTCGCAGGTAGGCCGCGTTGAGGCGTCCCTACAAGTCGGACACACTGTGCAGAGCCACGAGTGCGAGTCAACGTCTTGAAAAAGACGCTATGACTTCGACTGCGTGACGTGCGTCCGTCGGTCCGTAATTTAGGCAAGAGAATTTAATCTCTTTTGCCAGGGACAGGACCATGCGCGAATCTTGGGATAATGAGGAATGAAAGAGGGAGCAAATAACTAAACGATGAATAATTTAAATTTTACATATAATTAATAAATTTAAAACGATTACAAGATTGGGTATGTATCAAAATCGTATACAAGATCGTACATTAGCTACAAGATCGTATCATTATATTTTTTTCTTTTACATTGGAATATATTTACTGACGATATATTTACAAAAATATAAAACAAGAAGGGTGTTACATACAGAAATTCGTGTGTTCTAGAAATCGACGGATGTATTGTTTGGTTTTTCTGTGTATAATTCTATTAATCTATTAGTTTAGTATTCTTAATTTGTTATTAATCTATTTTAAATTGTATGTTGTTGACTGTGTGTGGTTGTTCTGAGAGGAGGTCGGGTTTTCGCTAGTGAGGTCTAGGGGAGGAGGGGAAGGAGTCCGTAGTTCACAGAACTCGTCCAAGGATTTCTGGGTGCGGAAATCTGGATATATCTGGAGATCATGGCGCTCTGGGAAGAGAACACTGAAATCTGGGGGTGATCCAGGTTCAGTTTTGATCGGGGAATAGGATGGAGGAGATATGTGTAAATAATGGAGTCTCCTGCTGGAACAATTCGTGGTTTCTTGATGTGTTAAAACCTCGGATGTCCTAGGCGAAGGATAGTTCCCCGATTGACGAGCTCGCTTGTTCCGACGGTAACGGAGCCTCTTCAGGGAGCCTCCGTCTTTGAGCGTCGGAGAGTGTGGATGATGCAACTTTCACTAAAAGAAATGGATTTGGAAGGAAATGTCATTAATCGCGAACCTTAAGGCTATCTCTGAAATATTTCAGGAAACTGAGAGATCCGATAGAGGAGAGAAATTAAAGAGGGAAAGAGAAAATTGTAAGAGAGGAGAGAAAAAGGAAAAGAATAGATTTTCCGAATTACTCGGCAGCCATGAACCTGCTGAGTGCTCCGCAACGCATAGGGAGCCCGAGGGGTTCGACGGCTGAAGTCAACAGAGAAGCAGCAGATTTTGCCGAACTATTCGGCGGCCATGAACCTGCTGAGTGCTCCGCAACGCATAGGGAGCCCGAGAGGTCCGAGCAAAGCAAGAAAGAGAAAAGAAAAAGAAAAAGAAAAAAGGGAGTAGAAATGTAAGGAAAACGGGAGAGGATAGAAAGGATGTAAGGGAGGAATGAGAAAGTATAAGGAGAAGAGACCCGAAAAACTATTATTAGGGAATTTTTTATGTGCAATTAAACTTACTTTTACTCTGGAGACTTGAGACCTGCGAGATGAAGGCGGTAATGGTGTCGTCAGGAACTTGATCACTTGTACTTGTTGATTATTTTCGACTGACACCGACTGAATTATTGACAAACTGAATTATCGACAAACTGATAAACTGAGAATGTTCCGACCGTGTAAAAAAAAGGACTTAGCAGAGAGTGTGTGTTCCGTGCCTTTAAGGGCACTATATATATATGATTTCGTTGAGGAAAAACATCTGTACACGTGTTGTCTTTCCGCGATTGGGATAATAGGGATTATCCGCTTAGCCAAATTCTTAGTAACCGACTCCCGGAAGAGATCAGTTGCGTGGCCGTCGCGATCGTAACAGAACACGTGTCATCCGTTTATCTGCTTAACTAAATTCTAATAACTGATATCCGAAAGAGAAGAATCGTGCAGTCGTCAAGATGTAACATCGGTGTACTTCCGCGATTAAGATAATAGGGATTATTCGCTTAGCCGAATTCTAGAAACCGACCTCCGGAAGAGATCAGTCTAACAGAGTAACAGAACATGCGTCACTCGTTTATCCGCTTAATTAAATTCTAATAACAGATACCCGAAAGAGAAGAATCGTGCAGTCGTCACGACGTAACAATATCACTAGATATCCCCTCATCTGTTCCCTTCTTCTGTGGCAACGCCATAACAATTTTTTCTAATTTCTGTACATTTATGCATTAAAAATTTTCAATTATGCCCCTGCTTTCTATAATAAAGATAGAAAGTTTTTGTACTTTTACTGCCATTTTTTTTATAGATTCTATTATTTCCTTAATACTCTGTATATAAAATATATTAAATTTATTTGTTAAAGTACATTTTCCTACATTCTTTAATATTTCAAAATCTATATTATTTATTTCTCTTGAATCCATAGTCTCTCCTTTTATGACTTCTTTTAAGGTTTTCCTCATTAGAGTAAGATCATTTTTATTATCATCTATCATTTTTTCATAGTTCATGTTTTCATTCTTTTTTTTATTTCTAATTAATTTAACTACCGTATTTCTTTCAATTTTGAACTGCAGCAAATCTTGTTCATTGCACGTATATATCGCCCTCATATATGCTTCATCTCTTTTATTTGTAGCTAATCTTATATCATCCGAATACCATTTTTTTCCTTTCCATAACTTTGGAATTTTAAACTTTTTCTTTGGTGCTATGATATCTAATGCCGCTACCATATTCTGAACAAACTTCTCTGCTCTTTCATTTATCTCTAAATTACCTCTTTGTTCCAATCTTTTTCCTATTTCGTATAAAAATTCATTTATTTGAAATTTGCTGAAATCCCTACTAATAAATTCTCTATATTTTATCTTATTATTACTTATATTAATTTCAACGCTTATCCATGAATGATCTGATACTTTTGGCTTATCGTATACTTTACAGTATATCTTAGTATTTTGCGAAAACTAAATCTATCAAAGTTTGACTGTTTTTTGATCCTCGTCGGCTTATCTACATATTGCTTCATGCCCAAGCATAACATTTCATTTATTAGTTTTTTCGCATAAAACATATTCGTCATTAAATCTATATTAAAGTCACCTAGCATAATACATTGACCTTTCGTTATTAGAAGATCCACTATATCCTCTAGAAATTTTATAAAATCGCCATCTGAAGCACTCGGTGAATGGTACATAACTATAATCATGCCTTTGTATATATTATCTCTCATCTCAACCGCAACGCACTAGCAGTTAGATTCTATCTTCTTCTTCGCTATTACCTGATATTTGATATCCTTTCTTTTATAAATCACAACGCCTCCTGTGTTTCTGTTTTCCCCATCGCATCTAACTAAATCATATCCCGGCACATTTAATTCACTATCTTCGATTTCCGGGACGAGTCTGGTCTTCGATAACGCCATGATTGCCAGATTCATCCCCTTCATGTAATCTTGAATTTCGTCTTTGTGCGCCATAAGACTTTGCGTATTCGTGTATACAATTGACTCTTTCCGTGATTGCTATTTAGTAGACTCCCAGCCAGTTCTCTTCTCCTCCTCCAGCGTTCTGATGAAAGTCGGACATTTTACTTAAAGCATCGTGTTCGTCATTTATCTTTAAATTGTATGTTTTATTCTTGTGCATACAATTTACACATCTCATCTTTTTTGCCTTACACTCGCTTGCTCTGTGATTCCCAGCACATTTATGACATGTTTTCTGCCGCTTACAATTTTTGGCAATATGGTAATAACCCCAGCATTTAAAACATCTCTTAACACTAATGATTGAACACACTTCCTCCATCCGATATTTATTTTCTCTCTTCTTAGCATTAACTCATGAGTCATTTCATCTACTTCTAGTATTAAAGAATCGCCCTCAACAATTCTCTTCACAATTTTTATGCCAAATTCTTTATCTTCTCTGCCGTCGATTGTATTCTGCTTCTTGATCGTATCATTAAGATTTCATCTTTCAGCTGTATTTCTTCTTCTCCAACATTTATAACTTTTATTTTCGATCTTATTTTTTTCGGTTCTGTGATCTTGAAATCTTCACCTAGCTTCTCGCGTACTGTATCTTTCAGTTTTTCCATTTCTCCCTCGCTCTCACATCCCAGAATGACCGAACCTTTACTTCCTTTCCTCAGCTTTGTTATTCCTACCTCCATCTTCTTTATATTTACTTTTTCTTTTACTAGTTTCTTGGTAGTTTCACTCTTTTGTTCTTTTAACGGTTGGACAATTAAGATGCTTTCTTTCTTCTTATTTTTTACTGCCGCACTATAACTTCTTAATCCATGAGTAGTATGTGGGCTGCTATGGGGCGTCAAAACAAACCCCCACCACTTTCCCACTGGCGCCAGGGGCGTGGCCTCCAGCTGTCAAGATAGGGTCTCCACGTGGAAATGGATCGTTCTGATTGGCTGAGGAACGTGGCCGGAGATAATTAGGTAATTAGTGGTGCGTTCTGATTGGATTCTCCCATAGTTACCCGGCGTGTGATTGGACGCTCTTATAGTTGTCCACGTGCGTGATTGGATGCTCCCAAAGCTGCCCGGGGTGTGATTGGTTGTCGAAATGCTTGACAAAAAGATAGGGGGAGGGAGTGAAAGTGTCTGAGGCCGTTCGGGGTCCGACAAAATGGCGTGTGCAAAGATGGCGGACACCTGAGGAGAATTTGTTCCAGGGTCTGATCGGGGGTGCGATAAAATGGCGACAAGAAGGATGACGGGGTGTTGAAGGGGGATATACCTGACTAGCGAAAAATGGAATGCGAAAAGAAAGGAATGGGAAAACAGGAACGGACAAGTTCGCTTTAGATGTTTTAACGATCTCGGGGTTATACGAAGCTCTTATCTTATGACAAACGCAATGTCTGCAAAATGTTTTAGATATTTCTAGCTTGAAGTAATGTAGCTAGGATTAATTTTAGGTTGGAGGGAAAATAAGAGGACTGGAATTTAAGTTACAAAATCATTAAGTTTATTATTATGTAATACATCATTGTACATATCATTTCATAATAGTGTTTTTTAATATTTAATTATTCTTAAAAGTACAAGTTTATATATGACAGCACGTATGAGATTTATCGCATTTACTTTTTCCATGAAGAAAGATTTTACGAAATAATTGTACAATTAATCTATCATTATCTTCGTAATCCTCGCTGAATGTTTCGAGAAATTGATTAAGATTATAACCGCGGGACAAATAATAAAGAAATACGCAGCAATATTGTCCACAAGTCTGAGAAAATGTGCCCTGTAGACGCATGATGTTCCATCTATGAGTAGTAGAGTTTCGTTGAAGTCGCAGATTGAATCTGGAATCCAAGGGAGGTAGTCCGTAGCTATCGAAATAAGTGCCTTCTCCATGCTTGTCTATGTAGAAGGCAACCCAGTGTTGTCCAGGGCGATCGTGATTATCGGTGTTCGCGACGATGGCCGTCGACTTCGTTCACACCATCGGGATTCTGTCGGCAGGATACACACCCGCATGTCCGACACTGAGATGACGCAGCGCCCGTAAGATTTCGAGCGAATTCATCTCTCGCAGAAAGATGATTCAGTTATTTCCTTTCTCTCTGGTGTCGCTATATTTTTATCCTCTTGCTTGGATTTTACGGTAGAAGTCTCCTTTTTTTCATATGCGAGTTTCGATAGCTCTTCTTTCTCCGCTTTCATTTGTTCGCACTCCGCTTGTTCTGTTTCCAAGCTCTTATTTCTCCACCTAAGGAGATTCGGAAAATTTCGTTTTATCGTAAAAACTCCGCTTTCTGTATCGGAGTCATTGAAGCTTTCATCGGTAAAAGAATCATCGTTGCTCGAGTTACAGCTGTTGCCTTCTTGCGATTGCATCCAGTATCTCAGTTTGCACGCGTTGCGCAACGCGCAACGAAATTTGAATTTCGATGAAACCCGTGATGACCGCAGCGTAATTCATGCTCCTCGTCTTCCGCTAGGTTTTTGAATGCGGGATTCCTTCTAGATTATATACGTTTCTGCCGAGCGTCTTTTGCAAATAAAATACTTTCTCACGGCTTCTGCTATATGTAACATATCCGCCGTTCAATTTCATAATTCCACCGTGAAATGTTCGGAATCGGCTGTTCCGTCAATCCATTCGATACCGTGGAAGTTTTGCGAGAGCCAGTTGTTTTCTTTTCTCGATTTTTTGGGTAATTCGGTGAACGGATACGGTGGTAGCACAATCCAATGATCTACGAAAGCTTCGTTAACCCCGATGAGCGCAACTTCCTTCGGTATAAACTTTTCCTCGATGTCACGGAAACCTTGTATATCGACGATTATATCCATGATGTAGAATATGCTTTTTTCCGAAGCGGCGTAGTTCATGTGTCGAGTAAAACTGAAGCTTTTCCGTTGTAGTTCGAGTAAATATATGGAGTGACCACAGTGGGGGGTGAGGTTTCCCACCATTGTTTTTATCCGCTAAAATCTACAATGACTTGACGCGAAGAGTCGATTTCCATCACGTTTTCGAATTCTGCGTAAAGATACAATTAATCGTTGTTGTAATCGCCTTTTCGAATCGTACCTCTAATGGTAAACTTCCATGTCTGACAAGATTCCAATGTCCTACGCAATTTGCTGATAGATCGGGAGTGAGATCGAAAGCGAAAAGCGTGAATCCATCGGCATAATCTTCTCTGCTTATGGAATTCCCCTCGTTTAGAAAATGGATGCCGGTTCCCGAGAAGAGGGTGTTATAAGCCTCGATGTAGAGTGGTTCGTCTTTTGAAAAATTTGGTTGCAGCGGTCTGCTCGGAATTTGCATGCCATCGGCATATAACGAGAAGAAATTTATACCGTAATTTTTGAAATTAAATGGATTTAGCTTTCTATCGCCGTTAAACGCTTTGTTATCGACGAATCCGACTATTACGCGTTTGGAAGCTGGCCGAGTATCGCGTTATCAATCGATTCTCCTACCACTCTTGCGTGAATTGTGAACATTTTCAACTTCGACTCGTGTCAGAGGATACTTGGCGATTGTTTTACTCAACATTCTCGCATGATCGAGTAATACTCCAGGGCTTATTTTTGCTCTTTTTATGAGCAAACTAGCATCTAGAATACGTATTTTCGACGTTGAGTTGGCTTCCATGAGACAAAACGCATCTCTCGAGCGAACGAGTCTCATTCTAACCTCTACCCCATTAATTAAAAATGTATCCTGATTAAAGACGTCACAATGAAGATGGCCTATTAGATCCAGCGAACGACCTCCTTGGACATATGCGTCTTACGAGAGCTTGATTTGGGAGTTCGATTCTAATAGCGCGTCCATATGACCGGGCTCGTCCGTGTCCCAGAGAGAAGAAGTCAGATGGGAAGTTTTTGTCGGTGAAGAATAATTTAACAATGCTTCGATGTACGCGCGGTACGCGTAGACGTTGTTCGGGAGTGATACGAGTTTTTGATTGAAGTATACATCGATCTGGTTGAACATCGAATGTAGTAGATGATTTACAGGCCTACTTTGTTTCCTCCTGCCGCTGTTCCAGTGCCGGGTAAACTTTCCATTTGTATGCGAAAGCTTAGCATGATATGCATGAGATCTAGATAATTTTCTCCATGTCCGGGTACGACAAATTCTATAGGTGCGTCGTCCGCGAGCGAAGTTACCGGTTTGTAATAAATCCATTGTGAACTCTCGATACTCGTTTGAGTAGGTGGTAAACTGAAAAGATCGAACTCACTCTTTAAACACTCGCTCGAGTGAGTATGGAGAAAAGACATATTTCTCAAACTTACGATTCACACTCGCGTCAGTTAAGCGAATATATCGGATACGGTGCGCTTTTTCCCGCTATTTCGTCGATGTTTCGTCGGCTTTTTAGTTTTCGCCGCTGCTTTCCTTTTCGATGATTTTTATCCGTTTTTTTCACCGATTTTCGTCGATTTCTTTTTACCGACTCGTCTACGTTTACAAACAGAGCTTCTCCCGGATTTACCGGTGCGTGCGTCGTGCCCTCCAAAGGGAAACTGAGCCACGCGCATTTTTGCGGATGTTTTATCCCGATCCCTTCATTAATTCGCTTATATTTTCTCTGGCTTTTCTCTTGGGATTTCTACCCGATTCCTTGAGTCGCGTTTTGAGAGCTTCCTTGAACGGAGTATTGTTTTCAACATCCTTTATCACGCCAATTCCGGCGCGTAAAGCTTCTTTCCCAAGTGCACATATTCGTCTTAAGTTTCTACCGTGATTCCTGACCACGTTGATAGACCGACGAAAATTTGAGGAATTCTTCCCAAATGAACAGAGTCTCCTCGTCTAATTATCGAAATCTCAGCGGAATCGAACCTATCTCCGCTTACCGAGCATTTATCCTTTCGACTGACATGTGATGATACGCGTGTGAACCGTACGAAATATATCGAACGATTCGAATCCCCGACCGGTACTTCTCCTCACTCGATGCTCACTGCAGCCTCCACTTGTATTAATGCCTTTCATGCTATACCTACCGTTCTGCATTTCGATACTCGTCGTATTCCATGGGGTGATTAGTTTTTTCTCAAAGCTCCGAGACTTTCCACCGCAAATGATAATTAACGGACACGTCTAAAGTGTAATGTCGCTATCAGCGTTCCGGATTCGAATGGTATTTTTTCTCCACGATGATCTTTTATATCTATTTCAATTTTATGGAATTTCGTTTGACGCAATGGAGTATATTGCAGAGTGGGGAAATATTTTACCAGATTCGTCCCGTACGTGTAATTACAGCCGGGTGTATCGATTGAAACGATTCGAAGAAGCGGACTCCGCGTATCGCCGGTTATGTAAGGCTCGCAAATGTCGCAATAAACGTACATTTTATCAGGGATACCGTGCCATAGGCTACAGGGTTCTACAGTCCAGAAAGATACTGCGCGTCCACTACCGAGTTTCAAAAACGGCGTTAATTCGCTGGAATTAGGTAACTTGTGACGGTAAATTGTGCCGGTATCATCGATGTTGATCTTCAATATTTGAAAAATATTAGCTGGCAGATTTATATAATGAACGAGAGTACAGTTGTCGTCACAATCGATGCTTATACGGACATTACCACCTGAGCCTTTTTGTAGTTCGAAAGTAAAATGCGAATCGGTGCGTCTGCACTCTTTATTAATCGCGTAGATAAGTTCCTCTGTATTTTCATAAACCCCTGCCTGTAAGTGCAATTCTTTCACCGTAAACTTATCAGCATTTTTCTCATCCTTTACGCTCTTCAAATCGACAAATCTAATCTTATTATCTCTTTGACGTACGTGGAAGAGAGACTGGAGGAAATTGAATCTCGCTAAGCGCGACTTTCCATTCTCCGAATAAATGTACACTGTGAGGTAATTGTGTGGTGAAAGAAGAGGTTGTATTTCCCGGAAAATACTTCTTACTGCTATCGCTCGGAAGAACCATGAAAAATTGCTCCTCCTCCATCTTGGAGAAAAGTTAAACTCGAAGCGGGGATCCAACTGTCGAATTTGTTGGGATATCCTTGCCAGCTAACTAGCACCTGTTTATTAGCACCGCGTCCTCTGCTCTTTATCACGCGCTCGACGATAAACTCTTCTTCCGCCAAGTTTTTATTGACCCGTGCTAATTCTTGTTCATAAAAAATCCCATCGATGTGTTCACCCGATAAATCGCACAATTCGTACACGCGGGGTTTTCGCCAATGGAGAACGCGACAAACTCGAAATATTTCCTCGCTCCACCGCGCTTCGTATCCTTTCTCGAAAGTGGCTTTTGCTCTACTGACACGAACGAGATCGTTAACATCGAATTTAGCCTTTTGTTCTACTACTTTCGACGCCTTCTCTCTCTCCCTCTACGTCGCTCCATATTTTCACGTGCGATGCGGGCATTTTCTCTCGTAACGGTCGCCGGTTGCATCCTGATGGACGAATGACGGGTGTGATTGTAAGCGCACGATATCTTGCAACACATCGATGTAACGCCGCGTGTTTTTATGCGTAAAATAGCGCCACATTCGCTCCTTCAACGTTCTATTGAAGCGTTCAACGACGGCGGCTTTGACGTCCGGATTGCGAGCTACGCGATAACGTATGCCTCTTTCTTTCAGAAAATCTTGCAGCGGGCGTGCGATAAATTCTTTATCCTTGTCGGTTTGTAAGTACACGGGCACTCGTCCATCGCTTCTCGAGAGAATGTTTTGGAAGCCTCTTGTCACGCAATTACTCGTTTTATCCCGCAACGGTTCTACCCAGACAAATTTGCTAAGTACGTCGATAATCACGAGCAGATAAGAAAATCCGTCGTTGTAACTTTTGAGATTACGGAGTTCGATCAAATCGGCCTCCCACAGATCGTCGATATTCGTCACGTAATCGCGGAAATTTTCGCCTCGAGGGGCGGTGCAGTGTGTACGCGTCTTGCGATTCGAGCCAGCGAGCTACTTCTTTACGAGAGAAATTCGGTTTAGCGGCACGCGTCAAGTTATCCGTTGCCGAATACCCCGCATAGTGCGCTGGATCGTAATACAAATTTTCAAGCCTGGTCATTTCAATTCACTCCAATCGAGTAAGCGTCTCTTTCTTGCCTGTCGAGAATCTTTTGCGAAGGTTATAGGGATATCGTCTTTACGAAAACGCGGCGAAAGAAACAATGCGCACCTCGCTCGCTCTTCTTCTTCGGTCTTTCGGCGTTTTGTCCCTTTCTCGTGCGTCGTACTCTTTTCCGCGTCGTCGCCGTCGTCGTCGCCGTCGTTGACGTTGAAAGTTTTCTCTGTATTTTCGGAGTGGAACTCGCTTGTGGTGATGATAATATCTTGACAAATGTGGTTGCTAACAATTCCTTATTTCCTACGAGTACAGCCGGAGTGTTTGTCGTACGTAGTAATCGCGCAAACTGACCTCATCCTATTGCTTTCACGGTTTTTCTCTCTCACAGCGCGTCGTTTATCAGTTCCGTGATATTTGAATCTTTTATAACGTCACCATCGATAGTCACGATTCTTTCTTCGTCCCAAGTAATTCTCGCGGGTACTGCTTTAACGATCAAATGTTTCAAAAGTAAACGCGCCTTGGCGCGAAAACTTTTCGGCACCTTTTCTAATATTTTTTCGATGCCGTTTGCGCTTACGCAGAGACTCGCCTCGTAGTATATTACTTACTTGTCCGTCAAGATGCAAAAGTTTGTTCAATGGTTGTGATTCGCGCGCTGGTTCCGCCATGTCCCCCTCCTGCGCATCTGAATCGTTCTCATCGGCGGCATTACGCATCGAATCTTCCTTTTGCGCTTTATCAAAATGGAGATATCTCCAAAGTACTTTATACAATTTCCATTTCTCACTTACATCGCGCGGAGTGGGAGAATTAAGAATTTTGCTCATATCGGAATCGAGCCGCGACAAAGACGTTCCGGGTGTTTGTACGGAATTTAAATTTTCTCCATGTATCGTCTCCGAATTCTGCCTCGTGGAATTTTCCCCGATGCCTATTTCCGTTTGCTGCTGTTGTCGGAGACGATGCTGCATTCTTTCGAGATTTTCCGTGGAAATCAAGACCATCTTTTTTGCCCTTTCCATAATTAGGTTTACTCGATCTCTCTCTCTCTCTCTCTCTCTCTCTCTCTCTCTCTCTTTTGCTGACTATTCTCCGATAATTTTCGAAAATAGGAACGAAAGTATAGGCCCTATGAGATAGGGTAAAAATCCGCCTCGCTGTAGTAATAGCTTTTTCTTACTTTTCCAATTACCGTCTTTTTTCGCTATGCGACGCAAAGATGCTTTATATTTGCTGAGACGATTTTTTTCAGAACGTTCGAGCGGGACGTTACCCTTGAGAGTATTGAAAACGCACTCGCGGATACAACGAATGAATTTTTCATCCGCCTGGCGTAAGAAAGAGGCGCGTTGATTTTTGTTCAAATAACACAGCGCTTTGAGAAGACAGATATTTTTCTTACCGATCGAACGTTCTGCGATTTTTCTCGCATTAACCGAGGATTCTCTTCTCTTCTTCATCACGAGGAAGTTGCGCGACTGTCGCAAGAGAATGCGAGTACGATACTTTTATACGAAACTTCCGGAAAAGGATCTGCGCGATACGTAAACGTAGTTCAGCGTATCATCGGGAAATATGCACGTGCGAAAACGATACTCGTCGGGAGTCGATTGTTTCAGATCGAGCAATAAATATCCGTGAGGTTGAGACGTGGCGTCGTGATACGCTTCCTCGAGGAACTTTGGATCGTTGGGATAGACTTGTCGAGCGAGATGGCGGATTTGCGCGCGATCTCGTGGATTTTTGAAAACCACAAAGTAATTCGCGTTGAGAGATATATCGCGTTGTCCACGGCCCTGATGAAAGAGATTTTGCGTGATGAGAATTACGCTGAGATTCTTATGATGACTTCCCTTGGTAAACAGATCCACGATCGCTTCGCTCGAGGACGATTCCCTCATAAGATCGTCAATTATTATCAATTTCGCGCGCGTTGGATCGTTAGAATAATCTTCCGGACGCGGTAATCCCTCGTGAAATTCGATTGCGGAATCTCGAGTTTCGTATTGAAGTTGCTGATAAGCATCCTGCCATTCGGCGTAATAAAACAAAATTCTCTCAAAGTAGACATCTGCCATAGCGGATAAATGACGAAGAAATCTCTTTACAAAGATTGTTTTTCCACATCCAGTCGGTCCGCACACGATCGACGTCCACGGATATTTCCAGCGTACATCTATTTCGCGAAATGAACGTCTTGCGCGTCGTACTTAGATTAATAAACAAAGGGATGGAACACTTGATTTTTTCTCAGAGAAATTTTTGAGATTAGCTTACTCGCGGAAAAGCCCCACCGCGGCGGAGGTGTGCTCGCGCCAGCATCTTTGCGTAACGAGCTTGTACCCGTCCGCGACAAGCCGCGCTCGTACGCTCGTGCGAGCGTTCACCGCGAGAGCACCGTCGCTTACGAGCTTGTACGCGGTGCTCCTCGAAAGCTAATTCAAGTCGGAGAAACTTACTCGCGGAAAAAATAATTGAATACTTATTATTACGGACGTAAAAATTTATAACTTTTTCTTTTACAAATTTAAAAATCGTAACTTATGCGATTATAATTTAGGATTATAATTTAAAAGATATTTTACAAAGTATTTTAATGATTCTCTATTATAAATTCAAAATATTTTCTATATAAAAAATTAGCGATAAAAGAAAGTTATGGAAAATTATAGTGGGAAAAAATTGGATTTAAAAATTTAATTTTACAAAATTTTTATTATACTTTTTCTTACAATTAGAGAAATAAATATTTTTATTATATTTTTTCTTAATAACTAAACGCAAATTTACATTTGTAATTTTACATTTTCTAATCGAAACCGTACAATATACATTTTTCAAATTTCGCATTTTTTTTCTTAAATTTAATACTAAAATAAACTATAACTAAAATAAAAATAATCTTAATTTTTACAAACATATTTATTCCGTATACATATTCTGTACATATTTACATTTGTGGGAGGACGGGGAAAATCCGAGCCTTAACCTAACTTAATTTTAAGTAAAATATTATAACGTAAAACCATAGGGGTAAGAAAGAAGATTGTCGATAAATCTGCGTTTTAATAAAACAGGTGCACACGTTTTCACCTCGTTTCGCGTTATTACTTCGTGAAACGCGGTGCGGCGAATTGTTTTAAATCGC
>JAECZD010000035.1:74859-187775 GCA_024349325.1 Pogonomyrmex californicus
CTCCACCGTTCTGCCTTCGTAATACTTGTATTCCATGGGGTGATTAGTTTTTTCTCAAAGCTCCGAAACTTTCCGCCGCAAATGATAATTAACACGTCTAAAATGTAATGTCGCTATCAGAGTTCCGGATCGAATGGTATTTTTCTCCACGATGATCTTTTATATCTATTTCAATTTTACGGAATTTCGTTTGACGCAATGGAGTATATTGCAGAGTGGAGAAATATTTTATAGATTCCTTCCCACGTGTAATTACATCCGGGTATTTCGGTTGGAACGATTCGAAGAAGCGGACTCCGCGTATCGCCGGTTATGTAAGGCTCGCAAATGTCGCAATAAACGTACATTTTATCAGGGATACCGTGCCATAGACTACAGGGTTCTGCAGTCCAGAAAGATACTGCGCATCCACATAACTGAGTTTCAAAAATGGCGTTAATTCGTCGGAATTAGGTAACTTGTGACGGTAAATTGTGCCGGTATCATCGATGTTGATCTTCAATATTTGAAAAATATTAGCTGGCAGATTTATATAATGAACGAGAGTACAGTTGTCGTCACAATCGATGCTTATACGGACATTACCACCTGAGCCTTTTTGTAGTTCGAAAGTAAAATGCGAATCGCTGCGTCTGCACTCTTTATTAATCGCGTAGATAAGATCCTCTGTATTTTCATAAACCCCTGCCTGTAAGTGCAATTCTTTCACCGTAAACTTATCAGCATTTTTCTCATCCTTTTCGTTCTTCAAATCACAAATCTAACCTTATTATCTCTTCGACGTACGTGAAAAAGACTGGGGAAATTGAATCCGCTAAGCGCGACTTCCCATTTCCCGAATAAATGTACACTGTGAGGTAATTGTGTGGTGAAAGAAGAGCATGTATTTCCCGGGAAATACTTCTTACTGCTATCGCTCGGAAGAACCATAAAAAATTGTTCCTCCTCCATCTTGGAGAAAAGTTAAACTCGAAGCGGGAATCCAACTGTCGAATTTACTGGGATATCCTTGCCAGCTAACTAGCGGCTGTTTATTAGCACCGCGTCCTCTACTTTTTATCACGCGCTCGACGATAAACTCTTCTTCCCTCAAATTTTTTCTGACCCGTGCTAATTCTTGTTCATAAAAAATCCCATCGATGTGTTCACCCGATAAGTCGCACAATTCGTACACGCGGGGTCTTCGCCAATGAAGAACGCGACAAACTCAAAATATTTCCTCGCTCCATCGCGCTTCGTATCCTTTCTCGAAAGTGGCTTTTGCTCTACTGACACGAACGAGATCGTTAACATCGAATTTAGCCTTTTGTTCTACTACTTTCGACGCCCCCTTCACTTTCTCCCCTCTACGTCGCTCCATATTTTCACGTACGATGCGGGCATTTTCTCTCGTAACGGTCGCCGGTTGCATCCTGATGGACGAATGACGGGTGTGATTGTAAGCGCACACGATATCTTGCAACACATCGATGTAACGCCGTGTGTTTTTATGCGTAAAATAGCGCCACATTCGCTCCTTCAACGTTCTATTGAAGCGTTCAATGACGGCGGCTTTGACGTCCGGATTGCGAGCTACGCGATAACGTATGCCTCTTTCTTTCAGAAAATCTTGAAGCGGGCGTGCGATAAATTCTTTACCCTTGTCGGTTTGTAAGTACACGGGCACTCGTCCATCGCTTCTCGAGAGAATATTTTGGAAGGCGCTTGTCACGCATTTGCTCGTTTTATCCCGCAACGGTTCTACCCAGACAAATTTGCTAAGTACGTCGATAATCACGAGCAGATAAGAAAATCCGTCGTTGTAACTTTTGAGATTACGGAGTTCGATCAAATCGGCCTCCCACAGATCGTCGATATTCGTCACGTTGTAACGTAATCGCGGAAATTTTCGCCTCGAGGGGCGGTGCAGTGTGTACGCGTCTTGCGATTCGAGCCAGCGAGCTACTTCTTTACGAGAGAAATTCGGTTTAGCGGCACGCGTCAAGTTATCCGTTGCCGAATACCCCGCATAGTGCGCTGGATCGTAATACAAATTTTCAAGCCTGGTCATTTCAATTCACTCCAATCGAGTAAGCGTCTCTTTCTTGCCTGTCGAGAATCTTTTGCGAAGGTTATAGGGATATCGTCTTTACGAAAACGCGGCGAAAGAAACAATGCGCACCTCGCTCGCTCTTCTTCTTCGGTCTTTCGGCGTTTTTGTCCCTTTCTCGTGCGCCGTACTCTTTTCCGCGTCGTCGCCGTCGACGTCGCCGGCGTTGACGTGGAAAGTTTTTCTGTATTTTCGGAGTGGAACTCGCTTGTGGTGATGATAATATCTTGACAAATGTGGTTGCTAACAATTCCTTATTTCCTACGAGTACAGCCGGGGTGTTTGTCGTACGTAGTAATCGCGCAAACTGACCTCTTCCTATTGCTTTCACGGTTTTTCTCTCTCGCAGCGCGTCGTTTATCAGTTCCGTGATATTCGAATCTTTTATAACGTCACCATCGATAGTCACGATTCCTTCCTCGTCCCAAGTAATTCTCGCGGGTACTGCTTTATCGATCAAATGTTTCAAAAGTAAACGCGCCTTGGCGCGAAAACTTTTCGGCACCTTTTCTAATATTTTTTCGACGCTTTGCCGTTCGCGCTTACGCAGAGACTCGCCTCGTAGTATATTACTTACTTGTCCGTCAAGATGCAAAAGTTTGCTCAATGGTTGTGATTCGCGCGCTGGTTCCGCCATGTCCCCCTCCTGCGCATCTGAATTGTTCTCATCGGCGGCGTTACGCGTCGAATCTTCCTTTTGCGCTTTATCAAAATGGAGATATCTCCAAAGTACTTCTTTATACAATTTCCATTTCTCACTTACATCGCGCGGAGTGGGAGAATTAAGAATTTTGCTCATATCGGAATCGAGCCGCGACAAAGGCGTTCCGGGTGTTTGTACGGAATTTAAATTTTCTCCATGTATCGTCTCCGAATTCTGCCTCGTGGAATTTTCCCCGATGCCTATTTCCGTTTGCTGCTGTTGTCGGAGACGATGCTGCATTCTTTCGAGATTTTCCGTGGAAATCAAGACCATCTTTTTTGCCCTTTCCATAATTAGGTTTACTCGATCTCTCTCTCTCTCTCTCTCTCTCTCTCTCTCTCTCTCTCTCTCTCTCTCTCTCTTTCGCTGACTATTCTCCGATAATTTTCGAAAATAGGAACGAAAGTATAGGCCCTATGAGATATGGTAAAAATCCGCCTCGCTGTAGTAATAGCTTTTTCTTACTTTTCCAATTGCCGTCTTTTTTCGCTATGCGACGCAAAGATGCTTTATATTTGCTGAGACGATTTTTTTCAGAACGTTCGAGCGGGACGTTACCCTTGAGAGTATTGAAAACGCACTCGCGGATACAACGAATGAATTTTTCATCCGCCTGGCGTAAGAAAGAGGCGCGTTGATTTTTGTTCAAATAACACAGCGCTTTGAGAAGACAGATATTTTTCTTACCGATCGAACGTTCTGCGATTTTTCTCGCATTAACCGTGGATTCTCTTCGCTTCTTCATCACGAGGAAGTTGAGCGACTGTCGCGAGAGAATGCGAGTACGATACTTTTATACGAAACTTCCGGAAAAGGATCTGCGCGATACGTAAACGTAGTTCAGCGTATCATCGGGAAATATGCACGTGCGAAAACGATACTCGTCGGGAGTCGATTGTTTCAGATCGAGCAATAAATATCCGTGAGGTTGAGACGTGGCGTCGTGATACGCTTCCTCGAGGAACTTTGGATCGTTGGGATAGACTTGTCGAGCGAGATGCCGGATTTGCGCGCGATCTCGTGGATTTTTGAAAACCACAAAGTAATTCGCGTTGAGAGATATATCGCGTTGTCCACGGCCCTGATGAAAGAGATTTTGCGTGATGAGAATTACGCTGAGATTCTTATGATGACTTCCCTTGGTAAACAGATCCACGATCGCTTCGCTCGAGGACGATTCCCTCATAAGATCGTCAATTATTATCAATTTCGCGCTCGTTGGATCGTTAGAATAATCTTCCGGACGCGGTAATCCCTCGTGAAATTCGATTGCGGAATCTCGAGTTTCGTATTGAAGTTGCTGATAAGCATCCTGCCATTCGGCGTAATAAAACAAAATTCTCTCAAAGTAGACATCTGCCATAGCGGATAAATGACGAAGAAATCTCTTTACAAAGATTGTTTTTCCACATCCCGTCGGTCCGCACACGATCGACGTCCACGGATGTTTCCAGCGTACATCCATTTCGCGAAATGAACGTCTTGCGCGTCGTACTTAGATTAATAAACAAAGGAATGGAACACTTGATTTTTTCTCAGAGAAATTTTTGAGATTAGCTTACTCGCGGAAGGGCCCCACCGCGGCGGAGGTGTGCTCGCGCCAGCATCTTTGCGTAACGAGCTTGTACCCGTCCGCGACAAGCCGCGCTCGTACGCTCGCGCGAGCGTTCACCGCGAGAGCACCGTCGCTTACGAGCTTGTACGCGGTGCTCCTCGAAAGCTAATTCAAGTCGGAGAAACTTACTCGCGGAAAAAATAATTAAATACTTATTATTACGAACGTAAAAATTTATAACTTTTTCTTTTACAAATTTAAAAATCGTAACTTATGCGATTATAATTTAGGATTATAATTTAAAAGATATTTTACCAAGTATTTTAATGATTCTCTATTATAAATTCAAAATATTTTCTATATAAAAAATTAGCGATAAAAGAAAGTTATAGGAAAGTGGGAAAAAATTGGATTTAAAAATTTAATTTTACAAAATTTTTATTATCCTTTTTCCTACAATTAGAGAAATAAATATTTTTATTATATTTTTTCTTAATAACTAAACGCAAATTTACATTTGTAATTTTACATTTTCTAATCGAAACCGTACAATATACATTTTTCAAATTTCGCATTTTTTTTCTTAAATTTAATACTAAAATAAACTATAACTAAAATAAAAATAATCTTAATTTTTACAATCATATTTATTCCGTATACATATTCTGTACATATTTACATTTGTGGGAGGACGGGGAAAATCCGAGCCTTAACCTAACTTAATTTTAAGTAAAATATTATATCGTAAAACCATAGGGATAAGAAAGAAGATTGTCGATAAATCTGCGTTTTAATAAAACAGGTGCACACGTTTTCACCTCGTTTCGCGTTATTACTTCGTGAAACGCGGTGCGGCGAATTGTTTTAAATCGCAGATTTATCTCTTCCTCCTTCTCTTTTTCCCTATTTAATAATAAATTATAAATACTCTTAAAATTAAGCAGCCTCGAGTTTTTAAAATTCAATTTAATCCCCTTTATTTTACATATTTCATATTTTCGTGCGTCCGGTGTCCGTACCACGTACGCGTAAAATTTCGGTTCGCCAGAGACAAACGCCTCGATAAAGCTACCACGCCCGTAACTCTCGAGTTCGTCGGTCACCCAAAAAATTACCTGTACGCGGTTCGTACTCCTCGGGATCACCGCTGCTCGTATATATACATGAATCCGTATCATAATATAATACGCGACGATCTAATTTTTCCAAATATTCGTATAATTTTAATCGCGCCTGTGCCGTCGTGTATGCCGCTATCACCACGTTAGTTATTGGTGAAGGTACCACCGCTTCGCTCTTTAACCGCCATGAAACGTATATCGCATCCTCGTTAATGGGCAATACACCGAGTATCTCGTGTTCAGGACTCGACAGCAATTCGGCGAAACGCTGAGGGGATCTTATTATTTCTGTATTCGGCAGGTTACTCCGCTGGCCGAATTTCCTCCAAAACAAATTAAGGCAGAGTTTGGCGACGGAGCGTAAGCCGGAATTACGTACGATGTTGTTTTTATCGAGAATGATACCTTTGGCTGCTTCATACTCCCTCAGGTAGTGTTCTTTAGCAACATCGTCGTTGCATTCGCTCGGCCACCCACTCGCCTCTTGTTTCAGTTGTAAAAAAGTGTTGATATATTCGGTAAACAACCCTCCCTGTTGCGTTTCGGGGTTATAACGCGTAGATTTGTACTGCCAAATTTCGTCTACCCGCGTCACGAGATATCCTTTTTCGACTGCTTTGCGTAATTCGCAGGACACCCATGTGCCCTCGAACTCACGCTCCGCAGGATCGTCGTGAGTGCACGCGTCGCGAGAAAATGATTCGCAACATGTACGGCAAAGAGCAAATAATAATTTACCGCGCACGCGGTACGGTAGTACAGGATGGAAGAGATCACGTGGGGGGAGTACTCGGCAACGTACGAGACCCTCGACCGGAGTAAAATTAAAATTTGGCGCGATTCCAATTAAATCGGCGCATTCCTCGCCCACATAAATATCCGGGTGACCAATTGGGAAAACTCCGGTCTTGAGTACATACGGGTACAGAGAACATACGTCTACGTACCGTATCTTCTCGGTGCCCGTAATCTCGTATCGAGTCGCGATATTGCCGGTGCGTCCGCCGAAAAATGCATCGCGAGGATCGAGAGGTGGGATTTGCACCATGGGGTGATTTTCGAGAAATTCTCGCATCTCTCGATTCTCGCGCATTTCTTCGTCGAAAACGCACTCCCATTTTTCCGTTAGGATATATCCTTGGCGACGTAATCGCCAAGACGTTGCAACCGTTCGTTCGTAACGCGCGTCAAACGTGTCGTTAAAATTTTCGAGCGTTTTATCGCGATTTAATGGATAGCAAGACGGGCATCCGTGAAAAAAGCAACCGTGAAATTGCAAGACGTGACGCCGCGTCTCACCACCATTCTCGCATTCGTAATATCCGTCGACGAGCATGCCTTCCGCTAAACGATACTCGCGTCCTCGCCCCGCGTGAATTATCCGATGACCTAACTCACGTTCCTTCAAAATTAACCATTGCGTGCCTTTGCGCGACTGGTTATCTTTAAACCTGTATCCACCCGAAGGAATGATTCCTATTTCTCCTTCGCGCAAAAGTTTTTCCGAAAACTCTCATGCACGTCGAAGCGATAGTTGTACATTCCTCGAATGGACACACGTTTCCCCGCTGCAAGAATATTTTTCGGAAGGCCATGCATGCTCGGCGAAGGATATCAACATCGGTGCGACAATACGCGAGTATTTCACGCTGGAAATCGAATATTACATTCTTTCCCGACATTTCTGCGTGCCACGCGAGAAAACGTTCGCGTTCCTCTGTTCGCATGGTTTCGGGCGCGTAATAGCGAACATCGGGTAGTGGACCGACATAAGTTTGATTATCGACAGTATTAAATAAGTGCGGAAAGACACCTTTGTCACAAGTATCCGGTAACCCGAAGGCCTTCGGTAATTCTGACAAACGCATTGGCATATAATTAACACTGTCGATAAATTTCGTGCGATTCGCTGTTAGGACCATAATTTTTGTGCCGTTTAAAATTACGCGAGGTTCTAATCCGGAATAATTTTCTACAATGTGCCGAAGGATAAACTGCGCGTCGAACGATTTCGCGTTATGCGCTATGCAAATAATACGTGAAAAATGTTTTGTAGGGCGTGTTGCGAATTCGATAAATTGTTTTACCGGATCTTGGCGAAAAACAAATTCGCGTACTCCGCACCACTCGCATCGCACCGACAAATCATCTATCTCCGCGCACGAATCGCAAATCTGTTGCGCGACACACAGAGTCGGGACGTGAATTTTTATTTCGGTTCCCTCGAGTGATTGGTCTTGGCGTGTCTCAAAATCATAAAACACGAATGCCACTCGTCCCTTTTTGCATTTCCGCTCACCTGAGTTATTCTGCTCGCTCTCTCTCGCAAATACAGAAGAATCCCCGCCGCACTCAACAACGGAGGATCTGTCTTCGCGAGAGAGAGGCTGCATGTAACAAAGATGGTTTACGGGTTTTTGCAAATTGCAGATTTTACAAAAAGAAACGCCGCATTCGTGTTTTTTTGTCGTTTTTACAACCCGCCCGCATCCTTCGCAGAGACGAATGGTGTTACAAATGCTCGTCGGAGTTTTACCGTCATACGACTTTGTCGCGCGATGATGTTCGAAGCATGCGTTTCCGAAGAACGAATGTTTGCAACTCTCACACTTAACGAGTTCCACGATTTCGCGTTGATCGCACGGCGGCACGTTGTTACAACGCGAACATTTATTCGAACAGCGGTGACCCCTTTCCTTGCGATACCCGATATTGCATGGAATACAATACCCTCTACTCCCGCGGCTGCTTTTAAATTTAAAATTGGGCTATAATGGCGATGTTGCTCGTGATATATAATATTTAGCCGATATAAAGGTTCGCGTTCTAGAGAGGCGAGTACCGTGCTTCCGTCAAATAAGGGTTTCTCGCCGCGTCCAAAAGTAATAGAATTATAAACAATAATAGCTGTATTAGATGCGGCGAGAAAGCGTTGGAAACATTCTATTTCCCGAATTTCGCAACCCTCCAGTGGAATGATGACGCCAGCTCTCCTCGTCAAATCCAACGCGAGTTCGCGTTGTAACGAGGAATTCTGATGTCTTACCACATTCCACCGCTCGTGAAATTCCCCCGCACGCAACGTACCGCGTTCGTGATAAATTTGCGCGGTCACGAGAGAGCGGGGAAAACATAGATTATCGGAATTGGGGATTGATAAAATCGAGCGTTTCGCAACGTCTTCCCGAGTGAGTTTATTTGAAACGCGTCCGCGACCTCTGGGTACCGCGACATTGAAAACGCGTACGTTAAAATCCTGCGCGATATCGAGACCTCCGGCACTTTGCGCTACTGAACTCACGAGGCGCCAAATGTCCTCGAGAGTTAAGTCGCGGGCCGGTCGAAACGATAATCCCGCCGGGCCGTTAAACTCCGAATCGAATGAAAATCCCACATAATCGTGCGGTTCGGAGGTATGTAACGCGTAGGCATGAATTTCGCGAACGCGTCGCCAATTATAGACATCGCTCCTTCGTAGGGACGCACACGGAATATCGTCTCTCTTCCTAATAACGCGAAATTTCTAAAGCGGCGCGAATTTTCCCCGATTAATAACAAATGATTAAAATTTCTGACCTCGTGGCCAACACGCTCTTGTTCCATTTCCTCTTCGTCCTCCTCTCCTCTTCCACTTGTTCTTCTCCGTCATCTTCCTCCTCCTCCTCTTCCACTTGTTCCTTCTCTCCGCCTCCTCCTCCTCCTCCTCTCCTCCTCCTCCTCCTCCTCCTCCTCCTCCTCCTCCTCCTCCTCCTCCTCCTCCTCCTCCTCCTCCTCCTCCTCCTCCTCCTCCTCTCCTCTTCTTTCTTCGCCTGCTGTTTCTGCTCCTCCTCCACCTCCCCCTCCTCCAAATTTTCCCGAGGTGGAAGCCCTCCTCCACGCTGCGGCTCTTCATTGCTCGCTTCTGTGCAAAAGTTACAAAAAAATTAGAAACATATTTTATAGAAAATACTTTGAGTTTGCTTAAAATATTATGTTCGTATTTAATTTAGTAAACAAGAGTATTTTTCTGAGGTAACTCGCCTTTTATCGTTAGCGTCTTCTTCTCACATGGAGAATAGGGCTGGGAGGAATTCCTATTAAAAAATTCGATAATTTAAAATTGAATACGAACATAAATCGTGAAAAGTAAGAAAAAAGATTATATACCAGGCGGTGTTTCTCCAATTTCCTCTTCCCCTTCGGGTTCTCCTCGCGTTCCTCCATCTCCTCTCTCTCCTCTCCCTCCTCTCCTCTCTCCTCCTCTTCCTCTTCTCTCTCCTCTCCTCTCCTCTTCTTCCTCTTTCTCCTCTTCTTCTTCTCTTCTTTCTTCTTTCTTCCTCTTCTTCTTCTTCTTCCTCTTCTTCTTCTTCCCCTTCTTCATTGCTCCAAATTCCTCTCCCGGGACTACGGGGAGTACATGTGGTCGTATTCTAAGAAAAAAATATCGTAAATTTTTATTTTCGATAATAATATTATGACCTTAATCAATAAAGATATTATGTATTTTAATTAATATTTTCTCTCTATTGACTTACCGGGTGAAAACACTCGCTGATCGGGAGTACTTACTTCCGTATCTAAAAACAAAGTTGTATTAAGATTTTCTAATTTTTTATTATTTGTTTTAAAAATTATTTATTTAAAAACCTACCAGATGAGAGCTGAATAATTTCTGGCACCTCCTCCTCTAATTCCTGCGTAGGTTCAATACGTGCTCTTCCTAAAAACATTTAATATTTTAATCTTGGAAAATTTTTATTTTTTAACATTACTCCTGTCTAGTTTTTAATAATATTGCTTACGTGCTGGACCTGCTTCTATCTCATCCTCCGCTCGTCGCCTTCGAATTTGCGCGAGCGGATTCACCACCGCAGTGATTCTTTGCCGTGCATTTCTTACTATAATTTTTTATTAAAAATTAGCTAAATCGCTAGTTTGATATATGAGTTACTTTTATAAAAATAATAGAGTCACTTACCATTGTGGAGGTGAGAGAGGAGATTTTGGATGTGACCACCCACATCCTCCTCCTCGTGTCCAACCGCACGTCGCGTTTCGATTATTTCTCCGGCAATCCGGAGTAAACGCTCGTCGGTAGCGAAGTATCCCAGTTGATACAGCACTCCCAATATTGTATCCGAACATTCGCACGAAAAACGTGTAAAAAGTAGATAATTATCATCGAGCGAAACGTTGGATATTTTAAATAAAAATTTCTCCGCGTTTATGCGGATATCCAACATCGATGCTAACTTTATGATTTTTTTAATAATTACACTAGCCATTTTTCAAGCAAAATATCACAAACACGAAACTTTTAAATACCGCACGACAAAACCGTAGTAGAATCAGAGAAGAGTTCAACTCGGAAATAGATTTCCAATAGCGCAAAACGCACTATATATAGGGAAAATCTTTTCCAAAAGTGATTTATAAAAAATTGTAGAATTATCTCGTAGTTTCGAGGAGAACGCGAGGGTGAAAATGCTATCTCGGCCCAAGTAATAAATCATTTTTTCTTGAAAAATTTATATTACCTGTAGCTTGACCCTTTTTCGATTTCACTTTTTTTTTGTTTACTAACGGCGTATAAATGGCGCCAGATATATAGCACGTCCAAATAAATAGTTATTTAAATTTTTCGGAAGGAAAGTTCTCGCTTCTTCAAACATTTAACAAATTAAACATTAACAAATTTTAAACATTTATAAAATATTTCTTACTCGTGCTTCTATTGTATATTTCGATACTTTCTTCTTCTTCTTGAAATAGTTTCTGCATTTTATGCGATGATTTTACGATGATTTTACGATGATTTTTAAATTTTCTCATCTAATACCCTGACACGTTCGAACGTGATCGAACCTGTAATATTCGCTTTATTCGAGAAAATTCTTTCCTTGAAAAAAAGAGCAACGTAAAATTATAGATTATTCGAATGTTCAATAATTTATTTATTTAAAATTTTTCTCATCTAACATCGAAGATTCTCGCGTGTTCGAGCATGATCGAATCTGTAATAATTCTGTTATTCGAGGAAAGTTTTTCCTTGAAAAAAGCAGAGACAAAGCGAAAATACGCGTTTCTTCTAGAATCTTCTAGAATCAGTTTAACTGTATATTATTTATAAATCGTACTTTTTTATTTATTTCAAAGGAGGGGATGATGCGATATAGGTAAGGTAATATACCGCTACACTGCTTCACTCGAGTAGCGACATTCGAAGCGTCTACTTCGAAAATATCCCTCCGAGTTTTCGTTTGTTAAAAGTGAACATTTTGTTCAAATTCTCTCATCGAGTAATATGGCCGGACAACAAGAAGCTGCGAATCCCACTAAACTAGAAAACATTCGCAAGATATTTAAGAACTGTGTGCAAAATGTGGAACAAAATTTGCTGCTTTCTACGACGTACCCTCTCAATACCTCTCATACGAAGAAATTACACGTGGGATTACAATTATCTAAAGAAAAGATCTTCGAGCCTGTCGTTAAATTGAGTGGTAATTCTGCAGAAGGAATCAGCTTTGATCCGGACACGTGGCAACAATTTCAAGACAGTATTCGGTACATGAGCGCATACTTTAACGGAAGCAGCAAAAGCAAAGTAAATCCCATCACATTTGCAAACATATTCATCAACTTCACCTCTGCCTACGGTGCGAAAGCTGTATTGGTGACGTATAAGGAAAATGAAAATTTTCCTAAAGAAAACAATACCGGAAATACGCAAGCAGACTCGAAAACGGCGGAACAACCTCCGGTGAAAAAAAGGAAAACTTATTCCGTTGCAGTTGTAATGCAACAAGCTACTTTTCAAGGGATGGAGAATATCGTCAAATGTGTCGATGCTCGTATAAACCATCTAGCATCCGTCGTCGATACTGTTAACGAGTGCGCACGTTATTTGATCAAGGAGATAGAACTATGTCTACCTAACAATTACATCGACGCCGATATCATCAAACTCACCGTCCGAGGCAACCAAAAGGATATCGAACTTGCTGTGAGAACGCAAATAAATAATTTACCATTTTTGGATGCATATTTTGATATTGTATTTTTAGAATTAATTACATTAAAATTTAAAGAAATTACTACTATAATTTTATTGAATCGTGAGTTATAATTTTTATATAATATTCCTATATTTAATCCTTAATGTTGGCTAGTCCCGGCTCTACTTCTATTAATCGCTCCGCGAGTTCTTCGGCGTGGCAGGTTTCGCGACGAATCCGCTTATTCGATTTCTCTCGACGGTGTCGCAATGCTCGTTTCGTTCGTCCGTTCCGGATGGCATTTGTTTGGTTCACTATATAAAAGAGAGTCAAATAAAAGAAAAATTGAGGAATCGAGATAAGGCAGCTTCACCGAGTTAATCGGCGGCTTGCCAGGTCGGAATGTTGTGGAATCGGGGGAGGCAGCTTCACCGAGTTAATCGGCGGCTTGCCAGCTTAGAAGGTTGTGGAATAGAATGTTGTGGAATCGGGGAGGCAGCTTCACTGAGTTAATCGGCGGCTTGCCAATTTGGAATGTTGGAATGTTTTAGCGAGATAAATAAGTAGAGGTCGCGAACCAAACTGCCAGTTACCGCGGGGAAAAATGATAAACTTGACTTACTTTGTTGCAGCGGCCGTTGGTGATGGTCGAGGAATGCAATTGCCAGGCTGGATCACTTGAAAATAATAAAATCGCGCACAGATTCTAACTGTAATAATTTTGGATGGTGCAGAATGTAGCGATAAAGCAGGAAGAAGAGAGCGATCCGCTCCAAGTCATGGTTTTTAAAGGGTTCCGGAGGGGTGGGAATATCTGAGGGCGTGATGGATTTTCGTGTTGGCTTGTCGAATGATAGTTTAGGAAAATTGTGAATATAGAGGAAGGAGGGGAGCGGTGTTCTGTGATCAGGTTGTTTTATATTTCCAGATTTCCCAGCGAATGGTAGAATTAGCTAATAAAATTTTCCGGCGTTCCACACCCTCAATCATTCATTGGTATGGCCGCCAACGGCCACTAATCGTTTCTTCTTGATTGGCGTTTCCCTTAGTTTCCCCACCAATTTGGGGATTGTCACCCTCGAACGATCCGAAGCGTTTCTTATCCGTTAGGAATTTGCTTTTGTTAATAAAATTTTTATTGATAGGTCATAAACTTATCGGTGCCGACAAAGCTGTTTATTCCAATTTTTTGATAGTGAGACATATCTCGAGAGGAAATTTTGTTTATTTAGGATTTCCTTAGATTGTTCGAAGCGCTTCGTTTATGGCAGCCATTGTTTTTCTCTTCCCGAAAGAGAGGAATTCGTGAAGTCCCCTGGACATAACATTAGGATTTAAAATTTTCCTATTGATAATGGTTTTGCAATCTATTTCTATTGGGTTCATTGGGTTGATAATGCGTCGGCATTTACGTTAGTTTTTCCGGCTTTATATACGACGTCATAATCATATTCCGCCAGTTTCAATCTCCAACGAAGTATTCTCATATTCGCATCTTGTGCATTCTTAAACTATAGTAAAGGCTTGATCAGTAATTAAGGTAAATTTTCGTCCATAAAGATACGATCGAAAATGTTTAACACAATAAACTATTGCTAATGCTTCCTTTTCATAAGTATCGTATTTTAATTCATTGTCTGTTAAGGTCCGTGATACATACGCGATTGGACGATCTTTATTTATTTCCCCTTGCGATAGAATTCCTCCTACGGCTATTCCTGAAGCGTCCGTTGTTAAAATAAACGGTTTTGAGAAATTGGGATATTGCAAGATGGGTTCTTCGCATAGTTTCTGCTTTCAAATGATTCTTCCTGAACAGATGTCCAGTCAAATCGTGTGTCATTTTTTATCAGATTTGTTAATGGTTTAGCGAGCTTCGAGAAGCTTGGAATGAATCGTCTATAATATCCTGCTAATCCAAGAAATTGTTTGATATTTTTAGGCGTTTTTGGTCTAGGAAACTGTTGCACTGCTTCCAATTTTTTGGGAGTCTGGTTTAATTCCGTTTTTGCTGATCACGTGTCCTAAATATGTTACTTCAGTTTTTAGAAATTCGATCTGACTGTAATTTTAAGTTTGCTTCGCGTAATCTGTTTATTAAATTATTATACTTCCTTTCATGCTCCTCTAGTGAGGAGACATATATAACGATATCATCCATATAGACGAATAATTCTTTCCTGTAATCCGATTAGCACTAGATCCATTAGACGTTAAAAAGTGGCAGTGTGTTTTTTAGACTGAAGGGCATTCTATCGAATTCATAATGCCCGAAAGGAGTAGTAAAAGCTGTTTTATGGCTATCTGAAGGATCCATTTTGATCTGATGAAATCCAGAGGCTAAATCGCAAACTGAGAAATATTGCGCTCCTCCCAATTGATCAATGATATCTATACAATATTCGGTAAAGGGTAGGCATCTCCAATGGTCTTATCGTTCAATGTTCGAAAATCCAAAACCATTCTCCAGCGTTTGTTTCCCTTTGAATCTTCCTTTTTTGGCACTATCCATATAGGAGTGTTATACTTAGATTGAGATGGCTTTACTATTCCAACTTCTAACAATTCTCCTATCTGCCTGTTTATCTCCTCTTTATGAACTTGTGGAAATCTGTACTGTCGTGTATTTATTGGTAGATCATCTATGGTTGGTATCTGGTGTTGCAATACATGAGTAGCAGTTAATTTTTCGCCAAGTATGTGGAATCTGTCCTGACTGATTTTTATAAGTTTTATTACCTTTTCCTTTTCTTGTTCATTTAAGTGCTCCAATCGCAAGAATTCTATAATTTCAGTAAGCCGATTCCTTGCGTCCTCTTTTGATATTACTAAGCATTCGTGGGGATTATCGGTTAAGGTAACGAGTGATAATCCTTGTGTGAATTTGTCTTTATGTTTTGATTTATGCTTGTATATACATTTATCAAATATTTCTTGAGACTGATTTTGTTTTGATGAAAAAATTCTAGAAGACGGTTTTTTATCTTTCATTTTGCAGTTATTAATTAAGTTTGTCCTTCCTATGAGCTCCTTGATAGTATTTTGAGAGGTTTCTGTTCCTTTTTTATTTCTTTCCTTCGAGAGCATCCCAATTTTTCGAAATTTAATATTTTTTAGTTGAAGTGAGAAATTCTTATTTTTAATTTCTCTTGGATGGAGTTGTGTCGAGTTACGCAGTGAGGTTTGGTAACTTCCCTCCTCGCAACTGACGGAGCTGGGAATTGCTAGAGAAGTGTGGAAGTTTTCCTCTGCAATTCCAGGATTTTCAGGAGAGGTTTGGAAATTTCCCTTCCAAGGATCTTGGGATGAATTGGTATTGGAGCAGAGGTTTGGTAACTTCCCTCTGCAATTTCAGGATTCTCAGGAGAGGTTTGAAAATTTCCCCCTCCAAGGATCTTGGGATGAATTGATATTGGAGCAGAGGTTTGGTAACTTCCCTCTGCAATTTCAGGATTCTCAGGAGAGGTTTGGAAATTTCCTTCAAGGATTTTGAAATTGAAGCCCTCATTTTTATTTTTATCTTTATTTTCTAATTTCTCATGGGTTTGACTTTCATTTTCAGAGTTCTTGATAGAGATAAGATTCTTATTTCCCTCTTGTATCTGTAGTTCCGTCTTCAAGTAAGTAAATGTGTTCGTTCTCGTTCTTAAGATTGATAATATAATATTGATTGATATAACTCTTTCGATATCATTTCTATAAAGGGTATTAACCTTGTCGTTGACAGTTTCAGTACTGTCCAGAGATAATGAATAATTGGAATAATGAATAATTGGTTGGAAATTTTAAAATATGCGCCTCGAGATTTTTTTCATGATCGTTCAGCATTTTGTCGAGAGTCTTAAGTCGCAATATTGGTACTTGTATTTCCGTTTCTTCGTCTAACGTGCTTATAATATTTATGTATGCCTTTCCAGCAATGTTTTCTACTATGGAATCTCTCAAATAAATTCCATGTGCTACTTTTAATTTAGGTATGTATCCGATCTTTACTTCGGGGTTATCTATTCTCACATAAAACAATGACTCTGATCGTGATAGTACGATGATGATTTCTAGAGAAGAGAATGGTATATTAATTCCAGATATGTTTAGATGTCCCTGAGCATAATCTATCGTTGAAGAGGTTTGTTTAAAGAAATCGTTACCGATAGTGTACCAGATTGTGAAATAGGGAAATCGTTAGATACTATGTGAAATTTTACTGAAATTTTAAAGAGAGTTAAGGTAATTTCACCGAGAGTATAAACAGGGTATTCATTTATTCCATTTAATTTTAATATGCAAAAGTAATCAATAGCAATGTGTTTAGGTACAAAATCTTTTTTGATTATATTCGGTCCAGAACCAGTATCTAACATAAAAGTTAAAGGAGAATTTATTTTATCTAAGGTTATCCGGACAATAGGCACAGTAGACAGTAGGCATCGACTATGTTTGTCGAGGTTTACTGTCACGGGTTGAGCGTTCGGTGTGTTTTTTATCGGGGTGTTGAAGATGTCGATGGGTGTGAAACCTGCTCGGCCACCCGTTGCACACCCGACTTCGGTGGACCATTGGAGTTTTCCGAATTGTTTGTTTTTCTACGATTATTATTTAAAAGTCGTAAGTCGCAGTTTTCTAAAAGATGTCCCTGTGCCTTGCAGTAGCGACAATACGGAGAGCTACCCGATTTTTGGGTTAACTTAGATCGACAATCTTTAGCGATATGACCGAAGTTGTTGCAATTTTGACAAGAGATTTTTTATTTATTTTCCGTTGTTTGCTGGTCATTTTGTTTTTTCCAGCAATTACTGGCCGAATGCTCGGGTTTGTCGCACCATTGACAGATTAGGAAAGTTTTATTTTGATTGCTATTATTATTCGTACGACAAGTCTTGGCATGTCCCGATTTCGAGCATAACTGACAGGTGATAGTATTTTCGCGTATCATGCGGTTAACGGTTCGTCGTGTCTGTGAGTCGCGAAGTCGACACGTATTAGCGTCGTGTCCACATTTCTTGCAAATCTGGCAAATAAGTATTTCGTTTCCCAAATTCTTCCAGTTCTACTATAATTTTGATAAGAATTTTGATTAAACTTCTTACAATTATTAGCTGAATGTCCACTTTTATAACAAATTTGACAGATTTCTCGCGGTACAGTGATATCAATCGGTTTTGAAGTGGTACTTGATCCGCGGCGTAAGTCCGAAATTGCGCGTAATTCTCTTTCTATACGTAGTGCATCGGCCACGGTTCCCTTGACGTCGAGATTTCTGGCTACTCTTTGTTCGATTTCCGGATTCAGACCTCTAATAAAACATTTACACATATCTTTTTCTAATGAGTCCATGATACTACGTTCTGGGAGAGAATTTCGGAGTTTCGATTGGCTTCTAATATTTGCTTCCCTAAAATCTTTACTCGATTTGCGTAAGTTACAACGTCTTCATTACCTTTTTGATAAATAGAGCCTAGTTCACCTTGTAATTGATATACGTTTTTGGAATGACCATAAATTTGTTTTAAAAAATTTGTAAGTTAAGCAACATTGTCGAAGTCCTGACCTGCGACGGTACGACGGGCTTCTCCAACTATTCGCGTTCTTATAACTTTAGTGAATTGCGGTTCGGCTTCATTTGGTAACATGGATTTAGCTTCTTCACATCCCTCGATAAAATAACTTAGAGGGATGTTCTGGTCGTCAAAGAAAGGGACGGCCTCAATAGCGTATTTTAATGTGGCGAAAGGATTAATTTGCGCCATACTTAATCTACTTAAATCTTTCGTCTGGCTGTTGGTAGTAATGTCAAACTTGCTCGTTAACGCTAAATTTTCGGGGCGTAATGTATTAGATTCGGATACTTCGCAATTGATTTCTAATTCTTCAATAATTGAGGTCTCTTCTAAAGGAAAGGCAATAGGTTTGGAAGCAGGTGTTTTTACTGGAGTAGAGGTGTATATAGTTTCTGATTTAGTCTTTTTAAGATTACCGCCACTCTCTAGACCAAGATTGTAGAGAACGTCTACTTTAGCCTTCTCGGCCTCTCGTAGTCATTCCCGTCTCCAAAGATCGCACCTATCATCCCGGACGAGCCCCCAAATTTTCGCTATTTGTTACGTCCAGCCCGAAGTAAATATTTTTTTTGGAAAATGGATAGGCTAGGAAGGACGCTCTAAATACCCTCTCACAGGTGGGTGCGCTACACAGGTGAGGCGTCCCTACGAGTCGGACACACTGTGCAGAGCCACGAGTGCGAATCAACGTCTTGAAAAAGATGTTATGACTTCGACTGCGTGACGTGCGTCCGTCGGTCCGTAATTTAGGCAAGAGAATTTAATCTCTTTTGCCAGGGACAGGACCATGCGCGAATCTTGGGATAACGGGGAATGAAAGAGGGAGGAAATAACTAAAACGATAAATAATTTAAATTGTACATGTAATTAATAATTTTAAAAATGATTACAAGTTTAGCTAACTATAACATCCGTGTCATTATTTCTTGTGTTGAAGTTCATTTGGTGAAGATATATTTACATTTAATAAAATAATAAAAAAGGGAAAAGGTGTTACGTACGGGAATTCATATAATATAAATGTTCTAAAAAATTTACGGATGTATTATTTAATTTCCGTGTACAAATTCGATTATATTTGTATGTTTGTCTATATTCTAATTATTCTTATCTTACATGGTTTAGTATATTTAATCCATATTTGATATTTTTATTTTACGTTGTTAATCTATTTAAATTTATATTTTGTTATCTGTGTGTGGTTGTTTCGGAGAGGAGGTCGGATTTCTGATGGTGAGGAGATGTCTAGGGGAGGAGGGGAAGGAGTCCGGAGTTCGCAGAACTCGTCCAAGGATTTCTGGGTGCGGAAATCTGGATATATCTGAAAATTAGTGTCATGACGCTCTGGGAAGAGTGCGCTGAAATCTGGGGGTGACCCAGATTCGGATGGTCTAATCGGGGAATAGGACAGAGGAGATATGCACAAATAATAGGGTCTCCTGCTGGAACAACTCGTGGTTTCTTCAGCATGTGTAAAAACCTCGGATGTCCTAGGCGAAGGGTAGTTGGCTGATCGACGAGCTCGCTTATTACGACAATAACGGAGCCTCTTCAGGGCTCACCTCAGTCTCTGAGCGTCGGAAAGAGAGGATGATGCAGATTTCACTAGAAGAAATGGATTTGGAATATGAAAGAAATGTCATTGGTCGTAAACCTTAAGGCTATCTCTGAATATTTCAGGAAACCGAGAAATCCGACAGAGGAGAGAAATTAAGAAGGGAAAGAGAAATTTGTAAAAGGGAAGAGAAAAAAAAGAACAGATTTCCCGAATTATTCGGTGGCCGTGAACCTGCTGAGTGTTCCACAACGCATAGGGAGTCAGTGAGGTTCGACGGCCGAAGCAAACAGAGAAGAAGCAGATTTTGCCGAATTATTCGGCAGCCATGAACCTGCTGAGTGCTCCGCAACGCATAGGGAGCCCGAGAGGTTCGACGGCTGAAGCCAACAGAAAAGAAGCAGATTTTGCCGAATTATTCGGCGGCCATGAACCTGCTGAGTGCTCCGCAACGCATAGGGAGCCCGAGAGGTCCGACGGCCCAAGCAAAGAAAGAAAGAGAAAAGAAAAAGAAAAAAGGAGTAGAAATGTAAGGAGAACGGCAGAGGATAGAAAGGATGTAAGGGAGAAATGAGAAAATATAAGGAGAAGAGACCCAAAAATTATTATTAGGGAATTTTACTATGTGTAATCGAACTTACTGTTACTCTGGAATGCCGGAGACTTGGGACCTGCGAGATAATGAAGATGGAAGCGGTGTCGCCAGGAAACTTGGTCACTTGTACTTGGTGAAATTATTGATTTATTTCGACTGACACTGACTGATTGGATTACTGACAACTGACGGACTGAAACTGTTCTGACCGCGTGAAAAAGGAAGTAGCAGTGCGCGCTCCGTGCCTTTAAGGGCACTATATATATATATATATATATATATATATATATATATATATATATATATGATTTCGTTGAGGAAAACATCTGTATACGTGTTGTTTTTCCGCGATTAAGATAATAGGGATTATTCGCTTAGCCAAATTCTTAGTTACCAACTCCCGGAAGAAATCAGTTGCGTAACCGTCACGCTCTAACAGAGTAACAGAACATGTGTCATCCGTTTATCTGCTTAACTAAATTCTAATAACTGATATCCGAAAGAGAAGAATCGTGCAGTCGTCAAGATGTAACAATACCGTTGTTTACCTTTTTTTAAAAAGGTAATTTTGTAATGATATCATGCATTTTGTTAAGTTAAAGATACATTAATTAATTTTACACGAAACATATTATACTCTGCTCACCAATGATTCGCTGGATCCTACAGTGACCCTAACTTATCGTTTATTATTTACATGATTTACATGATGGTAACGCCCTTTGTTTATAGGACCTCTAGTATTTCTTTTATTATACTATGCGAGCGCATGTGATAAGTCATTTTTTATATTGTTGTATTATCAACTCTGCAAGATTTTATCATAGAGATTAGTGCATAAACCATATTATCTATTGATATTATTAATTGAATATGTTATCGACTGAATGCATTAATAGATTAGTTCGGTACAAAGATATAAAGAAGATATACATGAACAGTGTAAACTTCAATCAATCAATTGAATATGTTTCAATCAATATTTAATTAATTGAATATGTTATCGATTGATTGTGTTAATAGATTAGGTCAGTATGTACAAAAATATAAAGAAGATATACGTGATAATGTAAACTATCAGTGCAAATCTTTCAATGATTTTGAAAGTCTTATTGACTCTGCGGATAAATCGGGCCGATAAGTCGGGGTCACTGTAAGACCCAGCGAATCATTGACAGGTGTACATTGGAGCACTTCTCGCGAGAGAAAGTGCAACTGTACATGGGAGAAAATGATGATGACGACAACGACGACGTTTCTTAAAGTAAAAATTTTCAAATTTTTCCAAATCGAACTTTGCGTAGCAATATCTCCGCTCGTAGTGCACGTAGCAGAAAAATAAAAATACTTTTATTATACAAGTCGAACTCAAGCTACCAAATCTACTTAGAAATTGATCGGTTTATCGGTTATTGAGATCCGAGTTTTGCTCACATCTCGCCGACTCGCATAAAGTTACACAGTAGCATTCAGTTGATTTGACACCCGAGACACTACCATGTCTCCTGATTATTTAATACGCAATACGCAGGCATTAATCCGTTACGGAACTTGCGTTCACAATATCGTATATGTATTGTGAATTAATATTTTGTCCCCTTATATATACCATTAAATCTCTCCAAACTGGAATATTTATTTGTGTTTTAAACTTATTAATTTTAGATACATTTCTTTTGTAACAAAGTCGTTCACATACACAAACATATCAAGGTGTGTCCATGAGCGCTTAGTTAGCCTTGAAAGCATTTTTATATTTATAAATAATATTCTCATACTCAAAATACTATCAGTATGCTGATGTTGACATACAATTTGTTGTTTTTTTGTACTAAAATTATAATTTGATTAAATGTATCTAAATTAGCAAAGGTTAAAGCCTTCTCTAAATTTAATATTTTTTTAGAAATTTGTCATATGATAAACTAAATGTTTAAAATATCTAACCATTGGAAAATGAGATGATAACAGGAAGAAACATCGCTTTGCAAAGAGTTGTATTAATGTAACAAATATGTGTATGACCCAACTTAGTATTCGAATTCTCTTTTATTGTACATTTAAGAATCTTCTGTAATAATTCTGTAATAATTTTCTTGAAAGTACTTATCGTACTTGTGATACTTATCGTTCGAAGAAATGTTTCATAACAATTAATTAGAAGTGGATCATTAGTTTTACATAATTCGTTGCATAACCATGATTTTTTTGCTTGTCCTTCCATCAAAGGTAATACATTTGTATTTTGATCTTTCAAGTTCCAGAGATAATGATAAAGTAACGTTACAATACATGAAATCGATAAAATAATTTTCAAATGAAGTTGTATGCCTTAATTTGCCACAAAATGCACTTAATTTATCACCAATTGTTTTATATTTAATAGCGAGACTCAAGCACATTCCTGATTTCTTTTTTAGTAAAGTTTGTCACGGCTATCTAAATCTTATAATTTTAAATGAAAGAATGCGTGCAGTATGATAACATATTGATTTATTGATTTATTGATTGAATTCCTGTTGGTATTAGATTACGCCTGTTGCTAACAAAGATTCGGATGATACCTCTGAGAAAGAACATTCCCCTTAATTATGCATTCGGAAGAAGGAAATGGTGAGAAGCTCGCGGGGATTCTGATCATTTCCATCTATAAATATGCGTGCGAAGAAAGCGCTAGAGTCTTTTGAGTTTTAATTCTCGTATTGTTTAAGCCAGTTGTTTGTTATCATGGGTTATCATTGATCTTAGGATTAAATTCCTTACTCTGTCGCGAATTACTGTTAATAGAATTGTGAATTTCGATTCTAATTTGTGATAATTCTCTTAGGAGAATTTAAATTTATCTAAGTAAAGCTTTCTTAACTAAATAAAGATAATTTTAAATCAAAACAATAGAAAGACTGAAATCTTATTCTTCTTTTTTAAATATTTCTTAATTAAAAAATCAAGAAAATAATTCTAAATCTAAATTCAGTCGCTGACAAGAGCGTAGTGTACCATTTAGTCGCAACCAACGTTGCAAAATAATTTGAATTTAGAGTTTTAATAATAAATAATTAATTTCCAAGAGCATTTATGCCCAAAAGAGGAGGGCGCAGAGTTCAAATTAAAAGATTAAGATTTCAGTGAAATCAAACGATAATTTCGAATAAAGATCTCTTCCCATTATTCCTAAAACTTAAAGAATTAGAAAAACAACCTGAAATAAAAATAATCAAGCAAATTCCTAAATATAAATTGAGAAAAATTGATTTGAAATAAATTATCCAAATTATAATCGAATTTACAGGAAAGATCCGCGATACAAAATTTATAAAATTTGTTTTCTATTCGGGGTTGATTAAATCACAAACCAGTCCAATCCCAGGGTAAAGTACTTAAATGTATTGACTCAAAAACGGACAATCAGAATAACAAGTAACAAATTAATATTTTATACATATTGCGGATATAACTATCTTGAATATGCATACAATAATGTACGATTTTTTCAGCTTCTAATTCTAATTCTAATTCTAATTCTGTTTTTTAACATGATTTTTCTCAAGTTTATTATAAATATCCTCAATTGCTTTAGGATTATAGAAATTTTATATAATTTTGGGACCAAAACTTTTCATATTTTTTAATAATATTTCTGGCAATATCGCGATTACTTTTAACAAGACTGGATTTTAACTTCTGTTTCTCGTAATATTGTTTGTTGTACAGCCATTTATCATCATAATTTACTTTTTTTTTCTATCTTCGTGCTGAAAATTTTGTAAGTAACGTAATTTGTTTTTTTAGCGCGATTTTTTTCTAAATCCTGTTGGTATAGATGACATTTTTTAGCACAATTTTCTTCTAAATTTTATTGATATAGACGGCGTTTTTTTAGCACGATGCTAATGGAAGTACTTTTTGAACAACACTATTGCGGGTCTTGAGGAAAATGTTCAATTACATTTGTTTCAAGAATTTGTATTAAATGCAAACGCATTAACTTGTGTTCATACTTCACTTTGTCAGGTTTAATGTTAAATAATAATGAAGCAAAAGCTATTGCGAATAACACTCGGTTGATGTTGCATAGTAGGAAATTTGACAGGATTTTTGACGAAATCATGTGTTGGAAATAATCTTTTCAAAAATTATTCATGAAGTTCGTGCAATCTTTTGTTATTTAAGAAATCATATATATATATATATATATATATATATATATATATATATATTAGGTGTACAAAAAGTTCTGAGCTTTAGATTTCATACAACCGAAATAACAATTTAAATTTTATATATCTTCCCGCTCTTTTGCGGTTTTAAAGCGTTGACATTTGGCCTTCTAAAATGCCATACGGTTTGGCGTTTGATGCACATAACCTCAAAATCAGTAGTGTTCACGATGGCAATAACAAAAGAGCATATTCGATTTTCCATCCACTTCGCGTTTCATCTGAAGAAAAATGCTATTGAAGCCACTGTAATGATTTGTGCTGCATATGGAGAGAACGCTGTAAGTCATACTACATGTAAAAAATGGTATCAAAAATTTCGCCAAGGAGATTTCAGTCTTGAAGATGAACCGCGTGCTGGACGCCCTCAAAAGATTGAAACGGACGAATTGCAAGCACTGCTGGATATAAACTCTGCGCAAACTGAAAAGGAGCTTACAGAACAGCTTGGCGTTACGCAGCAAACCATTTCCGTACGTTTACATACGATGGGAAAGATTCAGAAGGAAGGCAGATAGGTTCCGCATGAATTGTCCGAAGACAAAAATCATCGGCGTGACACTGCACTCACTTTGCTTTCAAAGTTCCGGAAAAAAGATTTTCTGCACAAAATCATTACAGGCGATGAAAAGTGGATTCTTTATGATAACCCTAAACGTAGAAAATCATGGGTTGACCCTGATCAACCTTCGACATCGACGCCAAAGCCCAATATCCATGCCAAGAAGGTTTTGCTCTGTATCTGATGGGATTGGAAACGTGTGTTGTATTACGAGTTGTTACAACCGGGTGAAACAATCACGGCAGACCGCTACTAACAACAATTGACCAATTTGAGCGATGCATTAGAAGAAAAGAGGCCCTTTACTGGCCAAGGACGTCGTAAAGTGATCTTGCTTCATGACAATGCTCGACCACATGTTGCGAAAGCGACTCAGGACCATATTTTTGCGTTAGGCTGGGAACTTCTCCCGTATGCGGCGCATAGCCCAGACATGGCGCCTTCCGATTACTACCTATTCCGGTCGCTGCAGCATCGTTTGGCTAATACATATTTCGTGATTTGAAGAGATACGAAAATGCATTGATGACTTTATCGCTTCAAAGCCGGTGAGCTTCTATCGTCAAGGAATTCGCAAGCTACCCGAAAGATGGCAAAAGGTCGTTGATGCAAACGGGGAATATTTCGCTGATTAATATTTTTTTGTTTGTTTTTGAATAAAGATTGAATTTTACAAAAAAAGCTCAGAACTTTTTTGTACAGCTAACATATATATATATTTTTTTTTTCCTAACATAATAACTATATACCCAATGTCCATCTGATGACCTAGATGAAATGTGTAATATTTGTATGTGTTTTTTATCCATTGATATGGATGGTATAGTATCAAGTAATGTATTTTCTACGTTTCAATAGGTGCATATTGTGAACAATTTCGTAATGCATGTCTATCAACAATCTACCCTGAACAATTATGTTTTTCTCTGTAGGCTTTAAAGTTATAAATTTTTTTGTTTGTACCGACATTTTTTTCTAAACTGATTTTTTTATACTATGTGTAAATAATCAAAGCTAATAACAGCTGATATTTTTCAACGCTTATGGCAGCCATTATACAGTGCCAAGCAATCGATATTTTTTAGTGCTTATGGCAGTCATTATACAGCCAAGCAGTCGATAAATTAGAATACACAAATGCTGAACTTAATGCTAACACAATTCACTTACAATTACAAAACGCAGATAACGCAATACTTATGACTATTAGGATATATATAATGAGAATTATCTCGCAAAACTCGTAAACTATTAATGGATATACGGACACATTTGACTCGGCGCGACGATTCCAATATAGGGTCAATTGAAACGCTGGGTTAATTGAAACCCATTAATATCAATAACAATATATTTATCATGACCGAGAACTTTTTTAACGAGGTAAGGCCCTTTAAGAGGTAAGGTCCTTTTTTTGTTTACACTTGGTACGGTTTCGATATTCCGAATCTCAATGTAGTCCTATTTTATACTCGCGGGCGGCCTTTCTTCGTAAATTATATCGTTTTTCATTTTGGAGTTATAACTCCTTAATATTCGCAGAAGCTTTGGTTCGAATTTCTTCGAGGTCACGATTCACATCCGAATTGAATATGTCTCGTAATGAATCATTCGTTTTTCCTTTTTGATCGACACCAAACAACAATCACGAAGGAGTTTAATTCGTGGCTCGACAAATAGTATTATTTAAAGAATATTCAACCTTGTTCAAAACTTGATCCTATTTAGAGAGAGTTTCACTCAACTTAGCTATCATTGGCGTCATGACTATTAAAACATTCCGCTTGACCGTTAGATCTTGAAGTGCTTACCACGATGAGAACGTGCTCGATATTTTCGTTCTTCAGAAATTCTTCAAACGCGTCAGATGTGAAACATGTTCCTCTATCCGAAATTAAACGCTTTGGTCGGCTGTATGAACAGAAATAATCGCGCAAATATTTTATCGATTCATCTGTCGTGGTTAATTTGCAGGAATAAAATCTTATGAATTTAGTGAACGCATCAATAATGAGAAATATGTGTGATCTCTTCCCGGTTTTTTCCAATGGACCGAAGTGATCTACGTGGATTATCATAAATGGTAGCTCCTTTTTTGGAATGTAAGAAGCCTTCGGTTACTTGGTGGCGAGAATTCAATATAGCGCAGACAATTTGCAACATACTCTTTTATCTTTTTGCGCATCTTCGGGAACCAATATATTTTGGAAATATTCCCAACAACTTTATCAACGGCGACGTATCCGATGTCGTCATGACACGATCTAATTACATTAGTTTCCAGTTGTGGTACGTAAAACAGTAGCTTTTTATTTTTATCTTTCCGATAGACCAAATAAGAAGGGAGAGCGTCACGGCGGAACTCGACCACGAATCAGTCATGAAAACTCGTAATTATTTTTGCGAAAAAATACCACCTCAGCTCAAGAATTGAACCTGGATCTCCTGCTTATCAGGCAGGCATCTTATCCCTTCGACTACTGAGGCATGCGATGATATTTATCGCAAATAACGTGTTTAAACTAACACGTCAACAATGATACACATATATACGTATATTATAATATACATATATACATGTAATATACATATATTCTCTCGAATCCCCACGATCAGTACTCCAGAGAGATGATGGTCCTATTCTCTCGAGACCGTCACGTAGCTCGTAATATTTTATGTCACTCTTTTCAAGGTTTTCCCGAATTTTAACAATCTCGGTATCTCGACAGATCTTGACAGATAAAGTTCTCTCAAATGTGCTGCCTTCAAGCATATTGTGACGTCTACTAAGCACGTCGACATGAGACATTTGCTTTCCCGGATGATTTACTATCTCGTAGTCGTAATCCTGTAAAAATAACACGATATTCGCGGATTTATGTCTTTTTTACTCAGTGTAAGGCGAAAACTGTCACAGTCGGTAACAATTTTAAACTTTCGTCCAACCAAATAGGTACGGAATCTTTTTAACGCGTATACCACCGCTCACTCAAGCTGAAAGCTGTAGCTATTTGGATTCAGCAGAGTAGTTCGCTGGCTCAAAAGAAATGAGCTTCTCTCTCTATCACTTTGTTTTTGGAATAAGATTTCACCGAATCTGCTCGTACTCGCGTCACAATGTAGTTTGGTCTGCACACGAGGAGAATAGATCGCTAGTAGGGGCTTACTGGCTAAGTGGCGTTTCAATATTTCAAACGCTTCGTGCTCCGCGGCATCAAAAATGAAAACGGCATTTTTTTTATTAAATCATATGGCAGTTTTCACGCTGGTTTTATTTCGTTTACAAATCGTATGGCAATTTGGTTAATAACGAAAACTTAGGGACGATCGGAAATCACTTGCCAGTCCAACAAAACGGTGTGCCTTCCTTAACACTTTTCGGAATCGGATAATTTAACACAGCTTGGATATTTTCGTCGCTTGGTCGTATCCCATATTCATTTACACAATATCCGAGATACTTTATCGTTTGAACAAAATAACATTTATTCAGTCGAAACTGTAAATGACTCTTATCAACCAGCACAAATAATTCAGATAAAATAATTATATGTTCATTCAAATTTTTAGTAACAATTAATATATCATCAAGATACAATAATATTTTATGCTGTCTTATTAATGTCAAAAACGGTAGCTATAAAATGCGCTGGAATACGCGCGGCGTGTTTGTGAGACCAAAAAGCATTCGCAAATACTCATATTGTTCTATTGGAATTATAAACGTGAATTTTATTGTCGCTTCTTGCATTATCACATGATGAAATCCATCTTTTAAATCTAATACGGAAAAATATTTTTTACTTCGCAAACGATCAATGTTGTCATCTGTGAGCTCGATAGGAAAATTATCACGTATTGTTATCTTATTCAATTCATGGGAATCAACACAAAGTCGTAAATCACCGGTTTTCTTTTGTAAACTAAAAGTTTTGTAAACTATTGGGCTTGTGTACGGCGAATTACTCGAACGGATTATTTTTTTCTCTAACAGTTCATCTAGAATTTTCTGCAGTGCCTCTCGGCAAACGATAGTTTCTGCGAACGCGAATTAATTGGTTGATTGTGCGTTAAAGCGATACTCATCTCGAACTTAGGTCCGCACTTTTCCGCCTGAAAATTCTTAAGATAATGAGACTTGTAAATGTCACTAATTTTATCACCCGTATCTCGTTCGATTTCGGGATTAACTTATAATTCGTCTCGCATGCTATTAGAACATTCAACATTCAACCGCAACATTCAATATTTGTTTAACATTTGTTTCGTTTACGATTTCGATCTCGATAGTGTTTCCGAGTACAACACGCAATAATGAACAAGTTAAAAAGTCTCTTCCTAAAAGCACTTGATATGCCATCGTATCGTCGGGTACAGTGTAAAACTTAATTTTCACGTGCATGCCTTGTACTTCTACATCGCCATAGAAAATATTTAGAATTCTAAGACGTGAACCATTAATACCACAAAATTGACTTCATTCACCGGGATACAGATTTCATTTTTAATAATGTTATCGCGAATGAGGCTAATCGGAGAGCCGGAATCGACTATCGCATCTACTATATATGTATTTATATTACCACTCTCTTCGCTCGGACTAATTTTCGACGTGACCATATACGGCTTCAAGAACGGAACAAGTTGTACCACATTCGTTGATGTCACTTGAGCATATTTTCCTCCAGCCTCTGGATTCACCGTCTGTTTCCGTCTAAGACAGTTTCTTGCATCTTATATTGAATTTGTAGCATCTTGTTGTTTTTTTCTTAGCAGGCGAGACTTTCACTTTTAAATGACTTTTGAAACATGACGGATGACTTTGAAACATCTCTTTTCTGCTTGAAGTCACTTGATTTTTTAGACTCGAGATTAACTTTCTCGAAGACTTTCAGCAGCTCGTCTTTCAACTGGAAATTCATTATGCGCACTTGATCTTGTAAGCGCATGTCGGTAATACCTTCTATAAGGTAGTCAAGGAGCTCATCCTCAACAATTGGAACTCGGTTTGCGAGGATCACCTTTTCGTGATAATAATCGCAAAATGGCTCGCCCGATCGCCAAATGCAAGCTTCGAATTCTTTCCGCAAAGACATCTTTACTGGGCGTAAATCAAACATCTACTTCATCTCTTCCAAAAGACTCTCGATACTTGACGTTAAATATTCCGCCTTAGAGTAGTATAGTAGAACTATATAAATGCTCGTCTCTTCAGTCTTGAGCTTACTAGTATCTTTGTCGAATTATTGTCTAGCTGATAAGAGTTTCTTAGCAGTTCTAATTGCTGCCTTCATCTCCAAAATATGTTTTCAGTTGCATCGAACTCGAGCAAAAGATCTTTAATATTGCGAACACCACCAGCCACGGAAGTGACGTTGCACGATAGCGATTACACTTCGCATCATTTCGCGTTTTCGTTGCAGTAACTATTGCTCTCTGTCTAACAATTCTCTTTCTCGACGAATCAATTCCAACTCGCGCTGTAAGTGATCGCTTAATTCTTCCGGTAACAACACCGCTACTTCCGGTCTTCTATTATGATTTGACACAGTATCCTTCAAATCTATTAGCTCATCCGTTAGTTCTTGCATAGCCACCGATAACGACATGTCTTCTTCACGTCGCAATTTGTCTAATTGCTCACACAAGTCCGTTCAAATGTTTGGGTCTTGTTCATTCAATCATTATATGAGTTCCGCCTTTGCTCCCTTCGACAATCCTTTCTCTCTAAGAACATCTTTTAGTTCGACCAAAGTAAAATCACTGTCCTCCAATGGCATGATGACTCGATACATAGTCTCAGTACAGAACAACGACAACAACCACAGAACGATAATGACTCGGTATCCAAATATCTTCACATACAGCAAGATAATTTGCGTAACATTCACACAGAGTATAACCGTCGTAATTTGTCGTGTCCGTATTCTCTTTTCGCACACTGCGATAAATTTCTTCGTATCGATGCTCATACAGAACTCGTTAAGAAAATTAACTTTCACAAGACCGCTAAACGGCGAGCGAGTCGTATCCCACTTCTGAAAAAGCTGTTGGCTTTTTTTTACTACTTAAATAATTATCGGATAACTATCAAAATGATAATATTGCTTTAGATCTCGAGTCTTTTGGGACGAGACTTGGGCTGAGGCTGAGAATGCGCGGATCCCCGTTCGAGACCCCGCTTCATCCCGGGGCGGGCGGGAAACGGCACCCAATGAGGAACGATCACTCGGACTGCCGATCATTGGTTTTTAGAAAAAGAGTGTTGGCATCTCTTTATTTTTCCAAATGGAACAAGAATATTCAAGTTTATACCTGTCCGCTTACGAATTGAGCAGCTCGCCGACGGTACCAACAAAAAAATGCTTACAACTATAAAAGCAGTTACAGAGAATCGAAAGCCAAGTTGAAACATTTATGTAAAATGATAATGTTAATATTCACATTAGGCTTTTTATTCTTTTAAACATTATTTTTTGCCATTCATTTAATGTTTATAAATTTTTATAAAAATCGTGCAATAAAAGAAATACTAAAATTAGTTAATTAGTTAATTAGTTGAAAAGAATCTGAATTCATAATGAGAAAGAAAGAATTATAAAATTTATCATCAGGAGATTAATTATACGACTATAAAAGCAGTTACAGAGAATCGAAAGTTGAAACGTTTATAATCTTTGCTATTCAATTAATGTTTATATAAATTTTTATAAAAATTGTGAAATAAAAAAATTAGTTAATTAGTTGAAAAGAATTTGAAGTCGAATTGAAATGTTCATGTAATAAAATAGTAACGTTTATATATTTTTATATTCATCTGAATCCATAATTTTATTAATCCTATCATTAATTTAGAGTTTTATTTGTACATACATATCAGGTCCATTTAAGATATTATTTATGTCTCTTTTGACCATTGATAATTTTCATGTAATTTTTATTTATATATATATTTAAACCTGCAAGAAACCTGTAAGAAACGTTGAAATAAATAAATATCTTTTTTTCATAAAAAGAAATGAAAGAATTATAAAACTTATCATCAATAGATTAATTATGACTATAAAAACGGTTTCAGAGAATTGAAAGCCAATTTGAAACGTTTATGTAAAATCTTTATCATTACAAATAAGAAGGGAGGGTGTGCGTCACGGCGGGGCCCGAACCAGTCGTGAAAACTCGTAATTATTTTGCGAAAAAATACCATCTCAGTCAGGAATCGAACCTGAATCTCCTGCTTACCGGGCAGGCATCTTATCTCTTCGACTACCGAGGCATGTGATATTTATCGCAAATAACGTATTTAGAATAACACGTTGTCACGTCCCGTGGTGGGTGGCGGAACGCACATTTATGTACGTCCGAGTGAAACTGGAATTATCCGCGTTCATATCGGGCCGAATGTTGTAACTCCCCAAAATTTTGAAACTTTAGGAAGAGGGCGAGATCCCTGAGCGGCTAGAGATCTCTTTTATAATTTTTCCTAAGAAAGGTTCCTAAGAACGTTCGCGATTTGAGTGCAGATAGTATAAAAAGAAACTCAATCTTCTTGGAAAAATTATGTCGTGTGAACCAACGCTTGATTCTATATCTAGACTCGCTGGTAAAGAGAGGTCTTCAAATTCTTTCCCCTTTTCGCGTAAAAATGCGTTAAAAGCGACAAAACCCTCGGAACATCTGCTGCACTCGTGAATTTTGCGGCAAATACTTAATATAATGTGACAATTTTCATACTCTCGCGGCGTGGAATTACTGCCGATGCTTATATAATGACGTAGAATTAATTTAAATTTTTCTTCGGGAAATTTGCGATTGCATTCTACTTTACATGTCAAACAAAGAATACTCGCTTAATATCAGTGGCGTATCCTATTAAGCCATAACCGAATTCTGTCACGCATTTACATAATCCAACACGATTTAAATAGATCGTACCCGGAGAGGTCTCGGGACGACGTGACCTTACTTGTTCCTTGCACATAGGTGATTTATCTATTTGAGCGTGCTAATAATTAAAGTCTTTCCTACCTTTAGTAGTACTTGTACAGGATCTCAGCTCTAGTCCGATGATAAACAGACTTCCTGGGATCGGTGTCCGTAATATCTAGTGGCGGCAATCTCGGAGTGCGGAACTCAATTGGTCGTAACCTCCATGGAATAGGAGGACTGGGTGACCACACACTTCTTTTAAAATAGTTTTCGTATGTTTCGTCGTAGACACTTTCGACACCGAGTAAGTCTCGCAAATGTTTTGGCAATTGTTCGTTCAGTTTCTCAAAGAGTGCTTTTAAATTTTGAAATTGTCCGGCTCTATGCCTTCGCTTTGGCATCGCAGAAAGATTCTTTCCTAAGAAACATGATAATGATTTTATTTTCACTCGTGGCTCTATATATTGTACGTGATACAACACATTGCAATGGAATGCGGTGGCGCATTCAAGATAAGATACGTTGCTACAGATATTGCCTCTCGCGGGCGCTTTGGTGGACGCCGGACGATCAGAGGCCCGTACACCAAGAACGCAAGATCTGTTTTAATTTCGATTATTATTTTCGTGTTACGTCCGTGTTCTGGACGAGAGATAATATCTCTCGTCAGGACAAGGAGAACTCGGGTGGACGCACGGAACCTCTCCCGTTCTCGCGGAACGACGTCGTGATGTCGATCCGCGAGTCGAACGCGCGTTAAGGGGTCAGGGATCGGGTCAGCGTCGGCGACGTTATTACCCTTGCCTGCACCCGCGCTATCGGTGGTCCGTTTTAGGTCAGAGAACCGAATCTCTTTGACCAGGGATGGACCTAGTGCGATCCTCAGGGAGCCGGGAACGGCGCGGGGTCAAGTTTAGGAAAGAGAAAAAAATTTAAGACCGAATTTTGATAGAATGATTTAATAATAAATTAAAAAAATGATTTACAATTTTCGGTACATTAAAAAGAAACGTGAGGTACAAAAGATGGTCGTTACAAAGAAAATTATACACAAAAAAAAGATTATACGAAAATAATCGCGGACAAGAAAAATCCGGAATTATATGCCCAAATTTTCCAGTTGGGGCAAAAAATTAGTAATCGCGAACATATCCACGGGATCGGGTTGCAGGTGCGGAGGAGGATTAGGGTGTGCGGTGCGGAAGGCTTTGATGGGGACGAGGTAGGGAAGAGGGTCTCGGGAAATGTACATGGGTACGGTATCGGTTACTTCGTGCTGTGATATTTGGTCCCAGAATTGTTGATCAGGTTTAAATTTGCGTGGGATAAAGAAAGTGCCAGGAGGTGGATGGGTGGGAGAGCGAGGAAATTGACGGACGAGGTTAAAGAATTTTTCTATGTCGAAATTCTCCGGAGTACACTGCCGTTCAAATTCGGCCGCGGAGCGGAGGGCGGAGGCGTATTGATGGAGCGAAATGTTGGCAAGTCCCGGCTCTACTTCTATTAACCGCTCCGCGAGTTCTTCAGCGTGGGTGGTTTCGCGACGAATCCGCTTGTTAGCTTTTTCCCGGCGGTGTCGCAAAGCCCGCTTTGTTCGCCCGTTTCGGATGGCATTTGTTTGGTTCACTATATAAAAAATAGAGTCAGATGAGAGAGAAATTGAGGAATCGGGTGAGGCAGCTTCACCGAGTTAATCGGCGGCTTGCCAGCTTAGAAGGTAGTGGAATATAATTTCATGGAATCGGGTGAGGCAGCTTCACCGAGTTAATCGGCGGCTTGCCAAGTCGGAGTGTGAAAAATCGGGGAAGGCAGCTTCACCGAGTTAATCGGCGGCTTGCCAATTTGGAATGTTGGAGTGTTTAGTAAAATAATTAGAAGTCGCGAACCAAACTGCCAGTTACCGCGAATAAAAAAAATTGATAGACTGGGACTTACTCTTGTTGCAGCGATCGTTGGTGATGGTCGAGGAATCGAATTGCCAGCCTGGATCTTGAGGCACTCGAAATAAAATCGCGCACAGATTCTAACAGTTTGGATAGTGCTGACCTGGTATGCGTCGCTGTGGCAGGAAGAAGAGAGCGATCCGCTCCAAGTCGCGGTTTTTAAAGGGTTCCGGAGGGGTGGGAATATCTGAGGGCGTGATGGATTTTCGTGTTGGTTTGTCGAATGATAGTTTAGGAAAATTGTGAATATAGAGGAAGGAGGGGAGCGGTGTTCTGTGAATTGTGGTTGTTTTTATATTTCCAGATTTTTCAGCGAATGGTAGAATTAGTTAATAAAAATTTTTCCGGCGTTCCACACCCTCAATTTTCATTGGTGTGGCCGCCAACGGCCGCTAATCGTTTCTTCTTGATTGGCTTTTCCCTTAGTTTCCCCACCAATTTGGGGGGTGTCACCCTCGAACGATCCGAAGCGTTTCTTATCCGTTAGGAATTTGCTTTTTGTTAATGTTAATTTTTTATTGGTAGGTCATAACTTGTCGGTGCCGACAAAGTTGTTTATCCCAATTTTTTTGATAGTGAGACGTATCTCGAGAGGAAATTTTGTTTATTTAGGATTTCCTTTGATCGTTCAAAGCGCTTCGTTTATTGCAGCCGTTGTTTTTCTCTTTCCGAAAGAGAAGAATTCGTGAAGTCCTCCGGACGTAACACCCCCCGATTTAGACAAATGTCGGGAGTGCACGACATTTGCAACAATAAGGTAATAATTCTTCTCTTTCGGTTTCTCCCCCTTTTTTTTTTGGTTTGAAGAAGAAGGAAGGAACAGGCGACCACCAAAACCCCTTCCTTATTCCCTCGTTCTTCCTCGTTTTGCTTACATTAACTAACATTACGTTGTATTCTCAATACTGCTTAAGATTAGGTTGTGCGCATCCTTCACTCTCTCTTTTCCCCCTTTTTTTTTCAGGAAAAATATCTTAAATGTTTCATGCCTAACATTTGTTAATGCGTATTTATTTCCAAAGGATTTATCTTGTTGTAGAGGGTGAAGAATGCGCAAAATCATGCATGGAGATGCTTGGATTAGATAAAGAGAATATTATTACTAGTTACTATTATTATTACTATTATTACTATTATTATTATTATTATTATTATTATTATTATGACAAATAAATTTGGAAGAATTAATAAAATTTCGAAAGTGTTTATGATAAATTTGGCCTAACTCTATCGTATTCATTATGTAGCGTTCAAGAGGAAGGAAATTATTTTATATAACAATCGATCAGCAATTCTTGTTTCTCTTCCCTACCCCTTTTTTCTCCCCTTTTATATATATATATATATATGTTACGTGAGTACCACCAGTCACTTGTTTTGGAATTACTTTTCCATGTTCTGCATCCCAAGATGGTTTTCCTATCCTCTTCCCCCGTTTTTTTGGAGGGGGGATTTTAATGTAAATGGTCAAGCCGTGGCCATTAGGCGCTTTAGCTCTTTACCTGCCTCAGTCATTGTGTATCGTCTGATTATACGATATGTTTGTCACATTAAGTAAGGTGACGTTCGCATGACAATTTACTCGACTGGGCAATTAGATGTGTAGGATTATTATCCTACCACTAGCTTGTTAATACTATTATGCTGTAGTTCAGGGTTGGTAATTGCAGAGGAAAGAAAAATAAAATAATAAGCGCTCCCGCTCTCCAGTAGGCACTCAAGCAACATCGGTATGAATAAAGAATTAATTGACTTACATTTCCTTTCTCTTTATGCCACAAAAGAAAGAAAAAATTAATATAATAAGTTTAATAATAAAGGAAGTGGATGATGTACGTGTGTACAAGGAACTTAAGTAATTATAATTAAATTATTATTACATTTTAATGTTTATGGTTGTTCAACTTAACATTACTTTATTGGCTAAATAGGTATACAAGATAAAAAAATAGATATAGCTAACAGAAATAAGGATAGTATAATAAAACAAAGGTTGTATAATCGAGTATTAAACAAAAGTGGTATAATTGAATATTAAAACAAAGGTTGTATTATTGAGTAGTAAACTAAAGTTGTATAATTGAGTAAATAACAAAGGTTGTTTAATTGAGTATATAGACTAAAAAAATTTTTTTTTTTTTTTTTTTTTTTTTTTTTTTTAGATCGCTGGGAAGGTATCTACGATTCGGGCTTCTTTTTCAACTCGTGCTTCCCCTAGAGATACCAAGGCGTCACGAAGGTTCGTGACCCCCCAGTCGTCCTCGTGCGGCAAAACTAACTTGACCATTGCGGCCCCGTTTTCCAATGGACGCACGATGTTGATATAACCACTGCGTCCTTCGGCTAGGATTCGGCATAGAGCTCGGGTTTTCTTGGACCAAAACCTAGTCGGTTTAGCCGGTCCTGTGTAGGCTAGTCCACAGGTAAGAGCCTGCCAGCTTAACTCTTGGAATCGTCCTTCCAGGCGGAAGATTTGATGAAATGGTCTCCACACTTGCCGTCCTATATCTCTGAGATCGATCCGGGCGGTCCTCTGTGCCGGGTTGACTCCCGTAATCAGTCCCCTTTGCCATACGTCGCCGTCTTTTATGGCAACAGGCTTGTCTTCTTCTATATCGTTGGGCCAGCAAATGAGTTCTTTGGATTTGCGGTTCATTCGGAAATTAAGCTCTTCCGATAGATCCTGGAGAGCTGGTTCTCCATTTTTTAGCCGCACCCAAAACAAGAGCGGAGATTCTACTCGTAGAATCTTACACTCGAGACGCCCACGAGTCAAACGGCTGGTATCAATGGCTTCCATTCTTCTCTTCTCCCTTTTATTCTTATTTTCTTCACTTCTAAAAAGTTCGGTAATTGTTAGGTGGTTGAAAAGGGAAAATAGTAGATAGGAGAAAAAAGAGAAGAGGTTGTTTTGTTGTTATTATTTTTTTAGTTCAAACGAAAATCCCGGTTTTTCCTCTGGTGGTAATAAAGGGTATACTTGGTTTTCGGGGGTCTTACTATACAGGTCAGACTCTGGTGCGCTGGCCTGCTCGGGTTTTTGAACCCTTTTTGACCCCAACAGTAATAAGAGATGAGTAATAGAGTCCCAGATGGCGCCCAGTAGATGTATGGACCATCCATATACGGTATGCAAGGCGTAACCATGTACGATCGTGTATCTATTATTAGTTTTATGATTCTCCCGGTGAGGTATATTCCAATTACCCCAGCACTGATATTGCCGAAAATTAGGAATTTACTCCAAAATTCTTTCCATGCGGATGCAGCGATTTTTGTTATGGATGCTTCGTCTAATAGATTTGAAAGTGACCCCCCATTCAGGGAGATTGGTTGGCCCATCATCCGCCTGGCTACCGTGTTGAGCACCGCCGGTCGCTCAGCAGGAAACAATATGTGGTCGCGTAGATCATTGAGATCGCTTTCGGTGTATATTCCGCTCGTAGCGAGCGATCCAGGGCTAACATATTTCCACGTGGGTTTGGTCATTGGTTTCATAATTGTGGGCGGTAATGATTCCACAGGTTTAGGCATGAGTTTATACCATGAGTCCCCTAGGTGATACATGGTAGGTGCGAAAGAGTTACAATTTATTTGAGTTCCTTGTCGCAATAGTACATGGGTTTGCGGCGTTAAGTAATAGGTTTCGTTTCCCCGAATGACAGGTAGCTGATTGTAACAGTTGTCAGTTCTCGTGATTTTTACTTCCACGGGTACGCATTTTACGATATGTATTACTTCTCCGACTAACAGGGCCATATATCCAGGTCCTTTCATTAGGTAATAAGCAAAAATATCGGGTGTTTGAGTGGCTATAGCTAAAGCGTTTTTTAACATTCCCTGCTCTAGTTCACATTGTTGCAAAAGGATATTTCTGTATAATTGATTTATTTGTGTACGGATGTGCTTTTCGACGTATACGAATTTGGAATTCATGTAGGTGAATATGTCGAGATTAGAGACACGCGTTCTTTGTTTGAAAATTGTTACGCCACGCGAGGTTTCAAAGATGATTAATTTGGGATGTTCAGTTCGCGTGAGTGTATAGCCGCATGTTGCGTATTTTCCTTTGCTAGTCAAAGCGAAAGTTGTATCTTGTGCAGTTAATGAATAGACTATTAGTTGTTGTTCATTTACGTTATCTATTATTTTGTTTGCAATCCCACTGTACAATACTCCATAATGGTTGAATTTACAGGTGTCGGCGGGCACTGGATCCCAATAGGTTTCACCTCCCTCTATATCTGTGCAATGGGTGGTAGTGAGTTCACAGGCCACTCCGGATCTGAGTAGCACTCGATTACTATTTATTCGTACGTCGGCTATATATTCTTGTAGTGAGATTTTTATGCTGGCGAGTACCACGACGTCAGTCCACGTGCCGTACGGATCCGAATACGTGCTCCCCTTGCACGATCCATCGGCGTCTACGTGTCCTGCCAATGTTACTCGTCGGGCCGTGGTATGATTCGGTTTTAATCCAGTGATGTATCCGTTGTGTAATTGATAAGTTCCATAAGAATGCATTCGTTGACATACTTCGCGTGATGTTTCTTCTATATACGAGTATTTGCCATTTAACACATCCATGGAGTGGGAAAACATTCCGCATTTTTTTATTAATTTGTCTATTTCGACTTTGCATTGAATAACCTTTACTGACTCAAATTCGTTTATTTGTAGAAGTTGTATATAGACTCAAATTCGTTTATTTGTAGAAGTTGTATATAGACATTAGTTGAATTTACGTTCTGTGGCGGGATGTCGCATTCCTCGATATTTAGTAGAGATAAGGTTGTTAGATTTGTCGAGGGCGAGCCGCAGTCGTAGCCTATTATCCCATGCGTTTTATGAAACCGGATTGTTAAAATTGCTATTATTACTGTCCAGCAATTATGGAGATCCATCTGAAAATGGTTATGTTTTTTGTTCTTGTTATTTATCGGGAGGTAATTTAATATACGAAATTCGTAGGCGGTTAGGGTGGACGATTCGACTATTTTTCTTTATTCTAATTTTTACGTTATTTTTATTTAATATTTCTAGTACTTCGTGTGGTCCGGTATACTGATCCCCAAATTTACCCGGTTTAGGTCCCTTTAATAGAAAAACATAATCCCCAGGTTTAAAGGTTTGAGGGTTAATTTTTTTGTCGTAATATTTCTTTGATTTATGTTTTGCGTCGATGATATTTTCACGCGCGTTCCCTCGAAGGTTATGGAGTAGAGTGACTAAGGTTACCAAATAGTCATCGTAACTAGTTAATTTATCTTCTGGTGCTAGAAATTTTTCCGAAGGTATTCTTGCAATTTTTCCAAATATTAATTCGTACGGAGTATGTTTTGTAGCTTCGTGTACGCAGGTGTTATAATTAAACATGGCGAGGCTAACCCATCGGTCCCATTGTTCTTGTTCGTTTGCATATTGTTTAAGATACTTTCCTAGTGCGTGATGCGATCGCTCTAGAGATCCATTAGATTGAGGGTGGAAGGCGGTTGTACGAAACTTACGAATTCTAAAAAGTTTTGCAATCTTTCTCATTAAGTCGCTGACAAAATTTCTTCCTTGATCGGTTAGTATTGCTTTGGGTGCTCCGAATATACAAATGAATTTATTAACAAAAGCCTCAGCTATTGTTTCAGAAGTTTGATTTGGTAGGGGAATTCCCATGCTGAATTTAGTTAATTGATCTTGCAGTGTTAAAATATATTCGTTTCCTCTTTCAGTTTTTTGTAGAGGCCCGACAATATCCATTGCTACCTTGTCGAAGGCTGTTCCCGGAGTATCGGTAATTACCATGGGTTGTTTCGTTTTAACGCGGACTAATTTCTTCAATTGACATTGCAAGCATTGCTGAATATACCGTTGGACGTCGGATTTCATATTCTCCCAATAATAATTATGCTTAATTCTGTTATACGTTTTAGTAACGCCTCTATGTCCACCTGTAGGTGAGCAATGTGTTTCGCCTATTATACAAGGGCGAAGGTCTTTCGGAGGATATTTTACTAATCCGTTACAAATAATTAGTTTAGTTAAAGAGTCGAGAAAGGTCATTTGTATTTGTGTCTTAATATTGCTCCAAGGAATGTTGCAAATGAAATCCGTTTTAGCAATGCTAATAGTTTCTAATTTTAATTCTTCTGTTATCTTTCGTAATTCGATCAGTGTTTGCGTTATATAATTTAAAATCATTGTTGGCCCTTCTCTCGACCCTTCGTCAATGGGTAAGGCCACGTGAAAATAGTTTTTGCGTTTTACTACCTGCGGTCTACACAGAGCGAGTTTATTGAGGGTAGGCAATTCGTTGCGCTCGAGTAATTTTCGTGCTCCAGAATCCAATGGATTTCCATTGACATCGACAAAATATGCTATGTTATCTTTCCGTAAAAATAATAATTCGCGGGAATCGACAACATTGTTTTTTATTAGCTTATGGTCAATGATAGTTGGTTTAAGTTTATTTATACTATTAAGCTCTTCATTTTCTTCATTAATTATTTCGCTTCCTCCTTCATCGTCAGTGTTTTCGTCACTCTCTTTTTCCTTGTCGCTTTTGTTGGCTTGATCCGCAATTTCTTTAGGTTGCGTTGAATTTAAGTGTTTATTTCGTTCATTTATCGTTTGACTGCGAGTGAGTATTCTTCTGACTCTCGGTGGATCGTGTATAAATGCTCTCTCTGTCTGTTGCACTGGTAATTCGTCCAGTTCTTCTTGTGTAAAGGGTATGGAATCCGTATTATCTTTGAACAGATGGTCGTCAGGTAGTAAATTTTCAGTTTGCTCGTCATCTGAAAGATATAACTCGAAATCTTCGTCCTCTTCTATTTCCTCTTCCTCGTCGGATTCCTCTAGCATTTTAGAAATTATTTCTGCATCCTTTGCTTCGTTGGAATTTAAAGTTTTGCGGTCAATAATTGCCTTGCAATTCGCTTCTTCAAAATTCACCGGATTCCTGGATAACGCATCGGCATTTACGTTAGTTTTTCCTGCTTTGTATACGACATCGTAATCGTATTCGGCTAATTTTAATCTCCATCGTAATATTCTCATATTGGTATCTTGAGCGTTTTTAAACCATAATAAAGGTTTATGATCTGTGACTAATGTAAATTTTCGGCCGTATAAATATGGGCGGAAATGTTTGACACAATATAATATAGCCAGAGCTTCCTTTTCGTATGTATCGTATTTTAATTCATTATCGGTTAGAGTTCGTGACGCATACGCGACTGGTCGGTCCTTATTTATTTCACCTTGCGACAATATTCCTCCTACGGCTACTCCGGAAGCGTCGGTGGTTAGGATAAAAGGCTTTGAAAAATCAGGATATTGTAACACGGGTTCTTCACATAATCTTTGTTTTAGTTTTTCGAATGATTCTTCTTGTTCTTGTGTCCACTCGAAACGTACGTTATTCTTTAATAAATTTGTCAAGGGTTTTGCTAATTTAGAAAAGTTAGAGATAAATCGTCTGTAATATCCCGCTAATCCTAGAAATTGTTTAATGTTTTTGGGTGTCTTAGGTCTAGGAAATCGTCGTACGGCCTCTTTTTTTGGATCGGGTTTAACTCCGTTTTTGCCTATAACGTGTCCCAAATAAGTTACTTCGGATTTTAGAAATTCACATTTGTCGGGCTGTAATTTTAAATTTGCTTCGCGTAATTTATCTATTAAAAGATTATATTTCCTCTCGTGCTCTTCTAATGATGACGCGTATATAACTATATCGTCCATATAAACAAATAGTTCCTTTCCTTGTAATCCTGATAAAATTAAATCTATTAATCGTTGGAAGGTAGCAGGAGCGTTTTTTAATCCAAATGGCATTCTATCAAATTCATAATGCCCAAAAGGTGTTGTGAAAGCGGTTTTATGGCTATCAGCTGGATCCATTTTTATTTGATGAAATCCTGAGGCTAGATCGCATACCGAAAAATATCGAGCTCCTCCCAATTGATCTAAGATATCGACTATATTTGGTAGTGGATATGCGTCTCCGATAGTTTTGTCATTTAATGCTCGGAAATCTAGTACCATTCTCCATCGTTTATTTCCTTGGGAATCCTCTTTCTTGGGTACAATCCATATGGGCGTATTGTAAGGTGACTGTGAAGGTTTTACTATGCCCCCCTCTAGCAGCTCTTCTACTTGTTTGTTTATTTCCTCTTTGTGAATTTGCGGAAATCTATACTGACGGGTGTTAATCGGCTGATCATCTGTTGTGGATATTTTATGTCGCAAAACATTAGTTGCTGTCAGTTTTTCCTCAGGTATATGAAACCTGTCTTGACTATTAATTATAAGATTGATCACATTCTCCTTTTCATAATTATTCAAGTGCTCTAGTCGTAATAGTTCTATGATTTTTGTGAGTCTATCCTTTTGGTTTTCTTCCGATAGTATTAAGCATTCGATAGCTCTGTTTTCCTTGTTATTATTTTGTATTCCTTGTATAACTTTCTCCTTATGTTTTGATTTGCGCTTACGTATATATTCGTCTACTATCCCTTGAGATTGCTTTTATCTTAATTTAAAAATTCTCGAAGACGGTTTTTTATTTTTCATTTCTAATTTGTCGAGGTTTATTTCATTCGACTTATTTATTTGTATTCTTTCCATAAGCTTTTTGGCAGTAATATGAGAGGGTTCGATTTTTTCATTCGTTTTTTCTGAGAACATCCCAACTCTCGGAAATTTATCATTTTTTAACGAGACCGAGGCATTAGTGTTGTCGTTTTCATTTGGGCAGAATCGTGTCGGATTACGTAGTGAGGTTTGGTAACTTCCCTCCTCGTAACCGATGGAGCTGGAAAATGCTCGGGAAGTGCGGAAACTTCCATCGGCAATTCCAGAATTAATTCTTGAAGAGATTCGACAATTTTCACCTCCAAGGAACTCAGAATTTTTTAAATTTTCGGACGAGGTTTGGTAACTTCCCTCTTGCTGAGTATCAAAATTAAGATTTCTCCTTTTACTTCCTCTCATTTCATTTTTATCGATTTTATCTCTATTTATAGAAATTTTTATTTCTTTACTATTTATTTTTCCGTCCCCTTTTGTCTTTGCAGTCTCTTTTTCATTCCCATTTTTATTTTCATTTTTATTGTCGTTAACAATTTCAATATCATTTATATTCATAATCTCGTCTTCCTCTCTACTTATTACATTTTCGTCTACCAATTCCCTTTTATGGTCAATATGTTTGGTCTCTCTTGAAAAGAAATTCGGGTGTGAAGTCATTAATTCTTTGTGATGATCTAACGTCTTTATTCTGGTTTCACACAAGTCGACCATTTCATTCAGAGATCTAAGATTTATGGTTGGCACCCTGACTTCTACTTCTTCGTCCCGCGTGTTTATGATATTTAAGTATGCTTTCCCCGAGACATTTTCCACGATCGTGTCCCCTAAATAGATTCCGTAAGTTATCTTTAATTTCAGTACATATCCAATTTTGACATTAGGATTGCCAACTCTTACGTAGAATAATGATTCTGATCTGGCTGGTACCACTATAGTTTCTGGTGACAGGAAAGGTACTTAGACACCGGATATATCTATACATCCTTGTGCATAATCAATTTTCGATGATGTTTGTTTAAAGAAATCGTTGCCTAATATACCAGCTTGCTGTATCGGAAAGTCGTCGGGTACTATATGGAAATTTACTAAGGTGTCGAAAAGGCTTAGCGTGGTTTCGCCAAGAGTAAAGACTGGATAATCATTTATTCCGTTTAATTTTAGAATATTACAATAATTAACGTGTACTCCCTCAGGTACAAAATTTTTCTTAATTATATTAGGTCCGGAACCGGTGTCTAACATAAGAGTTATGTGAGGGATCGTTTTTTGTATTTCTACCTGAACGGTCGGCACGCGACTGTGTTTATCGAGGTTTACCGCAACTGAGCGAGCGTTAGGAGCGTTTTTTATTGAGGTGCCGAAGATGTCGACGGGCGTGGAATCCGTTCGGTCCCCTGTTGCACGCCCGGCTTCGAGGGGCCGTTGGAGTTTACCGTATCCTTTGCCATTCTTCGATTATTACTTGCGATGCGCAACTCGCAGTTTTCGAGGAGATGCCCTTGCGATTTGCAATATCGGCAAAATGGTGTGTTATTGTTGTTTGTAGCTCGATCCATTCTGGATCTGCAATCCTTAGCAGTGTGCCCTGCGTTATTACAATTTTGGCAAATAATTCTTGCCTTATTTTCTGTCATGCGCAATTCGTTTTGCTTTTTCCAGCAGTTATTAGCCGAGTGTCCCTGTCTATCGCACCACTGGCAAATCAAGAGAGGCTTGTTTTGATTAGTGCTACGGCATGACTTCGCGCTATGACCGGTTTTAGAACATAATTGACAGATAATCTGATTTTCTCGTATCACGTTAACGGTTCGCCGTGATTGCGGGTCGCGCATTCGACATTTACTAGCATCGTGACCACGTTTTTTACAAATCTGGCATATCAGTATCTCGTAATTCTGCTGTGAGTTTTGAATGAATTTCCTGCAGTTACTGGCTAAATGTCCGTCTTTATAACAAATTTGGCAAGTTTCGCGTTGTAGGCCAATATTTTGCATTTTTGTGATATTACCACGTCGTAAATCTGACATTGCGCGTAATTCTCTTTCTATGCGTATCGCGTCGGCTACGGTTGCTTTAACGTCCATCTGTGAATTTCTTGATATTCTTTGTTCGATCTCCGGTTTTAACCCCTTGATAAAGCATTTACACATGTCCCTTTCTAATGAATCTTTAATATTCTGTTCGGGAAGAGAAGGTCCTGAACTTCGATATGCTTCGAGTATTTGCTTCCCCAAAATTTTTACTCTATTCGCGTATGTTATTACATCTTCGTCGTTTCCTTGATAGACACATCCCAATTCCCCTTGCAGTTGATAGACATTTTTCGAAGGACCGTAAATTTGTTTTAAATATTTAGTGATTTGAGCGACATTGTTAAAGTCTTGATCCTGAATAGTTCGACGTGCTTCTCCGATTATACGCGTTCTAATGATTTTAGCAAATTGAGGCTCAGCCTCATCGGGAAGCATCGATTTCGCCTCCTCGCAACCCTCGATAAAATAATTCAATGGAATATTTTGTCCATCGAAGTATGGAATGGCGTCGACGGCGTATTTTAGCGTAGCAAAAGGATTATTTTGTGCCATTTTTAAAGATTCTGGGGTTTTTGCCTTTTCGTCGAAATTATCAGAATTATTATTAGTCGATGACGTTTCGCGTGTGGAAATGTTAGATTCAAATGTTTCGCAAACAGTTTCGAATCGCTCCTCCGCTATCGAAGTGTCCTCCAGAGAAAAAGTGACGTGTTTGGAAGCAAGGAATTTAGATGGAGTGGATGTGTGTACCGTTTTCGATGCGTTTGGCTTGGGTTTACCGCCACACTCTAAACCGAGTTTATAAAGTTCATCTACTTCGGACTTATTCGAACTTGACCTCGTACTCATTCCCGCTAAAGATCGCACTCTTATATCCCGGACGAGCCCCCAATTTTTATTCCAGTTCTGTTACGTCCGTGTTCTGGACGAGAGATAATATCTCTCGTCAGGACAAGGAGAACTCGGGTGGACGCACGGAACCTCTCCCGTTCTCGCGGAACGACGTCGTGATATCGATCCGCGAGTCGAACGCGCGTTAAGGGGTCAGGGATCGGGTCAGCGTCGGCGACGTTATTACCCTTTCCTGCACCCGCGCTATCGGTGGTCCGTTTTAGGTCAGAGAACCGAATCTCTTTGACCAGGGATGGACCTAGTGCGATCCTCAGGGAGCCGGGAACGGCGCGGGGTCAAGTTTAGGAAAGAGAAAAAATTTAAGACCGAATTTTGATAGAATGATTTAATAATAAATTATTAAAAAATGATTTACAATTTTCGGTACATTAAAAAGAAACGTGAGGTACAAAAGAAGATCGTTACAAAGAAAATTATACATAAAAAAAAAGATTATAAGGAATAATCGCGGACAAGAAAAATCCGGAATTATATGCCCAAATTTTCCAGTTGGGGCAAAAAATTGGTAATCGCGAACATGTCCACGGGATCGGGTTGCAGGTGCGGAGGAGGATTAGGGTGTGCGGTGCGGAAAGCTTTGATGGGGACGAGGTAGGGAAGAGGGTCTCGGGAAATGTACATGGGTACGGTATCGGTTACTTCGTGCTGTGATATTTGGTCCCAGAATTGTTTATCTGGTTTAAATTTGCGTGGGATAAAGAAAGTGCCAGGAGGTGGATGGGTGGAAGAGCGAGGAAATTGACGGACGAGGTTAAAGAATTTTTCTATGTCGAAATTCTCCGGAGTACACTGCCTTTCAAATTCGGCCGCGGAGCGGAGGGCGGAGGCGTATTGATGGAGCGAGATGTTGGCAAGTCCCGGCTCTACTTCTATTAACCGCTCCGCGAGTTCTTCAGCGTGGGTGGTTTCGCGACGAATCCGCTTGTTAGCTTTTTCCCGGCGGTGTCGCAAAGCCCGCTTTGTTCGCCCGTTTCGGATGGCATTTGTTTGGTTCACTATATAAAAAATAGAGTCAGATGAGAGAGAAATTGAGGAATCGGGTGAGGCAGCTTCACCGAGTTAATCGGCGGCTTGCCAGCTTAGAAGGTAGTGGAATATAATTTCATGGAATCGGGTGAGGCAGCTTCACCGAGTTAATCGGCGGCTTGCCAAGTCGGAGTGTGAAAAATCGGGGAAGGCAGCTTCACCGAGTTAATCGGCGGCTTGCCAATTTGGAATGTTGGAGTGTTTAGTAAAATAATTAGAAGTCGCGAACCAAACTGCCAGTTACCGCGAATAAAAAAATTGATAGACTGGGACTTACTCTTGTTGCAGCGATCGTTGGTGATGGTCGAGGAATCGAATTGCCAGCCTGGATCTTGAGGCACTCGAAATAAAGTCGCGCACAGATTCTAATAGTTTGGATAGTGCTGACCTGGTATGCGTCGCTGTGGCAGGAAGAAGAGAGCGATCCGCTCCAAGTCGCGGTTTTTAAAGGGTTCCGGAGGGGTGGGAATATCTGAGGGCGTGATGGATTTTCGTGTTGGTTTGTCGAATGATAGTTTAGGAAAATTGTGAATATAGAGGAAGGAGGGGAGCGGTGTTCTGTGAATTGTGGTTGTTTTTATATTTCCAGATTTTTCAGCGAATGGTAGAATTAGTTAATAAAAATTTTTCCGGCGTTCCACACCCTCAATTTTCATTGGTGTGGCCGCCAACGGCCGCTAATCGTTTCTTCTTGATTGGCTTTTCCCTTAGTTTCCCCACCAATTTGGGGGGTGTCACCCTCGAACGATCCGAAGCGTTTCTTATCCGTTAGGAATTTGCTTTTTGTTAATGTTAATTTTTTATTGGTAGGTCATAACTTGTCGGTGCCGACAAAGTTGTTTATCCCAATTTTTTTGATAGTGAGACGTATCTCGAGAGGAAATTTTGTTTATTTAGGATTTCCTTTGATCGTTCAAAGCGCTTCGTTTATTGCAGCCGTTGTTTTTCTCTTTCCGAAAGAGAAGAATTCGTGAAGTCCTCCGGACGTAACATTCGCATTAACACACGACCGAGAGATGTTGTACCTCGCGGGCGCTTTGGTGGGCACCGGACGATCAGAGGCCCGTACACCAAGGCACAAAATCTCTATATTTGAAGTTAAATGCAAGGAGATATTGAAATATCGAAAACGAACAACAGTTCGGTTTAGTTCCGACGTCGAGGGGCCGGCCCGTCAAGCGGGTAACAGTGCCTACCAGTGGATCAATAAAACGAAATTAATTGGCAAAAACACTTTGATTTTAATTCGCGTTAAAGAATCTTTGACCTCGCGAACTCAGTCGATTACGTTTCGCAAGGATGGGTAGGGAAGGTTCGCTTATTAACACAGACACTTCCACTTTTCACTTTAACTTTAATAACATAATAGAACTATATGAATATAATTATACAAAGAAAATCCTCGTTTGCTTGATACAATGGACTCTTTACAATAGAATAGGTAATGTAATAATAGTAGTATATGAATAGTGATTGTAGCTATACTTTTCTAAGATTTATAATTGATTAACGATATTGTGGTAATTGACAAGGAATCTTAACTCAAGATGCGATTGATAAAGAAAATAATCCTTACTTTCGGATTCAAAGAACAAAATAATCGTCGTAGTATTATTCGAGGAATTGAAAACAAACGCACGTACTGCGGATTTTACGTCTCGCGCACTTGACCTAAGTTAGGATGCGGGGTTCCCAAGGCTGGATTGAGTCCACCCTGAGACGCGAAGTGAAGTCCTAAGATCTTCACCGAGAACTGGTCTGTGCTGGTCGTGCACTGAGCTCCTTCGATTCGGCGGCTCGGCATGCGGCGACAGTTTGGTGGGGCTGCTGCGCTTGGAAGTGGGGGCCATGCTGCCATACTGGGGCCTCCTGTAGTATCTTGGAAGGAGAACTTATAGTCCTTCTGGAGGGGAGTCTTGCGCTCTTCTAATATATGGCGCATCTTATAATTAATACTTATTTAGCTGAAATATAGAAATTAACAATACAGGTAAATATATTATAAAGTAAAAATTTAGGCGCGGTTTACACGCTCGACGTGACAACTGTGTCGCATGGCTCGTCGGCGACGGCTGAGTGAGCGTGACCGCGCAATTTCGCTACCAGTAAACGTGTGAGGGGTCTCTCGAAATGAGGCGACAGGATGCGCTTGCCTGCACGCTCCGAGGAATTTCGACAAAGGGATGTTATAACCATCAAAAATTGGAACGAATTCGGTCGCTTCGCGATAGGTTATCTTCGGCGCGGGAGGGAGTTCCGTGCCCGACTCATTCAGCTCGCCGAAAAGAGCGGGCGTTTCCGTGAACCGTTGCCCGGCGGGAAGGCTGGGGCTTCGCGGTGGTAGGTCGCGCCGTATTTCGATTTCGTGGCGAATGTTATTTAATTCAACGCGCATAGCAGCAAGCATATTATTCATTTCGCGCACGACGGTTCGACTCTATTCTGCTTCAGCGCGGTCTCTTTGTAGCGCGGCGTTCTCCGCCCGAATTTCTTCTCTTTCCCGTTGTAACGCGTCGGCGTCGGCTTGTAATTGTGCGGCGCGCTTGGCCATGTTGGCTTGCATGAATTCACTGTCAGTATACTTAGTTTTAGGGGCACCCGGCCTTGTCTACGGAGGTCATCTCTGCGTCGTCGTTCGCGAGCTTTCCCTTTTGAGCGCGCGTAGTCATGTCGGTTTTCTTCTCGTCTTTTACCGGTGTACGGAGCATATGAAATCGTTACTGCGCGAATATGACGCGGGTCGGTGAGATATATCGAGATTCCGATTCTCCCGATTAACGCATCCCACCGCTGTCACCAGTTTTTGTTACGTCACGGGCGGCGACGGTCCGCGGGAGCGATACGCCGCGTAGCACCGGACAAGGGGGACACGTCTGCCGGTTGGCAACGCTGCCAGCGATCGAGCGGTAAATCGCCAGTAACGAATCGATTGGATCAAGGTGGAGAGTTGGATATTCTCAACTGATTTTTATTCTTCGCGTTGGAATAATGAAAGAGAAAAGTTTAACAGTCGCCGCGAAATAATCACGTCGGGTGCGGAGTTTGATTCGTCGACGTAGTATCATCCCTCAGCGTTCTCGATTATTTCCCCCTCTTCCTCAAGGACTTGTAGGGCAGCTATATATATTTCGGTACATTCGTCGCAATGTTCTATCCCGCGGATGATGGAGAGATGGACGTAACAATACTCGCAGAAGTCCACGTGTTCGGTGTACCCGAATTCGAAAGAATGAGATAGAGCGAGACGGTATGTAAGCGTGCCCTCAGGTATTAATTTTTTGCAACGATAGCAGAGAATTTCCGCGCTGTTGGATAAACATCTAGCGGCTGAGTCATCTACGCGGCGGTAACCGAAAGCGGTAATGCAACGCATTGAATTGACGCGATAACGGAAGGCTGCGGCTGGATAGGTGCGTGAGCCGCGTGCTAAATTAGCGGATGGCGTGGGTACGCCAATGCACGTGGCGCTGGCGTGGCGCGGGTTATGCAGCTAGGCTAGATGTATGTATCTATGACGTGCATTGGTCAGCCAATCAGAACGCGGCTGATCGGGAGTAATGCGCTGTAACTGCGTTGAGAGTTTTGTTATAGTAATATTATTTTATAATTAGTTGATCGCCAGTATCGCTATTGTCAACATGAGCTTATTATTAATATTGATATTGTATTTAAATATATTTAAGGAGTGTTTATTATTATGATCTAGATATGTATATATATATATATATTTAAACATTGTTATAAGATATTTCGTATATTTTATTAAGTATTATTGTTTATAATTAGTAAGGGAAGGTAGTAGAGATGCATATTTGTTAAATATCTATGATTATTGAGGAGGATGATTATAGTATACTACACCTAAGAGAAATAAATATGGCGGGGCGCGCCACATTAGGCGGAACAGCAGAAGAGCCAATGGCCGTTCTCGGTCGTCGGCCCGGCGGTGAGCCACGTTAAGACGATATTACATGCGCGGTAGGGAAAAAAAATATATGGCGGCTCTCCGGACGTTACAATGCCCTTCGGGCATTACCATTTTAAGCGCATGCCGTTCGGGTTGAAGAATGCCCCGGTGACGTTCCAGCGACTCATGGACCAGGTGCTGACCGGCCTGCAAGGAACGGAAATGTTCGTGTACCTAGACGATATCGTTATATACGCCAGCTCCCTACGAGAGCACGAAATCAAATTCAAGCGTTTGGCCGACCGATTGCGAAGCGCGAGACTACGCCTGCAGCCGGACAAATGCGAGTTCCTCCGGAGGAAAGTCACATACACTGGGCCACGTAATTAGCGAGGACGGGGTAAAACCCGATCCCAAGAAAATACATGCCGTGAAAAACTTCCCGCGCCCGCGCACAGTGAAGAATATTGAACAGTTTTTGAGTCTGGCCGGTTACTATCGTAGGTTTATTCCAAATTTCTCAAAAACTGCTAAGCCTTTAACCGACTTGTTGAAAAAAGAAGTACGTTTTCAATGGGAAGACTCGCAGGAACACGCATTCGAAACGCTGAGGGCGGTCCTTTGCTCCGAGCCATTATTGCAATACTCCGATTTTACGAGGCCTTTCGTTGTAACAACAGACGTTTCGAAATACGCCATCGGCGGTATTTTAAGTCAGGGACCATTAGGCAAAGATCTTCTTATAGCCTACGCTTCTCGACTGTTGAGCCCACCCGAGCAACTACTCAACAATCGAGAAGGAACTCTTGGGCATTGTTTATTGCGTAAACTATTTCCGACCGTATCTCTACGGTCGTAAATTCCAGCTGGTCATCGACCACAAGCCTATGACGTGGCTACACTTGGTCAAAGACCCGACGGCGCGCTTGGTACGATGGCGCCTGAAACTTGCCGAACACGAGTAGGTGATCTATAAGGCGGGCAAAATGAATACAAACGCGGACGCGCTTTCGCAAAACCCCGTGCAGGCGCTATCCCTAACGGCGACTCGAGAAACACCGATCGAAATAAGCGGAACCGAGTCCGACGAATCACTATTTACTGGCCCCACGCCACGGAACCCGCGAACTTCCGCCGCCGTAGATAATAAAGAAATCAGGAGTAATCGCCAACAATAACAGCGATGAAGAAGATAGCGACAGCGATTGCCCGACTGAAAACGATTTTGAAGCAGATTCCGACAGCGATGCCGACGAGCGCGTGAGCGACACGACGGGAAGCGAAGGTTTGTTCGATGGCAATAGCGTGCCATACCAAACACATCACCTTAGGTTAAAAGAAATCAGGGATAGCTTCGCGAATTGCAGAGACAATCTAGTAGTGTTTGTCGACGCACAGGGGAAACCGTGCGACCTGAGATCGAGGATCCTAAATAAACAGAGCCTCTTGCCTGAGCCCTGCGACGTTATGGGGCACGACAAGACCAGACGCGTAGGCAATAAATATGTTATCGCGTTGCCGATCGAGAGGAACGTCTCCTCTCTTACCGTCCTCGATAGCGTCCGAGAAGCATTAACGTCGCTAGCGGATATAACCCAGGAGTTGAACCTGCGGACGATCTCAGTCTGTAAGGGCGACGTTAGTAACGTGTCATTCGCGAAAATAGACAGGGCGTTCCGCACCGCCCTATGGGATCAAGACCTGGAGGTATCCGTCTGTACAAATGAAATTGTGGTACCACTCGCGGGCGATAGGACCCGGAGTAATAATCGAGAAGTATCACGCGTCGGCTGTGGGAGGCCATAAGGGCGTGACGAAGACGCTCGCGCGAATTAAAGAAAGGTACTCCTGGCCCGGAATAAAAGAGCAAATCGGTCGGTACATAGCAAGCTGCCAGAGTTTCCAGCTGAATAAACTCAAACGGGTAACAGTTAGACAGCCCATGATACTAACAGACACGCCAGACAGAGCGTTCGATAAAATATCCATGGATATCATGGGGCCGCTCCCCACTACGCGCTCGGGGAACGCATACATCCTCACAATACAAGATCTCCTGACTAAACATTCAACCGCCGTTCCCCTCAAAGGCATCTCCGCTATCGATGTCGCGGACGCCTTCGTAAACGAGTACATTTGCGCACATGGTGCTCCTAAAGCGATCCTTACGGATCAGGGTACACATTTTATTAACTCATTGATGAGAAGTATCGCGCGAAAATTTAGAATCAAACAATTTAAAACTACTGCGTACCGACCACAATCCAACGGGTCAGTTGAGAGGTCGCACCACGTTCTGTGGGAATACCTCAAGCAATTTGTCAATAAAAATAAAAACTGGGATGAAATACTAAAACTAGCCAGTTTCTCGTATAATACCAGCGTGCACGAAGGTACTCGTTTTACATCCCACGAATTAGTGTACGGGAGCCTCGCGCGCATACCCACTAGCGAGTCCGGAGAGATCGACGAAAACAATAAGAGTTACGCCGGGTATTATGCCGACTTGTCCGCGAAGCTCTGCGAAGCACAAACGATCGCGCGTCAAAATCTCAATGCTGCTAAAACCCGGTCGAAGAAATATTACGATCAGCGCGCAAATGCATGCATTTTCCGCGAGGGCGAGCGAGTATACCTACTCAAAGAGCCCCGGAAGGATAAATTGAGTCAGCAGTATACAGGGCCGCATACTATTTGTAAATGTACTTGATAATAATAATGTAAGGCTAGAATTAAGTTCAGGTAAGCTGCGCACGGTACACGCAGACAAACTGAAGAAAGTGGGGAGTCGGAGCCCCATCACGCGTTATTCCCCGCCATCATCGACCGAGCCAGAGGAGAGTGAGGGACATCGGCGCGACAGTAAGACGAAGTCAACCAACGACCCAACATGGAACTACGCCGACTAACTATCTTCTTAATCTTGCCGGTCTGCCAAGCCCTGCTGGGCTACGATTGTGGAGGCAGCGGCCTAAACATCACTACACTCTCTTCTGGATATTGGAACGTGCAACGTAGAAAGACTAGAACCAGAAAGCACTGAAACATATATTCAACTAATACAATCCTCAGATTATAATAGCGTTACCGCCATCCAGTGCAGGTTAGAGATTGACCGCACTATCTATTACTGTGGAATGCACTCCCACGTCTCGATCGTTTCTGGCGGCCATAAGGAATACGTCAAAGAAATTGGACGCGAAAACTGCCAACGTATCCACGACACCGGGACGTTAAACGTCGGGATCGCGGTCGTGGATCGCCTGAAAATAAACGCCACGAACCACAGGAGCGTTACCATGGCCGGCCAGACTCACACCGATGGGCGCTGTGCCGGAACCCAATATTCAGATGAATTTGGGACTTGGGAGAATGTGGTGGTGCAAGCCACGCTAAGAGTGGTTCTCCGGTCATTCGACGCCTCGTACAAGCGATCAACAGGTGCAATCATCCTACCAACAGAAACGCGGTGCCAGGAGCAACACGGGAGCTGCATCGATTACGATGGAACCGAGACCTTCTGGACCGTGACCCACAGATAGCTGCCATTTCGACCAATATGATGTACTATACGAGGGCATCGCCACCAAGCTATCTCCCAGGGAGAACCAGACGACGCCAATCGTCTATACGGTAACAACCGAAGAGACGACCTTTGCACTAGCGAAAACCACCGAGTTCAACCTCTGTGGATATCAACTCTATCGAACAGAGCATCCAAAGCTGATTATATTGGAGACACAAAAGGGGAAGACGTTCGCTGCCAGATCACAGATCTCTGTCAATAACCTGGATATATTTGCCTACGTGAACTCGAAGTTTGTTTACGTAGAAAAACATGTGAAGCATCAGCTCACCCGGCTCTATCATGATATTGTGGAGCAAAAGTGCGCACTGGAGAGGCAGATCCTGCAGAACGCCTTGTCCCTCTCCGCGATAGCTCCTGACGAGATGGCCTACCGAGTGATAAAGTCGCCTGGGTACACCGCTGTGACCGCCGGTGAGGTCATTCATATCATCCAGTGCGTGTCAGTGACCTGTAAGCTGAGGCACACAGAGACATGCTACAATAAGCTCCCGGTTACATACAAGAACACTACGTATTTCTTGCTGCCCCGCCACTAGGATACTTACCCGTAAGGGTACGCATAAGAGCTGCAACGAGCTATTGCCTAGCATGTACAAATTGAATGACGTCTGGTACAGGCTAACCACTAAGCCATTGGGGTCACTCCCACCTCCAATTATACAGTCGCTCTCCACACCCAAGTGGAAGTATGTAAGTCCGGACGCGCTTGCGACGAGCGGGATCTACTCCACCGACGATCTCGACCGCCTAAGGGACCATATTATGTTCCCGGTTGAGAAATCGTCCATGTTGAATATAATAGCGCGGGGAGCGCTGGAGCAAGACATCCCGGGAGGTAGCATCTCGCTAGTCAATCTACTCGATGAGGAAACCCTCGACAAAATTGCAGAGAGCGCTGGAAAGCGAATCTGGAACGGGTTCATAACCTTCGGGTCCGCCAGTGCTGGAGTCCTAGCGATATTCATAATAGCCAGAGTAATCGAGCTGGTTATAGACACCATCATCCACGGATATGCGCTGCACAGCATATACGGTTGGAGTATCCATTTGTTGGGAGCCGTTTGGTCCTCAATTACCAACCTGTTATTGCACATGGGCAGGCCGATGACTCAACACGACGCACACAGCACCGAGCGCTTCATGCCGCCTCGACGAGAAGCTGGTGACGAACCTCCGCCAGCCACCGCACCAGGAAAGGACGACAAGGATGAGCACACACGTTCCTACAGTGAGCTGCGGAAGTACTTACGTGAGGACATTGTTTAAAGACTGCCAGTGCGAATGGCAGATGAACTAGAATAAGAAAACTAGAGTAACTTTTACCTTTAATAGCGACGAACGGAAAATGTCGCGCAGTACGCCCGACATTTTCTTTCCGAGGGAGGTGTGACGTCAGGAGAGCCGCCGGGGATATTTTTCTTTCTTCTCTTCTTTCATTTCACCGGCGCAGTAGCGCCTCCACTCTAAACTATCGTGTTTATCCTCGAATAATAATAATGGTCGGCTCTTCCGCCGTCAATATGTAATATACTCGTAAGACCAATAAAATAATTAGTAATTATATCTGAATTAATTATAACTATTAGCTATAACGATTGCTTTCGCTAAATATATTATGAATCTTAAATATTAGGTGTATTAATAATAAACACTATTCTTATTAAGCAATTACTGCGACTATTATTATACCATTATTATAATCACATATACATTATCAATTACATCTACGCCATAACGATGGCCCTTGATTTTAATTACTATTAGACTAAAGAATAGCCTTAATTAATAATTAATATGTCAAACATAACTATTTATAATTATAATATACGTAGCAATACCTCATCCTACTTTACCAATGCCTTGCAGCCCCACTCATATTTCTAACATTTCGGATTATTGATACTTTTCGACGCCACCTACAATCACCGCCGTACTCGCATTACCATCACTGTATTACCGTCACTATGTTACTATCGCTGTATCTCCGTTGCGACGCCGTGCCACGTGCGTTGGCATACCCACGCCACCGCCATGTTCCGTGGCAGCGCCGCCGCAAGCACGCGGTACAGCGCGTGGCCATGTTCGTTCACTCTTGTGCGCGTCGTCGAACAGTTGACATCACAAGCGTCTTGCTCCGATCTCTAGTACGTAATTCAAGTTCTAGTTGCGTAGTTATTCAATTTCTAGTTCGTAGCCGTCCTATTTCTAGTTCATGTTCCGCTACAATTTCTAGTTCTAAATAAGCGATCTTAATTGTTTATCTCGGATTAGTGAGTGAAGCTTCGTGAGTGTAACTTTTAATTAATTATTTAAATATATTAATATTAAATTTAAATCGCCCCGTGTTCGTTCTTTCATACGCTCCATCACCGCTTCTATCCGCATTAGCGAATAAAGCTTTGCGCGTGTAACTTTTAATTAATCTCCTAAATATAATAATATAAAATTCGAATCACCACGTGTTTGCTCTTTCATACGGTTCATCACCGCGTCTATTAACGGAAGTGTTCGCGAGGGCACGAGGTGTTAATAGCAAGCCCAATATTGATTAATCGATTAATTCATAATTAAAGCAAGAATTCCGATTGTTTCTGGCGGCAAGGTGTTGTGCGTCATCCGCACTTACCACGAAGGAAACATCGGACTTCGAGCACGCGGTAGCTCCTGTATTCCGATGCGACGCCGAACCAACGTGTAATTGGCTCGCAGCCGAATGTGATATCCTAACCCTAACTTCTTTAATTAAATATAATATATACCTAAAGCCTCCGTCGAATGCCTAAGGCACGGAAAAATCGCGCGGGGCGCAGTAACGCTATACGACATCTTGAATACGATCTTCATGTGGCCGCGATTTTCGATCACAACGCAATCATCGGCGAGGAGGTAACCTTCGACGGGGAGTACGAGCTCCTGGTGCACGACCGCTTCTGGAGCGCCCTCCCCGCGCAGCCCGCACCAGCCAGCACCATTCAAGAACCCCGCCCACAGCCGCGAATCTCTCTCCAAGACTATTTGCAGAGAGCTTCCAACGAAAGGTAAGTAGCTAAATTGTTAAACAAATTATTATAAGATATATGTATATATCTAGATACGCGTATACTTCTCGCGCTATCGCCACGTGGTCAAGAATTTTTCCTGTTGCGTCACCAACCGAACGTGTCCGTGCAAGTTCAACGGTTGCTTCTACAGAGGGAATGCTTGACCGAAAAGGTTTACGACCGACCCCTTTGTTTTTTTTGGGTATAGTTTTTGCTCCATTCGACGACTTCACTCGGGAAATGCACTCTTAAATGCTTGCTTCAAAACTTTTAGCTCCGATAATATTCCGTAACATTATTCAATGACACGCGTTTTACCTTCGCGGATACTATTAATTAATTAGTGTGTTTCCCTCAGTCTGATACCACCTGCGGTTCGCGCACGCACCCAGCCGCCGTATTCCAACATCGCGTCGGTTCAGTGCGCTGCATTACTTCCTTCGGTTACCGCCGTGTAAATAATTCAGCTGCCGACGATTATCCTAATAGCGCCGAGTTTCTCTGCTATCATTGTAAGGAATTGATACCCGAGGGCACCCTCTCTTACCGCTTGGAATTAACTCATTCGTTCCAATTCGGATTCACCGCGCCTCAAGATTACTGCGAATGTTGTCGTACCCCGCTTTCGATAACCCGCGAAATCGAGCACTGCGACACGTGCTCCGAGGTATTCGTTGTTGCCCTAGAAGTACTTGAAGAAGAGGGAGAGCTATCGAACACGTCCGCGCTCGATATTATCTTGACGATACTAACGTTGCTTCTGACGTTATTGTCTCGCGCCGCCTCACGAACTTTTCCGTCTCGTTGCTTAACCGTGAGGAATAATAGCTAGACGCGATTGCGCTAATGCTAAGAATTAGATTCCCTGCGTCTCAATCGCACATTTATCCTAGTGATCAGGGATTCGTACGTTAATACTCCTTAACTCTTCCGAACCGCTGCTGGTTATTTGCCGCTCGATTGCTGGCAGCGTCGCCGAGAGGCGAGCGTATTCCCGCCTTTGTCCGGTGCCACGTGGTGAGTTACTTGGCAACACCGCCACCGCCCGTGACGTGACACTTAACTAGAACTAATCGAGTCCTAGATTAACTTAATTAGAACTTGAATTCGATTTGAGAGTTGAGCTTGAACGCGGAGTATGTCGCGAGGCGCTCGTGCGGAGCGCACAAGAGTTGCATCTTCACGGGTTGGCGGCGCGGATTGAAGTGACGATGTTTCGGCGGGCACTACGATGCTCCGCTACGGCGGCGTGGTTGCACAAGATGGCGGACGGCGTGGGTGCGCAGATCCTTGCGACGCAGCGTCCCATCATGGCGGATGGCGTGAGTGTGCCAACGCACGTGGTGTGGCAGGGATTGTAGAGTTAGATTAGATGTACATGTTCGTGGCGTGCATTAGTCAGCCAATCAGAATGCGGCTGATTGGGGATGTTGCGCAGTAAACGACGCGGGAATTCTCTACAATAGTGATGTCTTATGCGCAATTAAACTAGTAATCGTTAATGTCGTTGTGTAAAATCTTATCGTTAATATGGTTATTATATTTATTATATTCACTATTGTAACAAGTGTCTAAACATACGTTTCCTAGTTGTAATGTATATCTTATTAGATATTATGGTTCTATAACTACTAAGAACAAATGATTATAATTAACAGGATATATGTGTATTTTGTTAGATATTAGTATTTATAATTATGGTAACCTTATGTCTAGTGATAAAGTGATGACGGTAGGGCGCGTCGCACATAACGGCAGGAGAGCCAATAGCTAATCTCGAATGCTGATCTAGCGGCACTTGGCATCAAGGTAATATCGCATGTACGAAAGGAAGAAGAGAAAAAGAAATAAAGGTACATGGCGGCTCTCCGGACGTTACACCGCCTTACCCTGTCGCATTCACTTAAATTCGAATACTCCGAACCTTTGGATTTTTTGCGAGTGCTGCTACGCCCCTCTTTCGATTATTCGTGAGATAGAGCATTGCGACACGTGTTCTGAGGTATACATGGTCGCCCTGCAAGTACTTAGGGAAGAAGGAGAAATAGTCGAAAACGCCAAAGGACGTTATTTCATTGACGAAACCAACCCTGCATCCGACGTCATCATTTCGCGACGTTTGCTGAATTTCTTTCTCTCGCTATTTCAACGCGAAGAATAACAGACGGTCAGGATTTTCCCTGTAACAACAAAGAGTTCGCAATACCCTCCTCCAACTCGACCGATTCGTCGCTAGCGATTTGCCGCTTGATCGCTGGCAGCGTTGCTAACCGGCAGACGTGTCCCACTTCCGTGTCCGGTGCTACGCTGCGTACCGCTCCCGCGGACCGTCGCCGCCCGTGACGTAACAACCACAAAAACATACGAGAGAATCAAAGAAAGATACTACTGGCCACAGATGAAAAGAGACGTGCAGAACGAAATTAATAATTGTCGCGAATGCCAGATAAAGAAGTTAGTACGAATAAAACCGCGTCAACCTATGGTCCTCACGGACACACCTGAAAAGGCATTCGATAAAATTTCGATAGATATCATGGGTCCGTTACTCGTGACAAATTCTGGAAATCAATATATACTCACAATACAAGACCTACTCACAAAACATTCCACGGCTATCCCTTTAAAAAATCCAGGCGCTATTGATGTGGCAGACGCTTTGACACACGACTTCATCTGCATTTACGGAGCGCCCAAGGCTATCCTGACTGATCAGGGTACGCATTTTCTAAATAGCCTGATGAAAAATATAGCTCGAAAATTTAAAATTAAGCAGTTCAAAACCACTGCGTATCACCCACAGTCAAATGAATCGGTAGAACGCTCTCATCATGTACTGGGAATATCTAAAACAATTCGTTATTGCAAATAACGAAATATGGGATAAGTGTTTTAAAATAGCAAATGTCTCCTATAATACCAGTGTACATAAGGGAACGCGTTTTACACCTCACGATCTAGTTTATGGAAAGCTAGCTCGCACACCTATCGATAAGGATAATTTAGATAACGAACAAAACGAGAGTTATGCAAACTATTTAGAAAACCTAGAAACTATCTAGAAAAACCTGCACGACAAAATTTCACAAGCACAGAGCATAGCTCGCGACAACTTGATTAGAGCGAAACATAGATCTAAGCACTATTACGATCAGAAGTCGAAAGAACGTAATTTAAGAATAGGAGATAACGTATATTTATTAAAAGAAACTTATAAAAAATAAACTCGCCGACCAGTATACGGGTCCGTTCGAAATCATACAATTGTTAGAGAATAATAATGTAAAAATATTGATCAAACATGGCAAAATCAGAATAGTACATGTGGATAAGTTAAACAGGAAAGGGAGTCGGAGCCCCCACCTCGCTGAACCCCCACCAGGCATCGAAGAAGACATTGAAGACGAACCTGAAGAGATCAGAACGCACTCAACCATCACAGCCAAAACATGGCCCTACACCTAATAGCAATCCTCATCCTACCAATCCTCACGGCCGCACTGACCGGCTACAACTGTGGAGGGAATGGACTGAACATAACTACACTATCGCTTCTCCATATAGGGAAATGTGATTTGGAACATATAGAACCTATTAAAACAGATATATTTATTTAACTACTCCAAATTTCAGAGTTCGAAATCAAATTGTTGATTAATGCCTACCAATGTAAACTCGAAATAGACCGAAACATCTATCACTGCGGGATGCATTCCCACGTATCGGTCTTAACGGAAGGGAAAAAACAATATGTCAAGAAAATGGGAGCATATAACTGTAAGAAGCTCCATGAAACAGGAAACAGTGACATGAACAGTGACATTAGGCAATGCCGTTGTTGATCGCCTCATCATTAACTCAACCAACCACCATAGTGTTACGTTGGCTGGAATTGCTTATAGCGACGGACGATGCGCCGGAGCACAATACACAGACGGATATGGCACATGGGAAGACGTAGTAGTCCAAGCCACCGTCAAAATTACCCTGAGAACCTTCACAACTCTACTGAAAAGAACAGCGGACAAAATTATGTTGAACTCAGGAACACAGTGCACAGCATCCCAAGGAGGATGTAATGATTACGACGGTACCGAAACCTATTGGACCGTTCCACCATATGACAGTTGTCATTTCAATAGATATGATGTCCTGTATGAAGGGACAGCAGTAAAGTTATCTCCACGAGATAATCAAACAGCACCTGAGATATATACCGTAACGACGGATGACACAACGTTTGCATTAGCCCGAACTACAGAAGTAAACGTATGCGGATATAAGCTCTACAATACAGAGCACCCCAAGTTATTAATATTCGAAACTCAAAGGGGAAGAACCTTCCAATCTAAAACTCGCATATCTGTGGACAATCTCGACATCTTCACATATGTGAATTCGAAATTTGTATACGTGGAAAAACACGTCAAGACTCAACTAACAAGGCTCTACAGAGATATCATGGAGCAGAAATGCGCTATGGAACAACAAATATTACAAAACGCTTTATCATTATCGAGCATAGCGCCAGATGAAATGGCATTTCGGATTATGAAATCCGCGGGATACATAGCAGTCACAGCCGGTGAAATAATCTACATTATTAAATGTGTCCCAGTACCGTGTCGAATACGACGCACGGAAGAATGTTATAATGAGCTACCAGTAACATATAAAAACAGCTCATATTTTCTTTTACCTCGATCCCGAATACTTACAAAAACCGAGATGATCAAAGATTGTAACGAGCTCCTACCAAACCTATTCAAAATAGACGAAATATGGTACAGAGCAACCACTAATATGGTGGAATCATTGCCGCCACCGGTAATACAACCACTGACCAAGCCCGCATGGAAATATGTAAGCCCAGATACATTGGCCACTAGCGGGATATATACAACGGAAGACCTCGATAGACTGCGGAACCATATTATGTTCCCCGTGGAAAAACCTTCCATGTTAAACACAATAGCTAGAGGAGCGATGGGACAAGACGTTCCCCGAGGAAGCATATTCATGATCAATCTTCTCGATGAAGAAGCTCTTAATCACATTGCAGAAAGCGCAAGCAAACGCCTCTGGCGGGATGGATTCATCACTTTTGGATCCAGCGCCGAAGTATTGGCACTATTTATTATCGGTAGATTGATAAAACTGATAATAGATACTCTGATCCATGGGTACACGATCCATTCGATCTACGGAGGGAGCTTCTACCTGCTAGGTGCGTTATGGTCATCAGTGACCAGCCTGATACTATTTTTGGGAAAATCTCGAAAGAACGAGGATAATGGTGATAAAGAAAGGACATTTATTGCGGAATACTATCCAGCAGCACCAGTGGAAGACTCTACCAACAACGCTCAACCAGGAACGAGCGAACAAATAAACGAACAACGAACGGACAACGACGAATCATCTTACGTAGAATTAAGGAAAATACTGTTACAAAAATAAGAAGACTGCAATGTCAGTATAAGTAGTTATAATACAGAAAATGCGAGTCCGTCGACTCACATTTTAAAATAAGGGGAAGGGGTGTCAAGTCAAGCGCGTAGACATACTTTAAGAAATTTTCAAAACAACAATTTCAATATATAAAATTTTAATTATTACGTTCAATTCCATTTATTTCAGCGTATACATAAGAATATATATAGAAATAAAAGACGTGATGCGCCCCTGGATGAAGAACATCCCTACCATGGGAGCCGCTGGTATACCCCACACAACCACCGGGGCCCTACCATCAGTGCCTCCCACGCAAGCGCCGCCGCTTCCACCAGAGCGCCGCCGCACTTCGAGCCGCCGAAAACGAAGGAGCTCAGTGCAGAGGCTCCTTCGGGCAGTTCACATCGAGTCTCCAGCCGGGAAGGTTCCTGGCTCGTGAACACATCCTCTCTTAGGATAGGGTGCGAGATATCCAAGTTAACTCTCGACACATTAGTGTGCTTCGACATTCATTTAAGTTTAATAATTCATTTTAATTCTAAGACTAGTGCGGTAAGTCATTAATGTTGTAATGTTCATTATACTATTCACTTTTAATCTCAAATATACGAAGTGAAAATTGAACCGCGAGTGATTATTAGCGAATCCCACCTATCCTATCCCAGCGAAACGAATGAAACGACTGAGTTCGCGAGGATAAAGAGATCTTTCAATCACATTAAATAAACTAAAGAACCTGAATGAAAACATATTAGTTCGTTGTATTGATCCTCTGGATTGACGCTGTTACGTGCTTGACACGCCGGCACCTCGACGAAGAACTACGACGATCTATCTATTTTAAATTCCAAATTCCAATCATATTTTAGTTATCAAGGTTTCGTGTACTCGTGCATGCACCAAACGTGCGGCGCTCCTGAGAGTCGCCCGCGAGGCACAACACCTTGTCAGAATCATGGATAGTGCGTAAAATAAACGCAAATTAATACGGAATATTGTGTTCTCATGATGCATTGAGTTGCAGCGCTCACTACAGAGTCGCCCGTGAGACATAACATACCGCAGATAACGCTATCGCTTGCGTCACTAAGCGCATTCTTCTGTGCAAGAGCACAGCTTAGAGTCACGAAATAAAAGTGTTCATAATGAATTATTACAGTAAGATCTCTTTACGATGCCACTGAAACGCCGTCACCGTTCAGGTCGAAAGCAATCGTCGAAAAAACTCTTTAACAAATTGAACAATCGACTTCCTCGACATTTGCAAAACCTGCTTGGTGTCGAGTCAGGTTACGACAAAAGCTACGAACAATTATTCTCCGGAAGCTTTTGGTCACCGAGGCCGCTTTCAACGTGGAAGCTGATCCCCATCACCTTCCGTACCCCGAGATTGCCGCCGCTGCGGATGCTCGTCACTGATCCACGGAAGAAGAGATACATGAAAATCAGGAGTGAGATTCTCTACAACCACTACTAAAGGTAGGACAGATATTATTGCTGCATGCACTCGAATTTAGAAAACCGCAAATGTGCAGGGAACGACTCGAGAGACCGCGAAAACCGAAAACTTCCCCTGCCGCAATTTATACGCATCGTGTGAGTCTTTGTCATTGCATTACTGAATTCGGTTATGGGTTGTTCGGTATCGCCAATGATTATAACAACGCAGGACTCTTGTGCCATCAGTGCAAAGCAGACTATGAGCGAATTCACCCCGAACAACAATTTCAATTGGTGTTAAGACATTTTATTCATATCGGAAATAATCCAGTGCCGCGAAGGTGCGAGCACTGCCCGACTGAATTATCCATTTGTCGTGAACTAAATAATTGCGACGCATGCGTAGACGCCTTCATTGCTTTTCTAAACCATTTACGAGAAGAAAATCAAACGTTTGAATCGTTACCAGATCCGACGATTATAGACGTCGATAACAGCATCGGAACGCACGAAATTATTTTTTCCAGAAACCTTAGTTTCTTCCTAAATAATTTACATAGACAAAATACTCGACGAGACAACTAGAACCCTCTGATTAAACCGACGGGATCTTTGCCGCTCGAGATCTCTGTCATTTACTCATTAATTAAAATCGTTGTAAAATCTTAATTAAAAACTTTTGTCGCTTGAGATTTCTTACAAATTTCCAAATAAAAAAAATTTTTACACGAAATTTCCCCCATATAGCCCGGTGTGAATACCGTTCGATAGAATCGAATCAATTTCGCCCGGACATAAATACGTTGCGTCATTCCGGACGTAACATCGGCATCGAGAGTGACCATGAAGGGAAATGCCCGTAGCTTCCCTTGCGAATTTACGATTAAAAGTCAAGTTTTCTATCACGCTGAGAACCTGTAACCCTCCGTGGGAAGTAGTGCGGGTGGACATACAACTTGCTAGCCAAGAGAATAAGCACGGCTTCCCAGGTCGCTTATGTTTTGATTAATTCACGCGTGGTCACTTTACCCTCGCGAACTTTGTCGATTATTTGCTTCGCAAGGATGGGTGAGGATTGGAGATTATTAATTGCTTAATGCACTGATCACTTTTCACTTGTATGTATTGTAGAATATTCAGATACAAAGTTGATTATTACTAAATTGTAACGACTATACTATTAAACGCACTTGAATTTGGAATTAGATTTACAAAGATCTTGAACTTGAAATGAGATTGGCTTTACTTAGTACTAGAATTGGAATTGAATTGAATTATTCTAACACTAGAATTGGAATTTGAATTATCTTAACACTAGAATTGGAAGGAAGTTCGCGGACTGAGGTCCTCTCCAGTCGGAGTCACGAGATGAACTGCACGCAGTCGACCGCGCACTGAAATGCTCCGATTTGGCGGCTCGAAACAGCGGCGGCGCTATGGTGGGGATGCGCGTTACGTGGGAGGCGCTGGCGGTAGGGATGCAGCGCTCGCGTGGGAGGCTAGAGAATCGCCATGGTGGGGCTCGCGGCCCTAGCCTTAGCCTAAGGATGTATCACGTCGGTTTTGCTCTATGCTACAAAGCCTTTATTATCGTAAGATTGAAAAAAGTAATAATTTTAAAATAGGAAACAAAATTGTTAACTAATTTATTTATTCCGACGTGACAATATGGTAATCGGCTGGACGAAAAGTCCGACAACACTCATTTATCTCTGATACCGCGACAAACATCCGGACATTACACTTCCCGTACGGAAAAACAAAGATACGATAATCGACCGGACAACAGATTAGATAGCGCTCGTATATCCCCGATACCACGACAAACATCCGGGCACTACGCTTCCCGTACACAGCAAGATAACGCGCAACGATATCCGGACCCATCGCGTCGCGAAGAAAACAATTTCAGACGGGCGTATACAGATAAGCCGCCCGTGATATCACAACTTAACTCAAACAATTCTTATACTAGTCGTGCCGCCCGACCAACGTATGCTGACAGGGCTATACCGCTTCCGCGAGACACCCACGCGTTATTGACACTCAGCGTCAAAATAAATGGTGTCGATATTGTAAGAATTCGGGGCATGAAATTGATGAATGCAGAAAGAGACAATATTATAACGAGCGCCAGTTGGGAAACGCGAACGATTCTCCGCGGACGGGACGCGGCGAGCGCGGATCAGCCGCGATCAACGCGTCCAATAAATATAATAAACCCGACAGAAAATACGGCGAGCACGAGCAGTCAAGAATCAGAATAGCTACACTAAATCTTAACGAGTTTAGCCACGCACCAACAGTGAGTGTGTCTATCGATGGGTTGTTGCCTCGAGTGAAATTTATGGTGGACACCGGGGCCACCCCTAATTTAATAAAGAAACGAAACGTACGAAATGAGACAAAAGTAATTAAACATGACCTCCTGTTCCTTAGCGGCATAACAGAAGGTACCATCCCCACCTTGGGGTCCGTCAATACAACATTTCTCGGCAACAAAGTTAAGCTTCATCTCGTGCCGGACGACTTCCCGATAGAGCAGGAAGGGATCCTAGGATCCGAATTCCTACACGATAACGCCACAATAGACTTCGCGAAAAAAGTTGTAATATGGCAGGGAACCCCCTTGCCTTTTTCGCAGCGTGAATTAATAATAATTCCAGCACGATCCCGCACGACCTTCTATGTGAACGTACTAAATCGTAATATACAAATAGGCTACATTCCTCGCATAGCGACAGAACCAGAAATATACATAGGCGAGGCAATTGTTACGAACCGTCATGGCAGAGCCTATCTCCATGCAATTAATATAGGAAATACAAACCGCGAAGTGCCAGTCCCTATAATCGAGTTGCAGGATATTGAGTTACCTGACAAACACGCGGAGGAAACTAGACCCATCGCGCGGCGCTCTCAAATCAATTCAATGGAAACTATGAATCTCAATGACAGAGTTACCAGTATCAAAAAATTACTTCGTTTAGAGCATTTGAATGAATTCGAAGCAAGCCATGTCAAAGGTTTAATAAAAAATAATTCATTTTATTTCAAATGCCGGGAGACTCTTTAGATTTCACAAATGTATGCTCGCACCGTATAGTTACTCGCGACGAACAACCATTAAACACTAAACAATATCGTTACCCGCCTATCCACAAAGAGAAGATTACACGACAAGTCGATAAGCTTTTGGCAAATGATGTGATTACACCTTCAAAATCTCTTTACAATTCCCCTTTGTGGATAGTTCCCAAAAAAACAGACTCCAAAGGTAATAAACAATGGAGGATGGTTATCGACTTTAGGGCATTAAACGAAAAAACAATAGGGGACGCGTATCCCTTGCCTAATATCGAAGAAATATTAAATCAGTTAGGGAGCGCTAAGTATTTTAGTATATTTGACTTGGCGTCCGGTTTCCACCAAATTCCAATGCACGAAGCCGATGCACCAAAAACAGCCTTTTCAACGCCCTATGGGCACTACCATTTCAAATGAATGCCGTTCGGGCTAAAGAACCCCCGCGACTTTTCAAAGGCTTATGGACCAAGTGTTGACCGGACTCCAAGGAGTAGAATTATTATTTTATCTCGATGACATCGTAATATATGCTAGTTCCCTGAAGGAACACGAAGCTAAATTTAATAAGTTGGCGAATAGATTGCGAACCGCGAGACTACGGTTACAGCCGGTTAAGTGTGAATTCCTGCGAAAAGAAGTAACATATCTCGGGCACGTAATTACAAAAGACGGGGTACGTCCTGACCCTGAGAAGACAAAAGCTGTAGAAAAATTCATTCCGCGGCCCGCTAACGTTAAAAATATTAAACAGTTCCTTGGCCTCGCTGGTTACTACAGACGATTCATTCCTGATTTCTCTAAAGTAGCAAAACCGCTCACTCAATTAAAAAAGGACATGCCTTTCCAATGGCTAGACTCGCAGAAACACGCATTTAACCGACTAAAAACAGCTCTATGTACCGAACCGCTGTTACAATATCCTGATTTTACACGTCCATTCATTGTTACGACAGACGCTTCCAAAAGCGCTGTGGGAGGCGTACTCAGCCATGGCGAAATAGGGAAAGACCTGCCTATAGCTTACACATTGCGAATATTGAACACCGCCGAGCAGAATTATTCGACGATTGAAAAGGAGCTGCTGGCAATAGTATATTGCGTCAATCATTTCCGCCCTTATTTATACGGGCAAAAGTTTAAACTAGTCACTGATCATAAACCATTGACCTGGCTTTATTCGGTAAAAGATCCGACCTCGCGTTTGATTCGATGGCGTCTTAAATTAGCTGAATATGAATACGAAGTGATTTATAAAGCAGGAAAAATAAATGGCAACGCCGACGCGCTTTCGCGTAACCCTGTTCTCCCAGTTCAACCACAGAAACTCGCGACTCCGTACAACGACGACTTAGATGAGTCACTTTACAGCTACGTAAACAGAGATAATTCTCAAGAGTCAACCGGCCCGCGTGCCGACATTCCGTTGAGCGATAAGGAAAGTACGGACCAAAATTCAGACAATGACCATGACGAGACAGACTCCGACGATAACTCCGAGAACGACTGGCTGGTAGACAGTGTCAATGCTCTCTTCGAACTTAAAAAATGATTTTTGGACGAAACCAACGAACGACTGTCGCAAAGAAAGGACAATTTAACAATATTCGTCTCACAAACCGGTGATCCTCTAGACAAGAGAGCATTCGACTTAAAAGAAAATAACCGACACCCTTCGATGGATAAATTGTCAATAGGGAAAGTGAAAGTAATACACGACAAAAAACGTTATATACTTGCTATGGTAATTGAACAAGGTAAAGAAATCTCGGCGCTGATAGAAATGCAAGACCTCCGAACCGCCATCGTTAGTTGATGCAACTCGTGAGTTAGACTTAGCGACACTATCGATCTGCAAAAGTAACGTTGGTGCGATAAAATGGAAAACGATATATAAAATGCTTAGAGATATTTTTTGGAATGAAAAAACAAAAATCACGATTTGTAACAACTTAACTAGCATACCAGAGATCGAAAATCGAGACGAAATAATTAAAGAATGTCATGCCTCTGCAATGGGCGGACACAAGGGCATAATTAAAACGTATAACCGACTAAAAATGCGATACTATTGGCCCAGTATGAAACGGGACATTCAAAATATAATAAATAACTGTCGGGAATGCCAAGTAAAAAAATTAGTCCGAATAAAACCAAAACAACCAATGATCTTAACAGATACGCCCGATAGAGCGTTTGATAAAATTTCCATGGATATCATGGGACCGCTATCGACAACCTCCGCCGGAAATTCTTACATTTTGACCATCCAGGATCTGTTAACAAAATATTTGATAGCTGTTCCCCTAAAAATCCCGCGGCGATCGACGTCGCCGAGGCGTTCACTACGAATTTGTATGTACTCACGGCGCTCCGAAAGCCCTATTAACAGATCAGGGAACACATTTTCTTAACAATTTAATGCGAAATATTGCGCGGAAATTCCAAATAAAACATTATAAAACTACAGCGTACCGACCACAATCAAATGGTTCCATCGAATGATCCCATCAAGTTCTATGGAAATACCTAAAACAATTCGTAAATAAATATAGCGAATGGGACTGTCATCTTAAACTAGCAAACTTCTCCTATAACACTAGCGTACACGAAGGGACATTGTTTACTCCCCATGAATTAGTTTACGGTAGATTAGCGAGAACTCCTACGAGCGAACCGGCGCCAGACGACGACGAAAATGAAAGCTATACGCGTTATCTAACAGACTTGTACAATAGAATCTCAGAGACTCAGGCAATCGCCAGACGTAACTTGATAAACGCGAAAATAAAGTCTAAAAAGTATTACGACAAACGAACGACGCAACGAAACTTCCGAATAGGCGACCAGGCATACCTGCTTAAAGAACCGAGGAAGAACAAACTGTCCGACCAGTATTCTGGTCCATATAAAATATTAAAAATTCTAGGAAACCATAATGTAAGAATTGCGTTACGGTCAGGGAAAACACGCATTGTACACATAGATAAGTTAAAGCGGCTGGGGAATCGAGTTCCACCATAGCTGACTCCCCACCAGAGGGTACTTCAAGGGACAAGGAGCGCACCACCCGAGTCAGTTACCGACGGAATCCAGATCAGTCAACATGTCGATAATTGTTACCATCACCTACATCCTCTTACCAGCAATGGTTTACGGCCTCACAGGGTACGACTGTGGCGGAATAGGACTCAATATTATCACTCTCTCTCTTCTTGACGTAGGAGATGCGACGTAGAAGACATCGAACCAATTAAAACAACTATTCATATACAATTACTTCAGACGGCCGAATACAAAACAATCGCAGCATACCAATGTAAAATCGAGATCGACCGAATAATATACTACTGTGGAATGCTTTCACACGTATCCATAGTAACCGAGGGCCGAAAACAATACGAGAAGGAAATTGGAACATATAACTGCCAAAAGATACACGAAACCGGATCCATTGCCATTGGCACCGCTTTCGTTGACCGACTATTAAATAACGCTACTAATCATCGCAGTGTAGTGCTGGCAGGCCAAGCCTTTACCGATCGGCGCTGCACAGGCACTCAGTACACAGACGGTTATGGAACCTGGGAGAATGTAGTGGTACAGGCCGTCGTTAAAATAACTCTATGCACATTCACAATGCCTTTCAAAAGATTGATAAATAAAATAAATCTGCCTTCCGGAACGCAGTGTCCATCAACACAAGGAGGCTGCAACGACTGGCACGGCACGGAGACGTTTTGGAATCTCCCCTACACAGATGGATGTCACTTCAGTAAGTACAACATTTTATACAAAGGTACAGCAACAAAATTGTCACCTAAAAAGCATGAGCAAGCACCTGAAGTATACACGGTGACCACTAAGGACACAACCTTCGCGCTAGCTAAAACCACGGAAACTAATCTTTGTGGGTACAAACTATATCACACTGAGCACCCCAAGCTCCTCATTTTCGAAACACAACCTGGAAGATCCTTCCAGTCTAAGACCAGAACCTCTGTAGATAATTTGGGCATATTCTCATACGTCAATTCCAAATTTGTGTACGTAGAAAAGCAAATAAAAATACAGCTGACACGACTGTACAAGGACATAATGGAGCAAAAATGTGCCTTGGAGAAACAGATCTTACAAAATGCCCTCTCGCTATCCAGCATCGCTCCAGATGAGATGGCATTTAGGATCATGAAATCGCCGGGATACACCGCAGTCACTGCCGGTGAAATTATTCATATAATAAAGTGCCAGTAGAATGCAAATTGCGACGCACCGATAATTGTTACAATGAACTTCCAGTAACTTACCGAAATCATTCACTATACTTGCAACCAAGATCTCATATCCTCTCAAAGACAGGTACACCCAAGAACTGCAACGAGTTGCTACCTAACCTCTTCAAAATCGATACCATCTGGTACAGGCTGGCCGGTAGTATAATGGAGTCGCTACCCCCACCAACCATACAGTCACTCACCAAACCTTCGTGGAAGTACGTGAGCCCCGACGCTTTAGCTACCAGAGGAATCTACACACTTGAGGACCTGGATCGACTCAGGGATCATATTATGTTTCCCGTAGAACAACCATCCATGCTCAACACGATTGCGCATGGTGCAATGGGCAAAGAAATACCCAAGGGAACAATAGCAATTAATCTCTTGGACGAAGCTTCGTTAGATCACAACGCAGAGAATGCGGGCAGAAAACTCTGGGATGGGTTTATTACGTTCGGATCGGCAAGTGCCGGTGTCTTAGCATTATTCATCATTGGCAGAGCCATCAAGTTGTTAGTAAACACGATCATCCATGGCTACGCTCTACACTCGATCTATGGCTGGAGTACTCACTTAATCGGAGCTATCTGGTCATCGGTAACTCACCTCCTGCTGTTCCTGGGGAAATCCGACAAGACTGAGGTAACGCACGAAGAAGAGAGACGACAAGAAGAAGACGCATCCGCGCCAACCTCTCGAGGAAAAGATAGTGAAGTGAGAACAGTGCCGGAACAATCATATACAGAACTGCGGAGACACCTCCACGCGAATGAACAAGTGTAAGAGATACTAAATATCATTATTATTATTAAGATTAACATTGTATCACTTAAACCTTTAATTAATATTTTCTTTTGTATTTAGATTTAAGAAGAGAAATGTCGGACAAGTGCCCTCTATTTCTACTATAAAGGAGGGGGGGGTGTCGGAATAAATAAATTAGTTAACAATTTTCCTATTCTAAAATTACTATTTTTTTCAATCTTACGATAATAAAGTCTTTGTAGCATGGAGCAAAACCGACGTGGTATGTCCCTAGGCTACCGCGAGCCCCACCGATTCTCTAGCCTCCCACGCGAGCGCCGCATCCCTACCGCCAGCGCCTCCCATGTAACGCGCACACCCTACCATAGCGCCGCCGCTGTTTTGAGCCGCCGAATCGGAACACTTCAGTGCGCGGCCGACTGCGTGCAGTTCATCTCGTGACTCCGGCTGGAGAGGACCTCCAGTCCGCGAACTCCCTTCCAATTCTAGTGTTAGGATAATTCAATTCAATCCCAATTCTAGTACTAAGTGAAGCCAATCTCATTTCAAGTTCAAGATCTTTGTAAATCTAATTCCAAATTCAAGTGCGTTTTATTTAGTATAGTCGCTACAATTTAGTAATAATCAACTTTGTATCTGAATATTCTACAATACATACAAGTGAAAAATGATCAGTGCATTAAGCAATTAATAATCTCCAATTCTCACCCATCCTTGCGAAGCGAATAATCGACAGAGTTCGCGAGGGTAAAGTGACCACGCGTGAATTAATCAAAACACATAAGCGACCCGGGAAGCCGTGTTTACTCTCTTGGCTAGCAAGTTGTGCGTCCACCCGCACTACTCCCCAAGAGAGGTATCGCTTCTCACGCAGTTTAAATCCGTCAAATTGTAATTGTATATCCGATAACCTGTCTCGTTTCCTGGCTAGCAAGTGTGTCCACCCGCACTACTTCCCACGGAGGGTTACAGGTTCTCAGCGCGATAGAAAACTTGACTTTTAATCGTAATTCGCAAGGGAAGCTACGGGCATTTCCCTTCATGGTCACTCTCGATGTAAAAATAAACGCAAAAATCGCGCCGGACATCAGCATGCGATCCGACGAACCTTATACGAGATCAAATCCGCTCGTCGGCGATCTCAGTGAACTACTTGGCTGCGAAGAAGTCTACGATCCTGAGTACGAGCAACACTTCGACAACAACCTGTGGGCACCAAGTCCCTCGAATACCGCAACGTCGTCTTCAGCTGCTCCACATCCTAGTGTGCATCCTGAGATTCAAGATTGGCCTGCGACAGGAAATAAAAGTCCCAAATCTAGGAATTGTGGACCAACGAAAAGTAAGTGAATCATTACTCTCTCCTATCCGCGAATCACGTCATGTGTAGAGGGCAATTGAAACGCCCATGCCAAAAGAAAACACATCCAGCCGCCGTCTTTAATTATCAAACAAGCACCTCCCGGTGCGTAGTCGAGTTCGGGTACGGTTTTGTTGCTGTGGCTACTGATATAAATTCTGTCAACCTCATATGCTTAGACTGCAAATCTCGATACAATCATAACTACGACTCGTCGCAGCAGTTTACGACTATTTTAAGACATTTTATTAATGTTGGCACCGTACAGAACGAAAGACGCTGTAATTTTTGTAGCACAGAGTTAGCTATTTGGCTCGAAATAATCGATTGCAATCTCTGCTCCGAGGCATTCGTCGCCTAGAGTACTTACGCGAGCAAAAAATATTTTTTTCTATTCATTGCCAAATCCGACCATTCTCGACATCGACACGGAAGTAGGATCGCATGATATCATTTTCTCCCGGAGATTAACGACTTTCCTACACGGTGTGCACGTCCATAATTCGCAATAATCAAGCCAGGATTCAATTAAAATCCAACACGCAGTCCAGTGTGACGTCCTAGGAGGTCCTGGTAGGTCGGACGGAGCCGAAATTAACAGATCCTCGACCGCTACACTCACACGTTATTTGTGGGATTCTTTTCCATGCGGTTAAGAGGGTAAAACCTCAGAATTAGGTACTGCGAAGGAAGTGGGTAACAGGAATGTCGAAGTGACTTTTATTTTCAAGAAAGAGTTTTCGATTTTGGGAATAAGGAATAATATAATATCACACTTATAGTATTTGAATCGGAATTTATTCACTGTTTTAAATGATATATATATATATATATAGTAGGTGTATGCATAAGTTTTTTCCGGTGTAACTAAGAGATGTCGCCAGCGAAAAGTACGCAGCGTATTAATTTGACAAATACATCATTTTGTTCGTCTGACATTTAAAACTACAAACACACACAAGTTGAGTCCGCCAAAAACTAGCGTCTTTGTTTTATTGTTCAGTGATTATGTCGAGTTTTGTGCCTGAAAAAGAACATTTGCGGCACGCATTGCTTTTTTTATTTAATCAAAAGAAAAAGGCTGTTGAAAGTCATCGTTTGCTGGTAGAAACATATGGTGAACACGTTCCATCGATTAGAACATGTGAGACGTGGTTTCGACAATTTAAAAGTGGTGATTTCAATGTGAAAGATAGTGAGCGCTCTGGTAGACCACAAAAATGCGAAGACGAGCAATTGCAGGAGTTATTGGATGATGACCCAACTCAAACTCAACGGCAATTAGCAGAAGCATTACATGTATCACAAGAAACAATCAGCAGACGTTTACGAGCAATGGGAAAGATCAATAAACTCGGTAAATGGGTCCCACACGATTTGAATGAACGTCAAATGGAAAATCGCAAAGTTACTTGTGAAATGCTGCTTCAACGCCACGAAAGGAAATCATTTTTGTATCGAATTGTGACGGGTGACGAAAAATCGTGGCTTTCACCTGGCGAAGCCGGTCCATCAACACCAAGGCCAAATCGCTTCGGCAAGAAGACCATGCTCTGTGTCTGGTGGGACCAAAGCGGTATTGTGTATTATGAACTCTTGAAGCCCGGCGAAACCATTAATACACAACGCTATCGCCAACAAATGATTAATTTAAACCACGCATTAATCGAAAGACGACCGGAATGGGCCAAAAGACATGGCAAAGTGATTTTGTTACACGACAATGCGCCGTCTCACACAGCAAAACCAGTGAAAGACACCTTGAAATCGCTTGGATGGGACATCCTTCCGCACCCGCCGTACTCCCCAGACTTGGCGTTATCTGACTATCACCTCTTCGCATCAATGCGGCACGCGCTCGCAGAGCAGCACTTCAGCAATTTCGAGGAAGTTGGAAAATGGCTCGACGAATGGTTTGCCGCAAAAGACAAGCAGTTTTTCTGGCATGGTATTCATATATTACCTGAAAGATGGGCGAAATGTGTAGAAGCCGATGGCCAATATTTTGAATAAAAAAATTAATTTCCCTTGAAAATTACGTGTCTTTTTTTACTAAAAAACCGGAAAAAACTTATGCATACACCTGGTATATATATTTAGCGAGTGCGAGTGCCAGTGCGAGTGGAAGTGCAAATGTAAGTGCTGATTGTTTAACTATCTCTGATCAAGTGGTTAATTTCTGAGCAAATGGCACAAAGGCATCATTGCTTGGGGTTTTTATATGTTGCCAAAACATGGAAGTAGGAGTGACTTAAATTCCAATGTTATGATTCTACAGGTCTGAATAAAGCCTATTACCAAATGGCCTTGGCACAGTTTGCCTATTGTTAGCTTACTTTCTTGCCTATTGTTAGCTTGCCTATTGTTAGCTTACTATGAGTCAGCTATGATTCACGCGTTTAAGACATTCCAATTGTTCTTGACATAGTTTCTTATTTGCTATGAATCAGCGATGACTCGTGGTACTAAAATATTATGGCGGCCTTGACATTTAACGTTAGCCTACTTTCGCTTACAAACTGACCATGAGTCACACTTGTGACTATACGGTCGACCTATTTTTGTTTTCAAAGAGTTATACTTTGTTAAAATAATTCCTTTCAAACATATAATTTGCTCGAATTTAAGCTTTTAATAAATATTAATCTTCGCAATATCGTTTTAGATATACTTTACAATTTTTATAATAATAATGATTACATCGTATAATTAGTATATCTAAAATATATCAGTATAACTCTTTTTACATTTGTAATACATTATTTATTAAATGTTTTCAGGTACAAAATAGCTCTGATTGTGATTGGTTGAATCGTTAGGGTAGTTTTCCATGCATATTAATATTCAAGATTTTTGTCATAGTCATAAGATTAGTGTTAATGAAAAAGGGGAAGTAACAATTATAAATATAAGTCTAGGATGAAGGTTTCTAGAAGTTGAACTGGTTTATATACGGAGATTTGCCTGCTGAACTGATTTGGGTTTTTAAGGTAAGTGTATGTAAGCAAGTTTAAAATTGTTTAAATATCTTATAAATGATGCGAGTTAGGTAGGTATGTATAATGAGGTAAATTGCAGGATTCCCTATGTGCAGGATTCCTTGTGTGCTCCAAATTCTTCATAATAATTATTTGTTAATATAATAATTTATTTATTTATAAATTTTATTAAACGAAATTTAAATCGCAGAATTTCTTTTCTGAGATAAAATATGTTTCTATCGGGGTTGTTTATATAATTTCATAAAGAAAACTGTTTCTTACGACGGAATGTGCAATTATGTATATATGTATATATGTGTGTGTGCTTTCATATACCCTTAATTTTGTTTATATCTTGAGAATTAAGAATCGTAGCCACAAACTGTATTTATGTTTTCGAAAGGATTTTCGATGGAGAGTGTATTTATACAGGGAAAATATACCCATATAAGGACATCAACAAAATTTATCCTTGAAATAAGGATATGTATCAGATGAACTGTTGAATAAATGTTTGGTCTTGGATTTGTTATATTGTCATTATGACTTTTATTCCTTATTCACATCCTTTCTATTGTTATTAATTTTGTTATTAACTTTTATATTTATTATTAAAACGGAACAAAAGTGAAAGATTTGATATACAAAGGTTTCTTAGTTTCTGAAGTTATATTTGACGATATAAAGAAATTGGTTGGTTAATAATATAGTTTTGTTTATTTATATAATTATTAATAAAAAATATTACAATGTACCGATAATTGTTTTGTTATAATTTTTATGCATTACGTGGGCGAGATTATATTTCCTATATTTGTTTTTTATTCATTATTTACTATTTTATATTAATTTGTTAAGATTTTGTTGTTAATATTGAAATGCTTAGATAAGGATGCAATATTAAGTTTTATTTTCTTTGTTACTTTACTGAACAGTCTGGAAAAGTGATTTCGGAATGTTCTGGTTTTTGTTAGTGAGGTTCTAGGAAAAATTTACTAGGAACATTAAGGCTGTAGTAGCGCCATAAGGTTGTGGTAAGGAGCGGTGTTACGTCCCGAGATGGTGTAGAACGGTTAATGGAAATTGGGAAAGGACATCTAGTGTATTTATGTTCAATGGCGGCGCTGGACACGATTACACACTATATTTTCAGATTAGAAGCCGCGACCGAGCGGAAATCGCGGGGAAATATGTTTTATTAATATGATAATCGGGCTATGGTGTTGTATTGTAAGGTTACGATTGTTGGTATAATTGGTTATGAGATTACGATTCGAAGTTATTTAATGTGGCAGAAAGGAATGATTTTTTTTTGGGTTGTTGTAAAATATAACACAAATAAATAGTTACATTAAAATAATAATAATAAAGAAAATAGTAATAATAATAGTAATATAGTGATAGTGATGAAATACAACTTAGTCGATATAAAAATATGAAATATGTAATAATAATGAGATAAGATGTGAATACGATAATTAAATTCTAAGTTATCTTTGTAATTCATATAAATAATGATATTAAAATGAAGTGAAAACCAACAATATACTATAAGCAAATCAAATAATATAATATAAGAAAATCAAATAATATAATATAAGAAGATCAGTAATATAATATAAGTAAATCGAATATAATATAAGAAAATCAAATAATATAATGTAAGAAAATCAATAATATAATATAAGTAAATCGAATATAATATAAGAAAATTAAATAATATAATGTAAGAAAATCAATAATATAATATAAGTAAATCGAATATAATATAAGAAAATCAAATAATATAATATAAGAAAATCAGTAATATAATATAAGTAAATCGAATATAATATAAGAAAATCAAATAATATAATGTAAGAAAATCAATAATATAATATAAGTAAATCGAATATAATATAAGAAAATCAAATAATATAATGTAAGAAAATCAATAATATAATATAAGTAAATCGAATATAATATAAGAAAATCAAATAATATAATGTAAGAAAATCAATAATATAATATAAGTAAATCGAATATAATATAAGAAAATCAAATAATATAATGTAAGAAAATCAATAATATAATATAAGTAAATCGAATATAATATAAGAAAATCAAATAATATAATGTAAGAAAATCAATAATATAATATAAGTAAATCGAATATAATATAAGAAAATCAAATAATATAATGTAAGAAAATCAATAATATAATATAAGTAAATCGAATATAATATAAGAAAATCAAATAATATAATATAAGAAGATCAGTAATATAATATAAGTAAATCGAATAATATAATATTAGGAACGATGGTACCTTGAATTGTTAGAGGTAAGTTATTAAATGAATTAGAATTCTAGTGACTTCGTTTTCCTTTCCTTTACTTTTCCTTTGTGATTGTAAGATTCAGCGGTTTGAGATAGTGACTGCACTCTCTGACAGTTTGGTAACGACTGTGTTCTTCGGAGGTTCGTTCACCACTGTCCCGTCCGCGCCCAAGCCGTACCTCTAGCGTTGGGCCAGGCGCAAAGGGGAGGGGCACACAAAGCACTCCTCGACTGAGCATTTATTTTGTACTACAATTATTTGAAAATTATGAGAATTATGAGAATTATGACAATTATGAGAAAATAGGAAAATAAAAGAAAGGGAAAGGAGAAAAGAAAAAAAGACTACCTAATATTTCGAAGATATCATTAATGCTTAAAGGTAAATCTTATTATTCAAAACGAGAATTCATTTTCCTTCGTCTCGCGATAAGACATAATTTTATTTTATTACTATTATTATTGTTTTCTTTTGGATGTAGAATTTGGAAATATAATTCTATAACTTAATTTTCTTTTCTCGAATCATCTCCTCTTTTGTTCTCGATGCTGCAACTGTAGGAGAGGCGAAAGAGCGTTCGATAGCCTTAGTTTATACTATAGGGGAGGCTTATCGCACTCAAATATTTCTAATGTAAACTTTCAAACGAAGGGCCAACTCGGAGAGCCTTTCGTTGCGCAGCAAAATTTAATTGACGACGAAAATGAATTAAATGAATTCTCGCTTTACTATTGATTATCTTAAAATCTTAAAATCTTAATATTTAAAGTTATATATATTTTAATGTTTAAAATCGCGCATGCGTTATTTAAAGTGCCGTTCGATTTACTACGTCATTTTGGATGAACGTCCGCAAGTTTAATTTTTCTGCGGACGTTACACCCTCCCCCTTAAAAAAAGTAAATAACGGGGGAACACGTTATTTACTTCTGAAAGTTTAAGTGCGAGGTGAGATTTAAGTAGTGGTCGCTTATAGTAATAGTCTACGGGAACTGTGGACGCAAAATTATACGGATACTGATTGTTCGTTGAGGCTCTTCCTTATAAGGTCACTTTCACTGGCTGTTCTGGCAGAAACTTTACACGTACTGTAGGTAACACGTTTGCGTCTACCCGACTGTCCGCACTCACTTTAATGAACTTCCTTGCAGGTTGCGCATGTGTTGCGCTCGGCGGAATCTTCCACGTTATTGGAGATGGTTTCACGCTGGTTTATTCCCCTAGGAAGTTCCATTTCGACTGCTACGGTTGGATATAATGGTTGAGTTTCATGGAAGGGCATGCGTGCCGCAGGTTGAGATTTGTCCACGCGGGCATAAGGTTCGTTTGAAGTTCCTTCTTCAACTGCTTGAGGAGACGACTCAGGATGGTTGCGTTTCCCCAAGTGCAGCAGGAGGTTTGTAATAGAGGAGAAGATTGCTCCCAGTAGGTGCAAACTCCATCCATACACTGAATGCAGTGCATAACCGTGTATCGCAGTGTCTGCAATTAATTTAATGAGCCTTATCAACATCCAGATACCAATAAATCCCGCACTGGCAGTCCCAAACTTCAGAAAGCCACCCCACAATTTTTCACCGGCAGAGGTAGCTATTCTATCAAGGGTCTGCTCATCGAGAAAACCTGAGAGAGAGATGCCCGCCAAAGGGACGCGTTGTCCGGCTGCAGTCCGTGCGAAAGTGTTGAGGAGAGCGGTACTCTCGACAGGGAACATGATGTGGTCGCGTAACCTGGAGAGATCTTCCTGGGAATAAATTCCACTATCAGCAAGATGCTCGGCGTCAACATATTTCCAGACGGGTTTAGTCATTGGTTCTAAGGTCTGAGGTGACAGTACTGCAGCAGGTTTCGGAGTAAGACTTATCCAGCCTCCCTTTATCTGATACATAACAGGTATGAGAGGGTTGCAGTCGATTGGCGTACCGCTATTAACTAAAATGTGAGTTTTAGGAGATAAATACATAGATCTATTTTGTAAAGATACTGGTAGTTCTAAATAACAGATTTCGGTGGTGCGACGCGTAACTTCGATTGGAACGCACTTAATAATGTGAGCTACTTCACCCGAAATCGTGGCCATGTAGCCAGGACCTTTCATTAAGTTGTATGCAAAAACATCAGGTTGGGTGTGAGCTATCGATATAGCGTTTTTCAAAACCTGTTGTTCTAATTTACACTTTTGTTCAAGAATGTTATGGTATAGGTCTTGCATTTGTGTCTTTAAATGTTTCTCGACGTAGACAAATTTAGAGTTGATGTAAGTGAAAATATCTAAATTGTCGACAGAAATTCTGGTGAGTTTAGCAAAGAGGTTATTTTTATTTGTTTCTACGATTAGCAATTTAGGGTGTTCGGTTTGTATCAAGGTATAGCCACACACGTTATATTCAGATTTTTTGGATAAAGCAAAAGTGACATCTTTTGTTATTAGTGAGTATACAATAGGGTATTGAGTGTTCGAATCAGCTATTTTATAAGCTTGACCTTGATACAAGACATCATAAGCGTAGAAGTTACACGTCTCGACAGGTAGTGGGGCCCAATATACATTTCCCCCGTCTTCGTCGATACATTCGTTCCTTGAAAGCATGCATTGAATTCCTGAGCGGAGTGTAATATAATCTGTCTTTGTTCTTGCAGGCGCAAAGTAATCTCGCAGTGTAATGGTAACGGCGGCTTCAACGATAACATCGTCCCAGGTCCCGTATGGATCCGAGAAATGGCTTCCTTTGCAGGAACCATCCATGTTGGTAGTACCGGCTAAAGTGACGATCCGATAGTTGGTGGCATTGAGGAGCAATCCAATGATAGAGACGGAATTCCCCAGAACGATGGAACCCGTTTCGTGTAGACGAGCGCATTTGTGTTGATCAAGTTCTAGTAGATATTTTCTATGGCCTCCACGCACCATGGAGATATGTGAGTGCATTCCGCAATGGAATATTTGTCGATCGATTTCTATCTTGCAGGAAATGACGCCTATCTGCGAGTAATCGGCGACTTGCAGCAATTGTATATATACAGCGGTAGAGTTGGGTCGGGAATCCGTGACGTGGCATTCGCCTACGTCCAGCAAAGATACAGTAGTTACATTGAATGACGTCCCTCCGCAATCATATCCAAGTAGACCAGAGGCAGTCTTAATCAGAAGTAGCACCAAGGATATGGTGAACATCTGTAAGTATATACAGACATTAGAGAGGTAATCCAGTACTCAAAATTTGGAGTTTCAACCGGGGTCAGTCATGTGAGACAATCGTAACTTATTAGTGTGAACCAGTTTGATAGTGTCTTTGAATTGAATGCGTACATTTTCATGGTCAAGGATTTCCAGGATCTTATAGGGGCCGGAATATTCATCCGAAAATTTATTAGTTTTCCTCTCTGTTTTCAAGAATACATAGTCGCCAACGTGAAAATTTATTTGATTTGAATTTCTGTCGTAATAACGTTTTGAGCGGGCTTTTGCTCGTTCCAAATTGGTTTTAGCGATTTCTTGTGCTTCACTTATATGATCAAAAAGTTCAAGCAAGTGGTGTTGATACGTTTCCACTCCTCCTTCTACAGGCTGACGACTGGATGGAATCCTGGCCACCTTCCCGAATACTAATTCATGAGGCGTGAATTTTGTGCCTTCGTGAACACTTGTATTATATGAAAATGTAGCTCTCTCCATAAACTTATCCCATTCTTCGTTTCTGTCGATGAAAGTCTTTAGGTATTCTATAAAAACGTGATGGGAACGTTCGACGGATCCGTTAGCTTGTGGATGATAGGCAGAAGTACGATAATGTTTGATCCTAAAGCGTTTGGCGATATTTTTCATCAGGTAACTTAAGAAATTTGTTCCCTGGTCGGTTAAAATAGCTTTCGGGCATCCGAACCGGCAAATGAAGTGATCGACGAATGCTTCCGCTGTTGTTGTTGCGCTTGTATCTTCCATTGGTACAGCGATCGAATATTTAGTAAGTAAATCTTGTATCGTTAAAATATATTTATTACCACGTCTAGTTTTGGGCAGAGGGCCCATCACATCCATCGCGACCTTATCAAATGCAGCTCCCGGCGTATCAGTAAGAACCATCGGTTGTTTGGTTTTTAGTCTTACTAGTTTTTTCAGTTGACACTCGCGACAATTTCGTATGAACTCTTGGACTTGGATTTTGATATTATTCCAATAGTAATCTTGACGAATCCTGAGATACGTTTTCGTCACACCCTTGTGTCCGCCTACAGTTGATCGATGATATTCACTGATGATGTTTGGTCTCTCTTCTTCAGGGGGGACCGTAGTCAAACCTTCGCAAATGGTGATAGAAACGGGCCTATGATCGAAAGTGTTTTGTAATTCTTCAACGATTAATGGCCAAGGTATATCGTCTAGTTGTTGGGTTTTTGCTATACTAAAAGAATTCAATTGAAGTTCGACCGTTACATCCAACAAAGAACGAATTGTCTCTTGAAATATGTTCCAATCCATAATAGTGGTGAGTCTCTCTTTGACCGGTAGTATGATTAGATTTTTATTATTAACTCCACATACCCGCGCGCGACCAAGAGTCAAGTCTATCAGTGGTGGAACCTTACGGAGTTCGTGAAATTCTTTAGCTCCGTTATCGCATGGGTGTCCATCGACTGTTGTTAAAATAACCAAATTATCCTTTTGCATGGATAATCTGTCTCGAGTAGTTCGTATTTTAGCTCGAGTAAGATGCTGATACATTGCTCCGTTGTCTTCTTCATCCGATAAATCAGATTCGCTGGTTTGTTCGTCAAGCTCGTTATTGTCAGCGGGAGGTAACTGAATCTCGGCTCCATCAGCAGGAGACACGACGAATGGCATGGAATCTCCCCCTAATTCTGAGCTTCCTTCTACGATGTTGGATGCGGAAGGAGGAGACTGGGATTGATCTTCCTCGCTAGATTCGCCAAGGGTTTCAAATTGAGATTGAGTGGGTGAGGGTGGTTCTGAATCTTCTTCTGGCGATAGGAGATCGATTATCTCGGCAGGCGAGTTTACAACGGCCAAAATTTGGGGATTCCGAGAAAGAGCGTCGGCGTTATGGTTCGCGGATCCTGATTTATACACAATTTGATAGTCATACTCTTCTAATTTGAGTCTCCATCTCATAAGTCTCGAGGTAGGGTCTTTCACTTTGTAAAGCCAAGTAAGAGGTTGATGATCGGTAACAAGAGAAAATTTGTGTCCATATAGATAAGGTCGGAAATGATGTGTGCAGTATATGATGGCTAAAAGTTCCTTTTCTATAGTAGAGTAATTTATTTCGGCGGGGTTTAGCACGCGAGACACATATGCTATAGGGAGGTCTTGTCCGATAATCCCCTGGCTAAGAACTCCGCCTACGGCCGTGTTCGATGCGTCGGTGGTGAGTATAAATGGTTTTGAAAAATCCGGATACTGAAGGATAGGTTGTTGGCATAGAGCTGTCCTTAGGAAGTCGAACGCCTCTTGTTGTTCGGATTTCCATGAGAAAGGGACGTTTTTCTTCAAAAGTTTGGTCAGTGGCTTTGTTAATCCTGAAAAGTTGGGTATGAAACGGCGATAATAGCCGGCGAGTCCTAAAAACTGTTTGATATTTTTGGAGTTTTTGGGAGTCGGGAAATTCTTAACAGCCGCTGTCTTTTCTGGATTAGGCTGCACTCCATTCTTTCCAATTATGTGGCCTAGATAGCCAACTTCATGTCGTAGAAACTCACATTTGTCTGGTTGCAGTAGTAAGTTAGCATCTCGTAGGCGACTCATTAGTTTTTGTATTTTTATGTCGTGCTCTTGCAGTGAACTTGCATATACAACGATATCGTCCATGTAGACGAAGAGTTCGGCTCCTTGTAAGCCGGTGAGGATTTGGTCCATCAGGCGTTGGAAAGTAGCTGGGGCGTTCTTCAAGCCAAATGGCATCCGATTGAACTCGTAGTGACCATGAGGCGTAGAGAACACTGTTTTATGAGCACACGAAGAATCCATGGGGATTTGATGAAATCCGCTAGCAAGGTCAAGGACCGAAAAGTACTTGGCTCCCCCGAGTTGGTCTAAGATGTCTGAGATATTCGGTAACGGGTAAGCATCCCCGACAGTTTTTTCGTTGAGAGTCCTGTAGTCGATTACCATTCTCCATCTTCTGTTCCCTTGAGAGTCTGCTTTCTTTGGAACTATCCATACCGGGGAATTGTATGGTGAAGTCGAGGGTTTAATGATATTATTTGATAACAGTTGTGAGACTTGTTTGTTGATCTCTCCTTTGTGTACAGGTGGGAATCGATATTGTTTGGTATTTATTGGTATTTCGTCGGTGGTGAGGATTTTATGAGTAGTAGCAGTAGTTCGTCCCAAAACTCACCAGAATATAAAACCGATCTTGATGGCGTTCCACAAGGGAAAGGACATTCTGTCTTTCCTCTGAATTGAGGTGGTCTAGTCGGAGAAGTTGAATGATTTTGTTGCTCCGCGACTCTGAGTCGGAGAGAGTATGAGACGTACAATTATCTTCATTTGAACATCCTAAGACGCTTAAAATAGATTGAGGGGGGGATATAGAAAGGTTGGATTCAGTGAAATAGCATAGGTTGCCTAAGGATTTTTCCTGTCCTAGAACAGGTGAAGGCAATGGTTCTATCGGTTTGGCGATAGTGGAAATGGAATAACTTATCGAGTTAGAGTGTCGCTTCTGCGATTCCTCTTGAGTGTCATCATCGCTAAGATGATAAGGTCTCTGGGAGACCGATTTAGAATCGAAACAATCCATCATGAGTTCTCCGAGGTTAGCAACCTGCGAGACTTCTTGTAATCGAATAGTAGGAACAAGAACCTCGAATTCAATTTCAGTGGTGTTGATAATTCGAATAAAAGCTTTATCGTTGATACAAGTGACCAATGAGTCTCCAAGGAAGATTCCATCCCTCACGTACATTCGTGGTACATATCCAGTTCCTATCTCTGGATTTAATACTTTTATCATTAAACCTACGTTACTTCTTGGTGGTACCACGATACTTGCAGAGGTTTTGAAAGGTATCTTATGTTGGTTCCAGGTAATATGGTTGGTATCATAATCGATTCGTGCATGATGTTCGGTAAAGAATGAAGACCCTAATATTCCCTGTTGTGCGATAGGAAAATCATCGGTTACAACATGAAAGATTATCGGGATATCGCGAAGATAGATGTATACTGTTCCGAGAGTTTTTATAATATTTTCCGTGATTCCTTTTAAATTCAAAATGTTTTCACTATTAATAGGTACGTTATGATCTAGAATACCAATTTTTATGATATTCGGCTGAGCTCCTGTATCGAGCATCAGAGCTGCTGGCTTGCGGAAAGAGCAAGAATCTAATTCGATGGTTGGGACGGTTCCAGAGCTGAGTTTGACGACGGCGACTCTGGTATCTTGGTTGTTATTGGGTATAACGGGCGCGTGGTCGCCTCCCCTCGATTTACGCCCGACGTCGAGGGGCTGGGCAAGTTTCCCTGATTGTTATCGCGCATGGCATTGTTATATTGTCTTTTCTTACATTCGGAGATTAGGTGACCAAAGTTTTTACAGTATGCACAGATTTTAACTCGAAGGGAAGGGTTAGGAGAAGAGGGTTGACGGCGATCTGGTTGCATAACGGAAATTGGCGGTATTGTTCTTCGGTTCTGATCAGTAGTTGAGATGTTGCGAACAGGGTTCGGTTTCGTATCGCGCTGGCGAACGCGATCGCGTTCGAGCCTCTTACTAATGAGTATTGCTTTATTATAAGCTTCTGAGAGATTTCGGTAACCCTCCATGCGGATTTCGGTACGATACTCGGGGGTTAAACCCTCGAAGAATGATTCTAGGGCATATGAATCTATCTGCTCAATTTCGAAATTATTGAGAGGTCGGCCAAATTGATTTTGATCTCCTTCGATTATAGCATTGCGCAAATCCTTTACACGGCCGATATAATCTAAAATATGCTCTGAGGGTTTTTTGAAATTGATGCTTAATTGTCCGCGGTAATAGTTAGAAGTCCGTACCGGTCCGAATGTGCGTTTTAAACAATCTATGAACTGATCGACTGTATTATGAATCTCATCTTCAACGGCTAGGTATGCATGACCTGTTAGCTTATTTCTTAATAATCGGACTAAATGATTTTCGTTAGTCAATGGGATAAGTTCCTTAGCGCGTTTGCAAGCGCGTGCAAATTGTAAAACGGGCATATTATGTCCGTCGTATTTCGGCACGAGATCCAAAGCGTCTCGGATCGATGAGTTAGAATAATTCACTTCCGTATGTTGAAAAGGATTCGGTGGATTAGGTGATAATCTATCAAAGAATGTGTTATCTTGCGTAATTCGATTCTCTCTAGTCTCAGCGTCTTGCAATGATTTATTGGAAGCAGAGTTGGATAGGCTATTCTGTACATCACCTACGCGTTTCTCTAAGATTTGAAATCGTTCGCTTAAAGTTTTCAAAAAGGAAAGATCCTTTTGGATCGTGTTTAACATAATATTAAAATTACTGATATCTGAATTAGCGTTTTTAATTCTTTCGAATTCCTCTCGTTGTTTTTCGAGTTCTTCCTGTCGAAGCGATACAGCATCACTCTGTTCTTTTAATTGTTTCTCTTTTTCTAGATATTGATTTCTGAAAGCGTCCATCTCCGCTTCGGATAATGGCTGATCAGCAAAATCTAGGCGAGTACGATGGCACTGAGATCGCGTACCTTGTGCCATCCCACCGCTGTCACCAGTTTCGTTCTACAAGGTGTTGTTACGTCCCGAGATGGTGTAGAACGGTTAATGGAAATTGGGAAAGGACATCTAGTGTATTTATGTTCAATGGCGGCGCTGGACACGATTACACACTATATTTTCAGATTAGAAGCCGCGACCGAGCGGAAATCGGGGAAATATGTTTTATTAATATGATAATCGGGCTATGGTGTTGTATTGTAAGGTTACGATTGTTGGTATAATTGGTTATGAGATTACGATTCGAAGTTATTTAATGTGAAAGGAATGATTTTTTTTGGGTTGTTGTAAAATATAACACAAATAAATAGTTACATTAAAATAATAATAATAAAGAAAATAGTAATAATAATAGTAATATAGTGATAGTGATGAAATACAACTTAGTCGATATAAAAATATGAAATATGTAATAATAATGAGATAAGATGAATAGATAATTAAATTCTAAGTTATCTTTGTAATTCATATAAATAATGATATTAAAATGAAGTGAAAACCAACAATATACTATAAGCAAATCAAATAATATAATATAAGAAAATCAAATAATATAATATAAGAAGATCAGTAATATAATATAAGTAAATCGAATATAATATAAGAAAATCAAATAATATAATGTAAGAAAATCAATAATATAATATAAGTAAATCGAATATAATATAAGAAAATTAAATAATATAATGTAAGAAAATCAATAATATAATATAAGTAAATCGAATATAATATAAGAAAATCAAATAATATAATATAAGAAGATCAGTAATATAATATAAGTAAATCGAATATAATATAAGAAAATCAAATAATATAATGTAAGAAAATCAATAATATAATATAAGTAAATCGAATATAATATAAGAAAATCAAATAATATAATGTAAGAAAATCAATAATATAATATAAGTAAATCGAATATAATATAAGAAAATCAAATAATATAATGTAAGAAAATCAATAATATAATATAAGTAAATCGAATATAATATAAGAAAATCAAATAATATAATGTAAGAAAATCAATAATATAATATAAGTAAATCGAATATAATATAAGAAAATCAAATAATATAATGTAAGAAAATCAATAATATAATATAAGTAAATCGAATATAATATAAGAAAATCAAATAATATAATGTAAGAAAATCAATAATATAATATAAGTAAATCGAATATAATATAAGAAAATCAAATAATATAATATAAGAAGATCAGTAATATAATATAAGTAAATCGAATAATATAATATTAGGAACGATGGTACCTTGAATTGTTAGAGGCAAGTTATTAAATGAATTAGAATTCTAGTGACTTCGTTTTCCTTTCCTTTACTTTTCCTTTGTGATTGTAAGATTCAGCGGTTTGAGATAGTGACTGCACTCTCTGACAGTTTGGTAACGACTGTGTTCTTCGGAGGTTCGTTCACCACTGTCCCGTCCGCGCCCAAGCCGTACCTCTAGCGTTGGGCCAGGCGCAAAGGGGAGGGGCACACAAAGCACTCCTCGACTGAGCATTTATTTTGTACTACAATTATTTGAAAATTATGAGAATTATGAGAATTATGACAATTATGAGAAAATAGGAAAATAAAAGAAAGGGAAAGGAGAAAAGAAAAAAAGACTACCTAATATTTCGAAGATATCATTAATGCTTAAAGGTAAATCTTATTATTCAAAACGAGAATTCATTTTCCTTCGTCTCGCGATAAGACATAATTTTATTTTATTACTATTATTATTGTTTTCTTTTGGATGTAGAATTTGGAAATATAATTCTATAACTTAATTTTCTTTTCTCGAATCATCTCCTCTTTTGTTCTCGATGCTGCAACTGTAGGAGAGGCGAAAGAGCGTTCGATAGCCTTAGTTTATACTATAGGGGAGGCTTATCGCACTCAAATATTTCTAATGTAAACTTTCAAACGAAGGGCCAACTCGGAGAGCCTTTCGTTGCGCAGCAAAATTTAATTGACGACGAAAATGAATTAAATGAATTCTCGCTTTACTATTGATTATCTTAAAATCTTAAAATCTTAATATTTAAAGTTATATATATTTTAATGTTTAAAATCGCGCATGCGTTATTTAAAGTGCCGTTCGATTTACTACGTCATTTTGGATGAACGTCCGCAAGTTTAATTTTTCTGCGGACGTTACAGCGGCATATTTTGTATAAACCTTTAAATAATTTTAAGCGGTATATTCTTTTATTATGTGTATACCAAAGATTTGACGGTGCTGTCTCGTAACACAGTCATTCATAAATAATTAAAAATTTTTGAAAAATTTACACTGAACATGACTAGAGGTACTCTCGGCGCTGTGACGTGACATCTCTATCCGTGGAGAAGTTCGGTCCCCGAACTTTATAACTTATTCAACATATTTTATATTTCGAGTGTTTAGGCTACATGTGAATGGGATATATATATATATATATATATATATATATATATATATATATACATAAAAAAATTTAGTTTATTTGTGTGTAGGCTTACTATTATTTCTTTATTATTAACTAATATTATTAATTTGTCATTTGCGTAACTCGTATGTATATGTATGTAATAGGATGTCGTATTATCTTCTTCTTCCTCCGCCTTTATTGTTAGTATAATACTATCATTATTAAGATTGTTAAAGTTACTTGTGAAATGACTAAGAGTAGAGTAAGTTACTTGCATAGATTTTATTTATTTAATTATTGGTCTTCTACGTAAGACAGATTATATATATATATATATATATATATATATATATATATATATATATATATATATATATATATATAGATAATCTGTCTTACGTAGAAGACCAATAATTAAAAAAAGAAATAAAAAAAAATGATGAATCGAACATACTCGAAATAAATATACAAATATACTACTCTGAAAACAGATAATGCAGATTATTATATATATATATATATATATATATATATATATATATATATATATATATATTCATCATTTTTTTTTTATTTCTTTTTTTTTCTAAGTCCTTGATCTCTCTATATATATTTTTTATTCGCTATCATTATTTCTATTATTATTATTATTATTATGGTTATTATTATTATTATTATTGTTATGAGGGATATCCTAAAGGATGGACTTCGAGTGGTTTGGTAAGGTTAACGTGCAAACAATCCTTTCCCATCACCTTTTCACGTTATTGTTTTTATTTATTAGTATTTATTACATTGAAAGAAAAAGTTGTGTATATAGTTTATGTGTATGTGTATTCGCTTATGATATAATAGTTGAATGTATAATATAATGATTTATGACAAATAATATGCGGTTATATAATTATGTAGTAATGCAAAAGAAGTTACTTATATAATAGTTTAGTGTTATTATGTACGCGCGGTCATTGTCCGCTACTAGATAGCCTTTCGTGTTATCGCGGCGCATGTTACAGTATCTCATATGAAATAACTATCTCACATGTATAATTTATACGCCGGCATAGAATTTAGATTTAAATAATTGCGATAATAAGGAGGCACATGAATCTCTTGTGATCGTTCGAGTGGGGGAGAACCTAGCGGAATCGGGATAGCTCGCTCACCTACGGCGTGTTCTCGATGTCGTAGTGATTCCAAGTTGTCATATGTCCTCCTGGGTTGCTCCTCTGGCCGTGTCATGACGTTGCGTCTGTAGTTGCTCGGCTGTGGATCCATTTCCATATATTCTGGTGATTCAAGGCCACTCGGATTTCCTGTCGCGGCGGCGGAAACAGATCGGTGGTACTCGTCCTCGGCAGCTGAATCATCAGTGGTTTCGGCGGTAGATCAGGTGGCGACCGCGGCAGATTGCCAGCGGCATCTATCCTTTCATCGATCTCATTCAATAAATCTCGAATGAGATCGGATGTCGGAGTAATGGTGTGAGATTCTCGTGGGGAAATAGCCTCATATTCTCGCCTGAGAAGTTGCACGGGCTCCCTAGACTTCTGGGTCAGTCGGCCCGACGTCCATGCCTGGTCCGACATTTCGTCCTTCCGGCATAGGGGAAATTTCTTCGTTTATCATTGTATGGCCAGATGGTGGATTTCTGGTATAGGAGCGGCTGGCTCGTAATATTGGTCCATGAGGATATCTGCGCTGCGTAGTCGTCCTAGCACACGATGTCAACGTCTTTCGCTAATGCGTTTCTGCATCTGCTCTTAGTCCTTGTAAGCGGAAAACCAAAGAGTTAATAATAATATTTCTCACCCAGTGATTTCGCACTTACGACTCGGTTTTATTTTTCCTCGTTGCGATTGTCTTCAGTGTTTCCATCCGGTGGGAGTTTTTCCGACTTGGAAGATGCTCGGCATCAGCGTTTTTATTCGCAATCAAAAGGAAGAGGGAGACTCTTTATTCCTTTGTCTTTTAAGACAGGATCGTCTGTATGCTTGTGATATTACATTACAGATCCAAGAATTTCTGCAGGCCAAGGACAAGGCGAACAGGAGGATCCCGAGTAATCCAATACTGCATGTGGTTGCACTATATATGATGAAGCGCGAATTTTGTAATTTCTTTTCTTTGATCTGTCGCGCCTTTTTTATAATATCATTAAACGATGCTTCTATATTGCTATGATTGGTTATCCAAATTTCACGCGCAGCTTCTGTGAAATTAATTTTATATTCCCTTTGAATAGGCTTATAAAATTCTAAAATGCTTAAATTACTCGCGGGGATGAATTGTTGAGCGAGCGTTGTAGTCTGGTAGGCTGGATGACTCATAGTGACCGTTCTCGCTCTAATCTTATATCCTTGTTGCATAGAAATTATTCCGGAATTATTTATTTCAAATTGCTTTGTTGTATGACGACAATTTAGTCGCACAATTTCTTTTTCTGTTGTAGAGTAAATCCAATTTCCTGGAGTAGTCAGAGCTTTCCAGTATGTATCTTGAAGTTCCATAATTTTTATTTTACATTTATTAGGCTTTATACTTTTATTCAATAAAATCTCGACGTCACAGCTTGGAGTCTGCCTTATCTTTTTCAAGGGAAACGTATCTGGGCAGATAAAAATCCTGTCGGATGCTATGCATTCCTCTAGCTCTCCTTGACGGAATTCGTAGAAATTGTCGGCGTCCTCATTTAATGCGCTATGTCGGTTTCCATTGTTGCAAATTTTGTTGTGTCAAATGACTGTTTAACGGGTAATGGTATTGATTTATAAAGTTTATATTTTCCAGGTGTTAGCAATGGAATTTGCAAAACATAAACAAGACGATCTTGTAGATATGCAACGTGCAAGGTAGAAATTTTTATTAAACGATCGATTCCCTCTTTATTAATAGCTAAAGGAAATTTAGCATACGGAATTTGTTCTTGAATGTGTTTGGAATTTTTTATTAAATATTGTAGTGATATTATTGGTGGATGTATTAATCCTTGTTTTCCGAATAATATTCCGTCTATTAGAATATTCAAATCGATTTCATGTTCTAATATTGCTATATTTATATCCTCTATTACTCGTTCGATATCGTCATTAATTTTATTTCGAATAATTATGTCGGTTACGTTTTTATATTTATCATCTATACTGTCGAAGATCGGCTAGCTGTGTTTTTATCTTCAGGATCACGTTGTACAGTTCCCCGAAACGTGAGCGCGTTGCGATAGTTTGATTGATAAGTAGCGTCGCAAGATCGTTGGTTTTATTTTCGATATGTTCTATCGCATTATTAATATAATAAAAATCTTCTGCAGTTAGTGTTCCAAATAAAACTTTACTCATTTGCCCGATGAATTCTAGGGGAGCTCTTTTCATTCGTGATCCTATGAGCAATTTGTGAATATGAAATTTATATTGCTTTATCTTATTAATTTTCCTTGTTAATTCTACGAGTTGTTTTTGATCAGTACTACATGTGTATGGAATTTGGTCACATTGCAATTTTGTTCGATTTATTTCACGTTGAAGCCCTTCGGATATGCCTATGACATCATCTAAATTGATGTACATTATCATTTTCCAAGATATATCTGACGTGCGCATCTCGCCTAACGCCTCGTAGAATATTCCTCGTGGATTATTTTTTAATTCTGTTATTGAATATTCATTCTCCGTCATCCCTGATCTGGAATGCGAGTAGGCTTTGTTCTATTTACATGTATAATTTTGGTTTTATTTCGAGAGATTAAAATTTTTATATTATTATTTTCTAAAACTTCTATTATTTTGTACGGGCCGGTATATTCATCATCAAATTTATGACTCTTTTTCGGCTTTAATAAATAAATAAAATCTCCCTCCTTATATCTTTGTGTTTTTAATTTTCGATCATAATAGTATTTATAACGGTCTTTAGAGTTGCCTAAATTTGATGCTGCCAATTTTCTTAAATCTGCTAATTTGTCAATTAATTCATTCACTTAATTATTATAAGTTTCAAAATTGTCATCATTTTTTATTTGAGAAGGTAAACGTGCTATTTTTCCAAATATTAATTCATAAGGAGTAAATTTCGTTCCTTCGTGTACGCTAGTATTATACGAAAACATAGCATGTTCGAGCCAATTATCCCAATCTCGCTCGTTGGTAATATAATGCTTTAGATATTCGGTTAATACATGGTGACTTCGTTCTATCGAACCATTTGATTGTGGATGAAAGATGGACGTACGATAGTAGTAAGTGGGGCACTATGGCGCGTCAAAACAAACCCCCACCACCTTCCCACTGGCGCCAGGGGCGTGGCCAAAAACTGACAGCCACGTGGAAATGGAGCGTCCTGATTGGTCGGTGGGGATGGAAGGTGATAATTAGGTAATTAGTGGGAGCGTTCTGATTGGCTGGCTCCATAGCTGCCAGACGCGTGATTGGCTCTACCCATAGTGCCCCATGCGTGCGATTGGTTGTCGAAATGCTAGACGAGATAGGGAAAGGGTGAGAAAGCGTCTGGGCCCGATCGGAGTCCGAAAACAAAATGTTGACTGCGAAAAGAAATATGACGGGTCTGTAAAAGGAATATACTTGTCGAGAATGGAATGCGATTTTTTGTTCACGTGGGATGGAGCGAAGAGAAGAAAACTGATTTTTTTGTGGAATTTACTGGTTGTATACGGGATATGAAGAATCACGTTTTTCTTAGGGCGAAAGGTTTCTCGGCGTCTCATAGTCGCTGAATTTAGATAAATTTCTCGACTCGTTTGACATTTTTTGTATGGGGGAAATATAGGTTACGAGTGGATATAGGTTTTGAAGACATGAGATTTTCGGTGCGTAATAACCATTATTTACCAGGTCGTACGGTATTTGGCTGGAGGAAAACGGGAACAGACAGGTTCGCACTAAAGGTTTCTGATGACGACGACGACGACGAACTTAGAGTTATACGAGGATTTTATCCTATCCACAAACACGCGGGCTGAAAAAATTTTCTTTCGACGTGACGATAACTATGTAGGCATACTGAAGGGAGAGAGAGAGAGAGAGAGAGAAACGTGTGGGTCAGGAAAGCATAGAGGTACTAGAAGGCAATAGAAAAACACGTTCGCGCAGGCCTGCGTAAATGACTTTCAAAAAGGAAGAGTTGTGAAAAATTTAGGATAAAGGGAGAGATAAAGAAACGACGTAAATTTGAATTTATGTTACCAAGTATAAGTCGAATTTATTTTTCGCATATATGAATATGTTTTGTTACAGAGTTATTCTTCTTGTTACAAAATTAAATATAGGAATATTATATAAAAATTATAACTCACGATTCAATAAAATTATAGTAGTAATTTCTTTAAATTTTAATGTAATTAATTCTAAAAATACAATATCAAAATATGCATCCAAAAATGGTAAATTATTTATTTGCGTTCTCACAGCAAGTTCGATATCCTTTTGGTTGCCTCGGACGGTGAGTTTGATGATATCGGCGTCGATGTAATTGTTAGGTAGACATAGTTCTATCTCCTTGATCAAATAACGTGCGCACTCGTTAACAGTATCGACGACGGATGCTAGATGGTTTATACGAGCATCGACACATTTGGCGATATTCTCCATCCCTTGAAAAGTAGCTTGTTGCATTACAACTGCAACGGAATAAGTTTTCCTTTTTTCACGGAGGTTGTTCCGCCGTTTTCGCGTCTGCTTGCGTATTTCCGGTATTGTTTTCTTTAGGAAAATTTTCATTTTCCTTATACGTCACCAATACAGCTTTCGCACCGTAGGCAGAGGTGAAGTTGATGAATATGTTTGCAAATGTGATGGGATTTACTTTGCTTTTGCTGCTTCCGTTAAAGTATGCGCTCATGTACCGAATACTGTCTTGAAATTGTTGCCACGTGTCCGGATCAAAGCTGATTCCTTCTGCAGAATTACCACTCAATTTAACGACAGGCTCGAAGATCTTTTCTTTAGATAATTGTAATCCCACGTGTAATTTCTTCGTATGAGAGGTATTGAGAGGGTACGTCGTAGAAAGCAGCAAATTTTGTTCCACATTTTGCACACAGTTCTTAAATATCTTGCGAATGTTTTCTAGTTTAGTGGGATTCGCAGCTTCTTGTTGTCCGGCCATATTACTCGATGAGAGAATTTGAACAAAATGTTCACTTTTAACAAACGAAAACTCGGAGGGATATTTTCGAAGTAGACGCTTCGAATGTCGCTACTCGAGTGAAGCAGTGTAGCGGTATATTACCTTACCTATATCGCATCATCCCCTCCTTTGAAATAAATAAAAAAGTACGATTTATAAATAATATACAGTTAAACCGATTCTAGAAGATTCTAGAAGAAACGCGTATTTTCGCTTTGTCTCTGCTTTTTTCAAGGAAAAACTTTCCTCGAATAACAGAATTATTACAGATTCGATCATGCTCGAACACGCGAGAATCTTCGATGTTAGATGAGAAAAATTTTAAATAAATAAATTATTGAACATTCGAATAATCTATAATTTTACGTTGCTCTTTTTTTCAAGGAAAGAATTTTCTCGAATAAAGCGAATATTACAGGTTCGATCACGTTCGAACGTGTCAGGGTATTAGATGAGAAAATTTAAAAATCATCGTAAAATCATCGTAAAATTATCGCATAAAATGCAGAAACTATTTCAAGAAGAAGAAGAAGAAAGTATCGAAATATACAATAGAAGCACGAGTAAGAAATATTTTATAAATGTTTAAAATTTGTTAATGTTTAATTTGTTAAATGTTTGAAGAAGCGAGAACTTTCCTTCCGAAAAATTTAAATAACTATTTATTTGGACGTGCTATATATCTGGCGCCATTTATACGCCGTTAGTAAACAAAAAAAAAGTGAAATCGAAAAAGGGTCAAGCTACAGGTAATATAAATTTTTCAAGAAAAAATAATTTATTACTTGGGCCGAAATAGCATTTTCACCCTCGCGTTCTCCTCGAAACTACGAGATAATTCTATAATTTTTTATAAACCACTTTTGGAAAAGATTTTCCCTATAAATAGAGCGTCTAGCGCTATTGGAAATCTATTTCCGAGTTGAACTCTTCTCTGATTCTACTACGGTTTTGTCGTGCGGTATTTAAAAGTTCGTGTTCGTGATATTTTGCTTGAAAAAAATGGCTAGTGTAATTATTAAAAAAATCATAAAGTTAGCATCGAGGTTGGATATCCGCATAAACGCGGATAAATTTTTATTTAAAATATCCAACATTTCGCTCGATGCTAATTATTTACTTTTTACACGTTTTTCGTGCGAATGTTCGGATACGATATTGGGGGTGCTATATCAACTGGGTTACTTCGCTGGCGACGAGCGTTTACTCCGAATTGCCGGAGAAATAATCGAAACGCGACGCGCGGTTGGGCACGAAGAGGAGGATGTGGGTGGTCACATCCAAAATCTCCTCTCTCACCTCCACAATGGTAAGTGACTCTATTATTTTTATAAAAGTAACTCATATATCAAACTAACGATTTAGCTAATTTTTAATAATAAATTATAGTAAGAAATGCACGCCAAAGAAGCACTGCGGTGGTGAATCCGCTCACGCAAATTCGAAGGCGACGAGCGGAGGATGAGATAGAAGCAGGTCCAGCACGTAAGCAATATTATTAAAAACTAGACAGGAGTAATGTTAAAAAATAAAAATTTTCCAAGATTAAAATATTAAATGTTTTTAGGAAGGGCACGTGTTGAACCTACGCCGGAATTAGTGGAGGAGGTGCCTGAAATTATTCAGCTCTCATCTGGTAGGTTTGCATTTTTAAATAAATAATTTTTAAAACAAATAATAAAAAATTAGAAAATCTTAATACAACTTTGTTTTTAGATACGGAAGTAAGTACTCCAGATCAGCGAGTGTTTTCACCCGGTAAGTCAATAGAGAGAAAATATTAATTAAAATACATAATATCTTTATTGATTAAGGTCATAATATTATTATCGAAAATAAAAATTTACGATATTTTTTTCTTAGAATACGACCACATGTACTCCCCCGTAGTCCCGGGAGAGGGAATTTGGAGCAATGAAGAAGGGGAAGAAGAAGAAGAAGAGCAGCAAGAAGAAGAAGAGCAGCAAGAAGAAGAGGAGGAGAAGGAGGAGGAAGAGGAGGAGGAGGAGGAGGAGGAGGAGGAGATGGAGGAACGCGAGGGAGAACCCGAAGGGGAAGAGGAAATTGGAGAAACACCGCCTGGTATATAATCTTTTTTCTTACTTTTCACGATTTATGTTCGTATTCAATTTTAAATTATCGAATTTTTTAATAGGAATTCCTCCCAGCCCTATTCTCCATGCGAGAAGAAGACGTTAACGATAAAAGGCGAGTTACCTCGGAAAAATACTCATGTTTACTAAATTAAATACGAACATAATATTGTAAGCAAACTCAAAGTATTTTCTATAAAATATGTTTCTAATTTTTTTGTAACTTTTGCACAGAAGCGAGCAATGAAGAGCCGCAGCGTGGAGGAGGGCTTCCACCTCGGGAAAATTTGGAGGAGGGGAGGTGGAGGAGGAGCAGGAAACAGCAGGCGAAGAAAGAAGAGGAGGAGGAGGAGGAGGAGGAGGAGGAGGAGGAGGAGGAGGAGGAGGCGGCAGAGGAAGGAGGACAAGTGGAAGAGGAGGAGGAGGAGGAGGAGATGACGGGAGAAGAACAAGTGGAAGAGGAGAGGGAGGACGAAGAGGAAATGGAACAAGAGCGTGTTGGCCACGAGGTCAGAAATTTTAATCATTTGTTATTAATCGGGGAAAATTCGCGCCGCTTTAGAAATTTCGCGTTATTAGGAAGAGAGGCGATATTCCGTGTGCGTCCGCTACCCGAAGGAGCCGATGTCTATAATTGGCTTGAAAACGCGTTCGCGGAAATTCATGCCTACGCGTTACATACCTCCGAACCGCACGATTATGTGGGATTTTCATTCGATTCGGAGGATTTAACGCACGGCCCGGCGGGATTATCGTTTCGACCGGCCCGCGACTTAACTCTCGAGGACATTTGGCGCCTCGTGAGTTCAGTAGCGCAAAGTGCCGGAGGTCTCGATATCGCGCAGGATTTTAACGTACGCGTTTTCAATGTCGCGGTACCCAGAGGTCGCGGACGCGTTTCAAATAAACTCACTCGGGAAGACGTTGCGAAACGTTCGATTTTATCAATCCCCAATTCCGATAATCTATGTTTTCCCCGCTCTCTCGTGACCGCGCAAATTTATCACGAACGCGGTACGTTGCGTGCGGGGGAACTTCACGAGCGATGGAATGTGGTAAGACACCAGAATTCCTCGTTACAACGCGAACTCGCGTTGGATTTGACGAGGAGAGCTGGTGTCGCCATTCCACCGGAGGGTTGCGGGATTCGGGAAATAGAATGTTTCCAACGCTTTCTCGCCGCATCCAATATAGCTATTATTGTTTATAATTCTATTACTTTTGGACGCGGCGAGAAACCCTTATTTGACGGAAGCACGGTACTCGCCTCTCTAGAACGCGAACCTTTATATCGGCTAAATATTCTATATAACGAGCAACATCGCCATTATAGTCCGATTTTAAATTTAAAAGCAGCCGCGGGGAGTAGAGGGGGGTATTGTATTCCATGCAATATCGGGTATCGCGAGGAAAGGGGTCACCGCTGTTCAAATAAATGTTCGCGTTGTAACAACGTGCCGCCGTGCGATCAACGCGAAATCGTGGAACTCGTTAGGTGTGAGAGTTGCAAACGTTCGTTCTACGGAAACGCATGCTTCGAACATCATCGCGCGACAAAGTCGTATGACGGTAAAACTCCGACGAGCGTTTGTAACACCATTCGTCTCTGCGAAGGATGCGGGCGGGTTGTAAAAGCGTCAAAAAAACACGAATGCGGCGTTTCTTTTTGTAAAATCTGCAGTTTGCAAAAACCCGTAAATCATCTTTGTTACATGCAGCCTCTCCCCCGCGAAGACAGATCCTCCGCTGTTGAGTGCGGCGGGGATTCTTCTGTATTTGCGAGAGAGAGCGAGCAGAATAACTCAGGTGAGCGGAAATGCAAAAAGGGACGAGTGGCATTCGTGTTTTATGATTTTGAGACACGCCAAGACCAATCACTCGAGGGAACCGAAATAAAAATTCACGTCCCGACTCTGTGTGTCGCGCAACAGATTTGCGATTCGTGCGCGGAAATAGATGATTTGTCGGTGCGATGCGAGTGGTGCGGAGTACGCGAATTTGTTTTTCACCAAGATCCGGTAAAACAATTTGTCGAATTCGCAACACGCCCTACAAAACATTTTTCACGTATTATTTGCATAGCGCATAACGCGAAATCGTTCGACGCGCAGTTTATCCTTCGGCACATTGTAGAAAATTATTCCGGATTAGAACCTCGCGTAATTTTAAACGGCACAAAAATTATGGTCCTAACAGCGAATCGCACGAAATTTATCGACAGTGTTAATTATATGCCAATGCGTTTGTCAGAATTACCGAAGGCCTTCGGGTTACCGGATACTTGTGACAAAGGTGTCTTTCCGCACTTATTTAATACTGTCGATAATCAAACTTATGTCGGTCCACTACCCGATGTTCGCTATTACGCGCCCGAAACCATGCGAACAGAGGAACGCGAACGTTTTCTCGCGTGGCACGCAGAAATGTCGGGAAAGAATGTAATATTCGATTTCCAGCGTGAAATACTCGCGTATTGTCGCACCGATGTTGATATCCTTCGCCGAGCATGCATGGCCTTCCGAAAAATATTCTTGCAGCGGGGAAACGTGTGTCCATTCGAGGAATGTACAACTATCGCTTCGACGTGCATGAGAGTTTTTCGGAAAAACTTTTTGCGCGAAGGAGAAATAGGAATCATTCCTTCGGGTGGATACAGGTTTAAAGATAACCAGTCGCGCAAAGGCACGCAATGGTTAATTTTGAAGGAACGTGAGTTAGGTCATCGGATAATTCACGCGGGGCGAGGACGCGAGTATCGTTTAGCGGAAGGCATGCTCGTCGACGGATATTACGAATGCGAGAATGGTGGTGAGACGCGGCGTCACGTCTTGCAATTTCACGGTTGCTTTTTTCACGGATGCCCGTCTTGCTATCCATTAAATCGCGATAAAACGCTCGAAAATTTTAACGACACGTTTGACGCGCGTTACGAACGAACGGTTGCAACGTCTTGGCGATTACGTCGCCAAGGATATATCCTAACGGAAAAATGGGAGTGCGTTTTCGACGAAGAAATGCGCGAGAATCGAGAGATGCGAGAATTTCTCGAAAATCACCCCATGGTGCAAATCCCACCTCTCGATCCTCGCGATGCATTTTTCGGCGGACGCACCGGCAATATCGCGACTCGATACGAGATTACGGGCACCGAGAAGATACGGTACGTAGACGTATGTTCTCTGTACCCGTATGTACTCAAGACCGGAGTTTTCCCAATTGGTCACCCGGATATTTATGTGGGCGAGGAATGCGCCGATTTAATTGGAATCGCGCCAAATTTTAATTTTACTCCGGTCGAGGGTCTCGTACGTTGCCGAGTACTCCCCCCACGTGATCTCTTCCATCCTGTACTACCGTACCGCGTGCGCGGTAAATTATTATTTGCTCTTTGCCGTACATGTTGCGAATCATTTTCTCGCGACGCGTGCACTCACGACGATCCTGCGGAGCGTGAGTTCGAGGGCACATGGGTGTCCTGCGAATTACGCAAAGCAGTCGAAAAAGGTTATCTCGTGACGCGGGTAGACGAAATTTGGCAGTACAAATCTACGCGTTATAACCCCGAAACGCAACAGGGAGGGTTGTTTACCGAATACATCAACACTTTTTTACAACTGAAACAAGAGGCGAGTGGGTGGCCGAGCGAATGCAACGACGATGTTGCTAAAGAACGCTACCTGAGGGAGTATGAAGCAACCGAAGGTATCATTCTCGATAAAAACAACATCGTACGTAATTCCGGCTTACGCTCCGTCGCCAAACTCTGCCTTAATTCGTTTTGGGGGAAATTCGGCCAGCGGAGTAACCTGCCGAATACAGAAATAATAAGATCCCCTCAGCGTTTCGCCGAATTGCTGTCGAGTCCTGAACACGAGATAGTCGGTGTATTGCCCGTTAACGAGGATGCGATATACGTTTCATGGCGGTTAAAGAGCGAAGCGGTGGTACCTTCACCGATAACTAACGTGGTGATAGCGGCATACACGACGGCACAGGCGCGATTAAAATTATACGAATATTTGGAAAAATTAGATCGTCGCGTATTATATTATGATACGGATTCATGTATATATACGAGCAGCGGTGATCCCGAGGAGTACGAACCGCGTACAGGTAATTTTTTGGGTGACATGACCGACGAACTCGAGAGTTACGGGCGTGGTAGCTTCATCGAGGCGTTTGTCTCTGGCGGACCGAAATTTTACGCGTACGTGGTACGTACACCGGACGCACGAAAATATGAAATATGTAAGATAAAGGGGATTAAATTGAATTTTGAAAACTCGAGGCTGCTTAATTTTAAGAGTATTTATAATTTATTATTAAATAGGGAAAAAGAGGAGGAGGAAGAGATAAATCTGCGATTTAAAACAATTCGCCGCACCGCGTTTCACGAAGTAATAACGCGAAACGAGGTGAAAACGTGTGCTCCTGTTTTATTAAAACGCAGATTTATCGACAATCTTCTTTCTTATCCCTATGGTTTTACGATATAATATTTTACTTAAAATTAAGTTAGGTTAAGGCTCGGATTTTCCCCGTCCTCCCACAAATGTAAATATGTACAGAATATGTATACGGAATAAATATGTTTGTAAAAATTAAGATTATTTTTATTTTAGTTATAGTTTATTTTAGTATTAAATTTAAGAAAAAAATGCGAAATTTGAAAAATGTATATTATACGGTTTCGATTAGAAAATGTAAAATTACAAATGTAAATTTGCGTTTAGTTATTAAGAAAAAATATAATAAAAATATTTATTTCTCTAATTGTAAGAAAAAGTATAATAAAAATTTTGTAAAATTAAATTTTTAAATCCAATTTTTTCCCACTTTCCTATAATTTTCCTATAACTTTCTTTTATCGCTAATTTTTTATATAGAAAATATTTTGAATTTATAATAGAGAATCATTAAAATACTTTGTAAAATATCTTTTAAATTATAATCCTAAATTATAATCGCATAAGTTACGATTTTTAAATTTGTAAAAGAAAAAGTTATAAATTTTTACGTCCATAATAATAAGTATTTAATTATTTTTTCCGCGAGTAAGTTTCTCTGACTTGAATTAGCTTTCGAGGAGCACCGCGTACAAGCTCGTAAGCGACGGTGCTCTCACGGTGGACGCTCGCATGAGCGTACGAGCGAGGCTTGTCGCGGACGAGTACGAGCTCGTTACGCACAGATGCTGGCGCGAGCACATCTCCGCCGCGGTGGGGCCCTTCCGCGAGTAAGCTAATCTCAAAAATTTCTCTGAGAAAAGATTTTTTGTGTTCCATTCCTTTGTTTATTAATCTAAGTACGACGCGCAAGACGTTTATTTCGCGAAATGGATGTACGCTGGAAACATCCGTGGACGTCGATCGTGTGCGGATCGACGGGATGTGGAAAAACAATCTTTGTAAAGAGATTTCTTCGTCATTTATCCGCTATGGCAGATGTCTACTTTGAGAGAATTTTGTTTTATTACGCCGAATGGCAGGATGCTTATCAGCAACTTCAATACGAAACTCGAGATTCCGCAATCGAATTTCACGAGGGATTACCGCGTCCGGAAGATTATTCTAACGATCCAACGCGCGGGAAATTGATAATAATTGACGATTTTATGAGGGAATCGTCCTCGAGCGAAGCGATCGTGGATCTGTTTACCAAGGGAAGTCATCATAAGAATCTCAGCGTAATTCTCATCACGCAAAATCTCTTTCATCAGGGCCGTGGACAACGCGATATATCTCTCAACGCGAATTACTTTGTGGTTTTCAAAAATCCACGAGATCGCGCGCAAATCCGGCATCTCGCTCGACAAGTCTATCCCAACGATCCAAAGTTCCTCGAGGAAGCGTATCACGACGCCACGTCTCAACCTCACGGATATTTATTGCTCGATCTGAAACAATCGACTCCCGACGAGTATCGTTTTCGCACGTGCATATTTCCCGATGATACGCTGAACTACGTTTACGTATCGCGCAGATCCTTTTCCGGAAGTTTCGTATAAAAGTATCGTACTCGCATTCTCTTGCGACAGTCGCGCAACTTCCTCGTGATGAAGAAGAGAAGAGAATCCTCGGTTAATGCGAGAAAAATCGCAGAACGTTCGATCGGTAAGAAAAATATCTGTCTTCTCAAAGCGCTGTGTTATTTGAACAAAAATCAACGCGCCTCTTTCTTACGCCAGGCGGATGAAAAATTCATTCGTTGTATCCGCGAGTGCGTTTTCAATACTCTCAAGGGTAACGTCCCGCTCGAACGTTCTGAAAAAAATCGTCTCAGCAAATATAAAGCATCTTTGCGTCGCATAGCGAAAAAAGACGGCAATTGGAAAAGTAAGAAAAAGCTATTACTACAGCGAGGCGGATTTTTATCCTATCTCATAGGGCCTATACTTTCGTTCCTATTTTCGAAAATTATCGGAGAATAGTCAGCGAAAGAGAGAGAGAGAGAGAGAGAGAGAGAGAGAGAGAGAGAGAGAGATCGAGTAAACCTAATTATGGAAAGGGCAAAAAAGATGGTCTTGATTTCCACGGAAAATCTCGAAAGAATGCAGCATCGTCTCCGACAACAGCAGCAAACGGAAATAGGCATCGGGGAAAATTCCACGAGGCAGAATTCGGAGACAATACATGGAGAAAATTTAAATTCCGTACAAACACCCGAAACGCCTTTGTCGCGGCTCGATTCCGATATGAGCAAAATTCTTAATTCTCCCACTCCACGCGATGTAAGTGAGAAATGGAAATTGTATAAAGAAGTACTTTGGAGATATCTCCATTTTGATAAAGCGCAAAAGGAAGATTCGACACGTAACGCCGTCGATGAGAACAATTCAGATACGCAGGAGGGGGACATGGCGGAACCAGCGCGCGAATCACAACCATTGAGCAAATTTTTGCATCTTGACGGACAAGTAAGTAATATACTACGAGTCTCTGCGTAAGCGCGAACGGCAAAGCGTCGAAAAAATATTAGAAAAGGTGCCGAAAAGTTTTCGCGCCAAGGCGCGTTTACTTTTAAAACATTTGATCGATAAAGCAGTACCCGCGAGAATTACTTGGGACGAGGAAGGAATCGTGACTATCGATGGTGACGTTATAAAAGATTCGAATATCACGGAACTGATAAACGACGCGCTGCGAGAGAGAAAAACCGTGAAAGCAATAGGAAGAGGTCAGTTTGCGCGATTACTACGTACGACAAACATCCCGGCTGTACTCGTAGGAAATAAGGAATTGTTAGCAACCACATTTGTCAAGATATTATCAGCACCACAAGTGAGTTCCACTCCGAAAATACAGAGAAAACTTTCTACGTCAACGCCGGCGACGACGCGGAAAAGAGTACGACGCACGAGAAAGGGACAAAAACGCCGAAAGACCGAAGAAGAAGAGCGAGCAAGGTGCGCATTGTTTCTTTCGCCGCGTTTTCGTAAAGACGATATCCCTATAACCTTCACAAAAGATTCTCGACAGGCAAGAAAGAGACACTTACTCGATTGGAGTGAATTGAAGTAACCAGACTTGAAAATTTGTATTACGATCCAGCGCACTATGCGGGATATTCGGCAACGGATAACTTGACGCGTGCCGCTAAATCAAATTTCTCTCGTAAAGAAGTAGCTCGCTGGCTCGAATCGCAAGACGCGTACACACTGTACCGCCCCTCGAGGCAAAAATTTCCGCGATTACGTTACAACGTGACGAATATCGACGATCTGTGGGAGACCGATTTGATCGAACTCCGTAATCTCAAAAGTTACAACGACGGATTTTCTTATCTGCTCGTGATTATCGACGTACTTAGCAAATTTGTCTGGGTAGAACCGTTGCGGGATAAAACGAGCAAATGCGTGACAAGCGCCTTCCAAAATATTCTCTCGAGAAGCGATGGTCGAGTACCCGTGTACTTGCAAACCGACAAGGGTAAAGAATTTATCGCACGCCCGCTTCAAGATTTTCTGAAAGAAAGAGGCATACGTTATCGCGTAGCTCGCAATCCGGACGTCAAAGCCGCCGTCGTTGAACGCTTCAATAGAACGTTGAAGGAGCGAATGTGGCGCTATTTTACGCATAAAAACACGCGGCGTTACATCGATGTGTTGCAAGATATCGTGCGCGCTTACAATCACACCCGTCATTCGTCCATCAGGATGCAACCGGCGACCGTTACGAGAGAAAATGCCCGCATCGCACGTGAAAATATGGAGCGACGTAGAGGGGAGAGAGTGAAGGGGGCGTCGAAAGTAGTAGAACAAAAGGCTAAATTCGATGTTAACGATCTCGTTCGTGTCAGTAGAGCAAAAGCCACTTTCGAGAAAGGATACGAAGCGCGGTGGAGCGAGGAAATATTTCGAGTTTGTCGCGTTCTTCATTGGCGAAGACCCCGCGTGTACGAATTGTGCGACTTATCGGGTGAACACATCGATGGGATTTTTTATGAACAAGAATTAGCACGGGTCAGAAAAATTTGAGGGAGAAGAGTTTATCGTCGAGCGCGTGATAAAAAGTAGAGGACGCGGTGCTAATAAACAGCTGCTAGTTAGCTGGCAAGGATATCCCAGTAAATTCGACAGTTGGATTCCCGCTTCGAGTTTAACTTTTCTCCAAGATGGAGGAGGAACAATTTTTTATGGTTCTTCCGAGCGATAGCAGTAAGAAGTATTTCCCGGGAAATACATGCTCTTCTTTCACCACACAATTACCTCACGGCATACATTTATTCGGGGAATGGGAAGTCGCGCTTAGCGAGATTCAATTTCCCGCCAGTCTTTTTCACGTACGTCGAGGAGATAATAAGGTTAGATTTGTCGATTTGAAGAACGAAAAGATGAGAAAAATGATGATAAGTTTACGGTGAAAGAATTGCACTTACAGCCAGGGGTTTATGAAAATACAGAGGATCTTATCTACGCGATTAATAAAGAGTGCAGACGCAGCGATTCGCATTTTACTTTCGAACTACGAAAAGGTTCAGGTGGTAATGTCCGTATAAGCATCGATTGTGACGACAACTGTACTCTCGTTCATTATATAAATCTGCCAGCTAATATTTTTCAAATATTGAAGATCAACATCGATGATGCCGGCACAATTTACCGTCACAAGTTACCTAATTCCGACGAATTAACGCCATTTTTGAAACTCGGTTATGCCATCGGTGATGGACGCACTGTATCTTTCTGGACTGCAGAACCCTGTAGTCTATGGCACGGTATCCCTGTGATAAAATGTACGTTTATTGTGACATTTGCGAGCCTTACATAACTGGCGATACGCGGAGTCCGCTTCTTCGGATCGTTCCAACCGAAATACCCGGATGTAATTACACGTACGGGACGAATTTAGTAAAATATTTCTCCACTTTGCAATATACTCCTTTGCGTCAAACGAAATTCTATAAAATTGAAATAGATATAAAAGATCACCGTGGAGAAAAAATACCATTCGTATCCGGAACGCTGATAGCAACATTACACTTTAGACGCGTCCGTTAATTACCATTTGCGGTGGAAAGTCTACGAAGCTTTGAGAAAAAACTAAGTCTCCATGGAATACGACGAGTATTACGAAATGCAAAACGGTGGGGGCAGGGGAGGCGGAATTCTATGAATTTTCGTCGGTTCAGCCTATCAGCGCGGTCATAGATCGGTAGTTTCCTCGGAGGATTATTTAGAAGAGTACTTCCTTATCTAAGCAGGGGAATGCGCGCAGTCGGGAAAGAAGCTTTACACGCCGGAATTGGCGTGATGGAGGATGTTGAAAACAACACTCCGTTCAGGGAAGCAGTCAAAACGCGGCTCAAGGAATCGGGCGGAAATCTTAAGAGAAAAGCCAAAGAAAATATAAGTAACTTGATGAAGGGCTCGGGATATAAAACATCCACGAAAATACGACCGGGTCAGTTTCCCTTCGGAGGGCACGACGCACGCACCGCTAAATTCGGGAGAAGCACGGTTCGTAAACGCAGACAAGCCGGTAAAAAAAAGATCGAAAATTGACGTGAAAAAACGATTAAAAAAAAATCATCGAAGAGGAAAGCGGGCAAAATTAAAAAGGCAACGAAACATCGACGAAATAGCGGGAAAAAGCGCACCGTATCCGATATATTCGCTTAACCGAGGCACTTTGTAAATTTGTGCGATATGTCCTTTCTTCATACCCACTCGAGCGAGTGTTTAAAGAACGAGCTCGATCTTTTCAGTTTATCTCCTACTCAAACCAGTATCGAGAATTCGCAATGGGTTTATTACAAACCGGTGACCTCGCTCGCAGACGACGCGCCTATAAAATTCGTTGTACCCGGGCACGGAGAAGATTATCTAGATCTCACGCATACCATGCTAAGCCTTCGCGTACGAGTGGAAAGTTTACCCGGTCCTGGAACATCGACAGCAGGAGGAGAAGGAGGAGGAGGAGGAGGAGCAGGAGGAAACAAAGTAGGCCCTGTGAATCATCTACTACATTCGATGTTCAATCAGATCGACGTGTACTTCAATCAAAAACTCGTATCACCCCCAAACAACGCCTACGCGTACCGCGCGTACATCGAAGCATTGTTAAATTATTCTTCACCGGCAAAAACTTCCCATCTGACTTCCTGTCTATGGGACACGGACGAGCCCGGTTATATGGACGCGCTATTAGAATCGGACAACCCCAATCAAGCTCTCGTGAGACGCGCCCGATACATCCAAGGAGAACGTTCGGTAGATCTAATAGGTCATCTTCATTGCGACGTCTTTAATCAGGATAAATTTTTAATTAACGGAGTGGAGGTTAGAATGAGACTCGTTCGCTCGAGAGATGCGTTTTGCCTCATGGAAAGCAACTCAACGTCGAAAATACGCATTCTAGATGCTAGTTTACTCATAAGAAGAGCAAAAATAAGCCCCGCAGTGTTACTCGAACATGCGAGAATGCTGAGTAAAACAACCGCCAAGTATCCTCTGACGCGAGTCGAAGTTAAAACATTCACGATTCACGCCGGAGTGGTAGGAGAATCGATTGATAACGCGATACTCGGGCAACTTCCGAAACGGGTAATAGTCGGATTCGTCGATAACAAAGCGTTTAACGGCGACAGAAAGTTAAATCCATTTAATTTCAAAAATTACGGCATAAATTTCTTCTCGCTATATGCCGATGGCGTGCAAATTCCGAGTAGACCGCTGCAACCGAATTTCTCAAAAGACCATCCGCTCTACGTCGAGGCTTATAACACCCTCTTCTCAGGAACAGGCATCCATTTTCTAAACGAGGGGAATTCTATAAGCAGAGAAGATTATGCCAAAGGTTTCACGCTTTTCGCTTTCGATCTCACTCCCGATCTATCGGCAAATTGCGCTGGACATTGGAATCTTGTCAGACATGGAAGTTTACGATTAGAGGTGCGATTTGAAAAAGCTATTACCTCAACGATTAATTGTATCGTTTACGCAGAATTCGATAACGTGTTAGAGATCGATTCCTCGCGTCAAATTATCGTTGATTTTAGCGGCTGAGACATACTCGAATTTCCCCCTCCCACCGTTATCTATTTTTCATTTCTATTTCTTCGAAAGCTTAACAAAAAGTAGCCGCAGTTTTGCTTTAGACGCGAACGTCGTCACTTCGTGCAAAATAAATTGAAAGTATATTCTACGCATCATGGATATAGTTATCGATATACAAGGTTTCCGCGACGCTGAGGGAAAGTTTATGCCGAAGGAAGTAGCGGTTGTCGCCATTAACGAAGCATTCATAAGTCACTGCATTATGATGCCTCCATATCCATTTGTCGAATTACCCGAAAAATACAGACGAGAAAACAATTGGCTCTCTCGAAACTTCCATGGGATCGAGTGGTTTGACGGAACAGTCAATTCCAAACATTTCATGGCTGAACTATGTGAAATTGCACGGCAAGCGCGTTACATATACACCCGTGGTCGAGAGAAGATACATTATTTGGAAAATACACTCGCAAGAAACGTATATAATCTAGAAGGAATCTCTCCTGCTTTCAAAAACCTGTCGGAAGGCGAAGAGCATGAATTGCGCTGCGGTCATCACGGGTTTCAGCGAAATTCCGACAAATTTCATTGCGCGTTACGCAATGCATGCAAATTGAGATACTGGATGCAATCTCAAGAAGGGAACTGCTACATAAGCAGCGCTAATTCTTTTACCATTGAAAGTTCCGACGACAGCGATACAGAAAGCGAGGTTTTTACAATAAAACGAAATTTTCCGAATCTCGTTACGTGGAGAAATAAGAGATTAGAAAAAGAACAGGCGAGGTGCGAACAAATAAAAGCCGAGAAAGAAGATCTATCGAAACTCAAGTGTGAAAAAAAGGAAGCTTCTATCCTACAATCCTCGCAAGAGGATAAAAATATAACGACACCGACGAGCCAAAAAACAAGTCAAACATCATTCCACACCGCGGAAGATGAATTCGCTCGAAATCTTACGAGCGTTGCATCATCTCAGTATCGAACATGCGGGTGTGTATCCTGCCGACAGAATCCCGAGGGTGTGGACGAAGTCGACGGCCATCGTCGCGAACACTGATAATCACGATCGTCCTGGACAACACTGGGTTGCTTTCTACCTAGACAAGCACGGAGAAGCCACGTATTTCGATAGCTACGGACTACCACCCCTGGATTCCAGATTCAATCTGCGACTTCGACGAAACTCTACTACTCATAAATGGAACATCACGCGATTACAGGGCACATTTTCTCAGACCTGCGGACAATATTGCTGCGTATTTCTTTATTATTTGTCTCGCGGTTATAAGCTTAAACAATTTCTCAAAATATTCAGCGAAGATTACGAAGATAATGATAAGCTAATCGTACAATTATTTCGTAAAATCTTTCTTCATGGAAAAAAGAAATGTGAAAAATCTCATGTAACGTGCTGTCATATACAAACTTGTACTTTTAAGAACAATTAAACATTAAAGAAACACTATTATGGTATAATTTGTATAATGATATAACAATAAATCTAATTTTTGTAACATAAATTCTTTGTCCATTTTACTTCCTTTCCCACAGATTTAAAACCAATTTTAGCCACGTAATTCCAAGCTAGAAATATCTAATCGTTTTTAAATATTTTTTCGTTTGTTTACCATAGAATTAAGGAACATAAACTCGCTAGTGTATAACTCCGAATGTTAGAAAAATCTAGAGTTTGCATCTAGAAAATTTTTTCAATCCGCGTGTTTGTCTCAGAATAAAAGCTTCGTATAACTCCGAATTCGACGTCATCGACGTCAGAAATATATAGTGCGAACCTGTCCGTTCCCGTTTTCCTCCTCTCAAATACCGTACGACCTGGTAAATAATGGTTATTACGCACCGAAAATCTCATGTCTTCGAAACCTATATCCACTCGTAACCTATATTTCCCACAAAAAATGTCAAACGAGTCGAGAAATTTATCTAAATTCAGCGACTATGAGACGCCGAGAAACCTTTCGCCCTAAGAAAAACGTGATTCTTCATATCCCGTATACAACCAGTAAATTCCACAAAAAATCGGTTTTCTTCTCTTCGCTCCATCCCACGTGAACAAAAAATCGCATTCCATTCTCGACAAGTATATTCCTTTTACAGACCCGTCATATTTCTTTTCGCAGTCGACATTTTGTTTTCGGACTCCGATCGGGCCCAGACGCTTTCTCACCCTTTCCCTATCTCGTCTAGCATTTCGACAACCAATCGCACACATGGGGCACTATGGGTAGAGCCAATCACGCGTCTGGCAGCTATGGAGCCAGCCAATCAGAACGCTCCCACTAATTACCTAATTATCACCTTCCATCCCCACCGACCAATCAGAACGCTCCATTTCCACGTGGCTGCCAGTTTTTGGCCACGCCCCTGGCGCCAGTGGGAAGGTGGTGGGGGTTTGTTTTGACGCGCCATAGTGCCCCACTTACTACC